>CM038679.1:622429264-622549036 GCA_021605205.1 Aegilops longissima | reverse complement strand
TGTAACCTGAATGATGGATGTTTATTTATGTATTGTGTGAAGTGGCATCGTAAGCCAACTATGTATCTCTTTCCTTATGTATTACATGGGTTGTGTGAAGATTACCTCACTTGCGACATTGCTTTCAATGCGTTATGCCTCTAAGTCGTGCTTCGACACGGGGAGATATAGCCGCATCGAGGGCGCTATAAGTTGGTAATCGAGCCATCCCGACTTAGGAGCCCCGCTGATTGTTTGCTTGCGTTGTTGAGTCTAGAACAAAATGTTTTGAGTCTTAGGATTATATATATCGGAGAGTAGGATTCTTTTACTCCCCAGTCCCTTCATCGCTCGTGAGGTCTCCCGACGAGAAGTTTTGACTCTCCTCTCCTCAAATTTCACTAAAAAAATTTAGGATCACGCTGGTATCTTGGAATCGTTCGATGGTTTTGTGACGAGAACATTGTTCTTGGTGCCTCCCGACATTTAGGGTTGTGGCGTTGTCCCGGGAGTTGAGCTCCGAGGTGTTGTCGCCACAATTTTATCATTGCAGTTCGAATACCTGAGTTTTGCCGACATCGAAATCTCTTTTGTACAGCTTGTTGGTGAGATAACCCGATAACACAAAGATCGGGCGAGCTCGAGTATTGCCATGACTCGATAACGGATGCTTTTCAAGGTCGAGGTACACGATTTCAAGGTTTCTTGGTTATGTGTTGACGGATGGATACAATGGATCTAGGTATTGTTAGTTTGGGTGATATATTTTGTGTCCCCGATCCCCAACACCGATTGCATAACCGTAAAGTTTCGAGTTTATAGGTGGGATTCAAGTAGCTCTTAGCATTTCTTCCCGCAGATATTTGGTTTGTGATTGGGTAATCCTTACCACTTATTTGTTCCAAATGTACTTTGTTATTTTCTTCATCAACCCTTAATCAAGTGGCTTCTCACCTTAATGGACGGTCATGATTAACTTTGGAATTCATTCGCTCATCCTTGTTCGAATGTTTATTGTGAAGACTATATGTTGCAATTTCTATCCGTTGATTCAACTTGTCTATCTGTCTATCAAGTGCTAACGGATGTCACCTCTTCAGATGGCTCCGCCAACGCCCCAATCCGGACGTGATGATGGGAGTCAATCGAACCTCCACCTCCACCTCCGCCTCCGGATGCATGGCAAGCTATCATGGCAGCCACCAATGCCAATGCTCGATGATTTTGCAACTCTTGCAAGAGCGCACCCAAGGGCAAGGCAATCAAGGAAATCAAGGCCAAGGCAACAACCAGCCGCATTTTGCTACCCTCGCCGGTTCCTCGCTAATCAGCCAAGTCCTTCGGGCCAGGTCGAGGCCACAGACGCCGACGATTGGCTTGTGGACATCTGCAAACATTTTGAATGTAGCAATGTCGACCGAGGACTTTGTCAAGTTTGCTTCGCTTCAACTCAAGGACCAAGCTGCCGAGTGGTACCAAGAATACAAAGATTCTAGAGGAGGTCGTGCATTACCGGGATGAGTTCCGCCGAGACTTCAAAGCTCACCACATTCAAAAGTGTTGTTGAGAGCAAGCGTGAGGAGTTCCGCAATCTCAAGCAAGGCAACATGTCCGTGTATCAATACAATATCCAGCCTCGAGAACTCGCCGCTTCGCTAAGCAAGACGTCCCGATGAAAAGAGTATGATCTATCAATTCAGAGGTGGTCTCAGAGAAGATCTGCAATTAGCTCTCGTGCTTTTTGAGCCGTAAAAGTATGATGAATTCTACAACATCGCATCAAGCAAGAAGCTGCCCAGCTCAAATGTGAGGCTTCTAAGAAGAGAATCAGGGATGCAGTTCAGTCTTCTTCTTCCTCTCAAGTGGCAGCTAAGCAGCAGAAGTTCTACCTTCCTCCTCCTCCGCTCCACAAATTTATCGCCAGAAGAACTCGGTGGTCGTGGATCTTCCCACCCGCCCAACCCAAAGCTATCGTAACAAGTCTAATTCTCAAGCTCCAAGGTCAAATGCTCCTTATCACCGTCCGCCTCGAGAGGTGACTTGCAACAAATGTCAGCAGAAGGTCACTATGCTAACAAGTGCTTCAACCAAAGGCGCCTTCCGCCTCCTCCTCCGTGAAATCTTCAAGCAATGCAAAGGTCAAGCATAATCCCAAGTCTGCAAAGGTGAATATGATGAATGCAGCTCAAGCGGAGGAATCTCTCGATGTGATAATGGGTAATCTCTCGCTAATGATATTCCTGCAAAAGTCTTATTTGATACGTGCATCGCATTCTTTCATGTCATATCCTTTTGCATCAAGAACAATTTTGACACGAGGAATTACCTCAAGCTATGCAAGTTATTTCTCCGGCTAAGCGCTTGAGCTCTAGCATGATGGTTCCAATGTCGGTATCAAGATGGGCGACTATAGATTTCGCTAAACCAATTGTCCTTGGTGACTCGGATATTGATCTTATTCTCGGATGGATCGGCTTTCAAAGACAAAGCTCGCTTGATTGTGCTGCCAGGAAATTCAATTGACTCACTCTTCTAATGATGTGATCATCTATGCCGCCGTGATGAAACCATTCGGTTGTTTTCTCTCAATGAGAAGGGCGAATTGATGCTATCTCTCGATTCCAAATGCTTGTGAGTACCAAGATGTCTTTCCGTAAGAGCTTCCGTATGCCTCCTCATCGCCAGCTTGAATTCGTATCGATCTTGAGCCCGCATCGAACCCGCTTGCAAGCGCCCATACAAGCTTGGACCTAATGAGCTGAAGGAATTGAAGAAGCAGCTCGATGAACAAGAGCGTCTGGTTTGATCGCACCGAGTTCATCTCCTTGGGGTTGTGGTGTTCTTTTGTCCAGAAGAAGGATGGCACGGACCGACTTTAAGCGCCGACACCGCCCATTGAATAAGAAGACTATCAAGAACAAGTATCCACTTCCCAACATCAATGAGCTTTTCGAGCAACTCAAAGGTGCTAAAGTGTTCTCCAAGCTTGACCTTCATATGGGTTATCATCGATTCGATTCGTGAACAAGATATTCCCAAGACAAAGATTCATAACAAGCTTTGGTTCTTATGAATATACTGTCATGTCTTTCGGTCTTGTCAATGCTCCTCCAACATTCTCTCGATGATGAACTTCATCTTCAACCCCTACACCAATGAATTCGCCTTGGTCTATCTTGATGATATTTTGGTCTTCTCCAAGAATAAGAAGGATCATGCCAAACATTTGCGATTGGTGCTAGACAAGCTCGAGAGTATCAATTCTATGCTAAGTTTTCCAAATGTGAGTTTTGGCTTGATGAAGTGCTTTACCTTGGTCATATCATCTCCGCCAAGGGCATCGCTGTTAATCCCGAGAAGGTGTCTGCGTTGTGAATTGGGAACCTCCTCGTAATGTCAAGCAGCTTCAGAGTTTTCTTGGTCTTGCAAGCTATTGTCAAGATTCATTGAGAATTTCTCCAAGATTGCAAAGCCTCTTTCCAACCTCCTCCGTAAGCATGTGAAGTATGTCCGGTCTCCCGAGTGTGACGTTGCTTTCAATACTCTCAAAGAGAAACTCGTCACAGCTCCCGCCTTGACTCCTCCCGATGAATCCAAGCCATTCAAGTTTTCGTGATGCTTCTCTTCAAGGTCTCGTGCTGTGTTAATGCAAGAGAAGAGAGTTGTGGCCTATACCTCTCGCCGCTTGAAGCCTCAACGAAAAGAACTACCCCACTCATGATCTTGAGTTGGCGGCAGTTGTCCATGCATTAATAACTTGGAGACATCTCTTGTTGGGAAGGAAAGTGGACATTTTCACCGATCACAAGAGCCTCAAGTATATCTTCACTCAACCCAACCTCAACCTCAGGCAAACTCGATGGGTCGAAATGATTCAAGAGTACAACCCAAGTATTGAATATACTCCGGGCAAGGCCAATGTGATTGCAGATGCTTTGAGCAGGAAGGCTTATTGCAACAGCTTAATCCTCAAGCCCTTCCAACCGGATCTCTGTGAAGCTTTCCGCAAGCTGAATCTTCAAGTTGTTCCTCAAGGTTTTCTTGCCAACCTCATAGTCTCTCCTACTTTGGAAGATCAGATTCTTGAGTCTCAACTCCTGGATACCATGGTGAAAAAGGTGAAACGTGGTATCGACAAGGGCATTTCCAAATACAAGTGCTTCCACATTGATGACAAAGATACTCTTTTCTTCGAGGACCGGATTGTGGTTCCAAAGGGTGATCTACGTAAAGTCATTATGAACGAGGCACACAATTCGCTTCTATCCATTCATCCCGAAGTACGAAGATGTACCATGACCTCAAGCAATCATATTGGTGGACTCGAATGAAGCGAGAAATTGCTCAATTCGTGAATGAGTGTGATGTCTGCGGAAGAGTGAAAGCGTAACACCAACGACCAGCTGGTCTCCTCCAACCTCTTGCTATTCCGAATGGAAGTTTGATCATATTGAAATGGACTTCACACGGATTTCCAAAGTCCAAGCGTGGAAATGATGCTATCTTCGTTGTCATTGACAAGCTTACTAAAGTGGCTCATTTTCTTCCTATCAAAGAATCTATCACAGCAGCTCGGTTGGCGAGCTATACACCTCCGTGATTGTCTCCTTGCACGGCATTCCACAAGTGATCTCTTCTGCACCGTGGCAGCATCTTTACCTCCAAGTTTTGGGATTCTTTTCAAGGCCATGGGCACCAACATTCGCTTCAAAGACAGCTTTCCATCCTCAAACAAGTGGCCAAGTCGAGAGAGTCAATCAAATCCTTGAAGATATGATCGGGGCTTGTGTCATTTCCTTCGTATGAAGTGGAAGATTGTCTTCCATATGCCGAAGTTCTCCTACAACAACAGCTTCCAAGCGAAGTTCGGCAAGGCCCCATTTGAAATTCTCTATGGCGAAAGTGTCGATTCTCTCAATTGGTCCGAGACAGTGAACGCCAACTTCTTGGCAACGACTTGATCACAGAATCCGAAGAAATGTGCAAAGTCATTCGTGAGAATCTCAAAGCCGCGCAATCGCGCCAGAAGAGCTATTATGATGACAAGCACCGTGATGTGGCTTTTGAAATCGGAGACCATGTCTACCTCCGCGTCTCTCAAATGAAAGGCACTCGTCGCTTCGGTATCAAAGGTAAGCTTGCCCCTAGATATGTGGGTCCTTTCAAGATCATTGGCAAAAGAGGCGATCTCGCCTATCAACTTGAGCTTCCATCCAATTTTGCAAACGTGCATGATGTGTTTCACGTGTCACAGCTTCGCAAGTGCTTCAAGACTCCTGAGCGCACTATCAACTTCGAAGAAATTGATCTTCAAGAAGATCTCTTATCATGAGCACCCGCTGCTATTCTTGAAGAAACCGAGCGCAAGACTCGCAACAAGTCAATCAAATTCCTGAAAGTGAAGTGGTCACACCATTCCACCAAGAAGCCACCGGGAGCGCGAGGATCACCTCCGTTCGAATATCCGGAGTTCTTTCAGTCCTAGATCTCGGACGAGATCCTCTTGTAGTGGTGGAGTGTTGTAACACCCGGATGTAACTTTCCATATTTGTAACTCCAACTCTTGCCATTTTCGCATTGTGATATGATATTCCTCCATGGTTGGGTTTTGTCTTCGCTTTGCATTTTGTTCATGTCATGCATTTCATATCATGTCATCATGTGCATCGATTTGCATACGTGTTCGCCTCATGCATCCGAGCATTTTCCCGTTGTCCGCTTTTGCAATCCGCACTCCTATGTCCCCCGGCGCCCCTTTTACGCTTTTTCCGTGAGCGGTACTAAACTTTCTCGAATGGACCGAGGTTTGTCAAGTGGCCTTGGTATACCACCGTAGATCACCGTCAAGTTTCGGTCATTTGGAGCTCGTTTGGTACTCCAACGGTTAACCGCACTCTCGCAAAGGCCTCTTTTAAGTTGCAGCCCAACACCCTCCAAAATAGTCCAATAACCCATCTAAGTCACTTCCATGCTCTCCGTCGCTCGATCACGATCATGTGGGCGAAAACGCACCTCATTTGGAGCTTCCTAGCTCCTTCTACCTATAAATATGCATCTCCCTCCAAATCCGGATCCCAAACCCTAGCCCCGCTTCCTCCACGCACGGACACGTCCGTCCAGCGCGGACGAAACCCACCGCCGCCGGACGAATCACACGCCCGCTTCATGGCGCCCGGCCGCCAAGCCCACCTGCCCGCCCTTTCGAAGGGGCCTCATGTTCAGACGCCCGGCGTCAGCGTCCGCGCCTGCCTCCCGTCCCGCCGTCGCCTCGCGTCCCCCGCCCTCCGCCCGCCGGCTGCCGGCCATTGCCGCCATCATCACGCCGCCGCGGCCGCCTGCCATCATGGTCTCTGCCACTGCCCTGCCCTGGCGCTGGCCGCCCGGCCCGCCCGCCCGCGCCTGCCGCCGCCTCTTCCTCCGCCTCGTCCCGTCTCCGCGAGCCGCCGCCCGCCTTAGGAGAACGCGCGCCGGATCTCAGATCCAATTGACCCGGTTGACTTTCTCCTCCCCCCGATTCCCTCCAAGTCCTTTTCTGTCAGATATTTTGTTGTATTTTCATCATGCCATAACTTTGGGGCGTATAACATACCGAATTGTTCTTCTCGATGAGTAGATCATTTCATCTCATTGCATCATTTTCATTTGAGCTCATCTTGATGCCCGAAATGCTGTTAGAAGAGGGCTATGTTATGTTAGTTTCTGTTTCTTAACAGAACATGCACTTTTGTCATTTTTGCCATGATTGATGTGTGCATCCTATGAATTTGAGTCCTACATGTGTTTTGTAATATGCCATGCCATCTTTACAGGGGTGTATGCCATGTATTTTTGTGATCTCTGTGGTGACTAGCACAAGCATGAAACTAGGCTTCATGATGTTGCTGATTTCAGCTCCTGTTTTGCTGATATTTTTTATGCCATGTTAACTTGATGCTACTGAGAGATCCATGCATATTTTGAGATACTTCAGTAAGGATGTTTTGAACATATGGTTATGCTCTATCCATCCATGCCTTTGTTTGCAATTATGGAGTGTCATAGCTTGAGTCAATCGAGCTCTACTTTTGCTATAAAATGTTTCCTGGCAGATTGTTTACATGTTATTCAATTTTGCCAAGGTTGTTGTAGTTGATCCGTGTATGCTATGATGTTGTTCTTGCCATGTGTAGCTTCTATGCCATGTCTTCTTGATGGATGTATGCTTAGTTTATCATGTAATGCTCTGTAGTGAGTGCATCGAGCTCTTAAACATGCCTACTTGTTAGCTGTTTTTGTCATGCCCTGTTGTTGAATCTGTTAACGAAACTTGCTATATTGACATGGGTGCTATTATATTTTCTGATCCCTTTTGGCTCATGGTCAGTAAGGGACTTTTGTTCTATGCTTTGAGTAGATTCATGCCATGCCTTGTTTTGCTATTATAAGTTCCTGTAGCATGTTGTTTGCTTGCTCAACATTGCTTCCTCGATGCTGTTTCGCCATGTTCAGTATTTTTCTAAGTCTGTGAAGCTGATATGTTTTGCACTTTTGCAATGCTTGTTTGGACCTGTTATGATGTGATTTAGCCGTAGCTCAGTGTTCATCTTTGTCAAGCATCTTGAGTAGATCACTGCCATATGCTTTGTTGGTACGCTTGGGTGCAGTTGCTTAATTTCTTGTTGCTTGCTATGTGGCATCATGTCGTTAATGGCAGATTTGTGCCATTCTTGTTTTGCTTGTCATTTGCAAACCGTGCATCCGATTCCGTGATCTTTATATCGATTTCAACCGAAATCATCTCATTTTCCAGCGGCATACTTGGTTTGCCAAGTTGATGCCTGGTTCATCATTTTCCTTCCGGAGCACGCATACGCATTGCATATCACATCTCGCATATCATGCCATGTTTTGCATCATGTTGCTTGTGCATTGCACCGTGATTTATTGTGGTTCCATTGTTTGTGTTCTTGCTTTGGGTAGAGCCGGAGACAAGTACGTGAACGAGGAACCTGTTGAGAACGCCGAGGGATCAAGCTTTCGACAACTCGAGAACCTTGCGCAAGATGACCATACCTCGAAATCACTTCTATCTTTGCTTGCTAGATGCTCGCTCTTTAGCTATGCCTATGCTACGATGCCTATCACTTGCTTATCATGCCACCCATATTGCCATGTCAAACCCCTAACCATCCTTTCCTAGCAAACCGCTGATTGGCTATGTTACCGCTTGCTCAAATTTCTCTTATAGCGCTGCTAGTTGCGGTGAAGTTGAAGTTTGTTCCTTGTTGAACATGGAGATGTTGTTCCTTGTTGGAACATGTTTACTTGTTGGGATATCACAATATATATCTGCTATAATTAATGCATCTATATACTTGGTAAAGGGTGGAAGACTCGCCTTATGCCCGGTGTTTTGTTCCACTCTTGCCGCCTAGTTTCCGCCATACCGTGTTATGTTCCTTGATTTCGCTTCCTTACACGGTTGGGTGATTTATGGGACCCCTTGACAGTTTGCTTTGAATAAGACTCCTCCAAAGAAGGCCCAACATTGGTTTTACCATTTGCCACCTAAGCCTTTTTTCCCCGGTTTTCGCGAGCCCGAGGGTCATCTTTATTTTAACCCCCCGACCAGTGCTCCTTCGAGTGCTGGCCCGAATCGAGCTGACTGCAAGGGCCACCACGGGAAACTCGAGGCTTGGTTTTACTCGTAGCTAGTCTCATCCGGATGTGCCCGAGAACGAGATATGTGCAGCTCCTATCGGGATTTGTCGGCACAATCGGGCGGCTTTGCTGGTTTTGTTTTATTGCTATCGAAATGTCTTGTAGTCCGGATTCCGAGATCGATCGGGTCTTCCCGTAGAAGGAATATCCTTCGCTGACCGTGAGAGCTTATAATGGGCTGTTGGGACACCCCGCAGGTATTATCTTTTGAAAGCCGTGCCCATGTTATGAGGCGATGGGAATTTGTTAATGTCCGTTGAAGAAAACCCGGTTGACCTTAATTAAAATACACATCAATCAAGGTGTAACTGATGGTCTCTTCTCGCGGAGTCCGGGAAGTGAACACGGTGTTGGAGTTATGTTTGACGAAGTAGTTCAGATCACTTCTTGATCGCTACTAGCTTCACGACCGCGCTTTGCTTCTCCTCTCGCCTATTTTGCGAATGTAGCCACCATATATGCTAGTCGCTGTCGCAGCTGCACCTCACAACTCTGTCCTTCCTATAAGCTTAAATAGTCTTGATCTAGCGGGTGTGAGATTGCTGAGTCCCGTGACTCACAGATTCTACCAAAACAGTTGCAGTGCCGACGATGCGGTCAGGTGTGACGAACCGAGCTCAAGTGGAGTTCAACGAGGAACGTGGTCGTTACTATGTGTCTTTTCCCGATGATCGTGAGTGGTGCCCAGCTTGGGACGATCGGGATCCGTAGCATTTGGGGTAGTCTTTTTCATTTTGGTTCCGTAGTCGGACCTTGAGTGTAACCTGAATGATGGATGTTTATTTATGTATTGTGTGAAGTGGCGACTGTAAGCCAACTATGTATCTCTTTCCCTTATGTATTACATGGGTTGTGTGAATATTACCTCACTTGCGACATTGCTTTCAATGCGGTTATGCCTCTAAGTCGTGCTTCGACACGTGGGAGATATAGCCGCATCGAGGGCGTTACAAAGGGCAAAGGAAAGAAGGGGAACTTCAAGAAGAAAGGCAAGCGAGTTTTTGCTCAAGTGGAGAAGCCCAAGTCTGGACCTAAGCCTGAGACTGAGTGTTTCTACTGCAAAGGAACTGGTCACTGGAAGCGGAACTGCCCCAAGTATTTGGCGGATAAGAAGGATGGCAAAGTGAACAAAGGTATATTTGATATACATGTTATTGATGTGTACTTTACTAGTGTTTATAGCAACCCCTCAGTATTTGATACTAGTTCAGTTGCTAAGATTAGTAACTCAAAACGGGAGTTGCAGAATAAACAGAGACTAGTTAAGGGTGAGGTGACAATGTGTGTTGGAAGTGGTTCCAAGATTGATATGATCATCATCGCACACTCCCTATACTTTCGGGATTAGTGTTGAACCTAAATAAATGTTATTTGGTATTTGCGTTGAGCATGAATATGATTTGATCATGTTTATTGCAAAACGGTTATTCATTTAAATTAGAGAATAATTGTTATTCTGTTTACATGAATAAAAACCTTCTATGGTCATACACACCAACGAGAATGGTTTGTTGGATCTCGATCATAGTGATACACATATTCATAATATTGAAGCCAAAAAAGAAAAAGTTAATAATGATAGTGCAACTTATTTGTCGCACTGCCGTTTAGGTCATATTGGTGTAAAGCGCATGAAGAAACTCCATGCTGATGGGATTTTGGAATCACTTGATTATGAATCACTTGATGCTTGCGTAACCATGCCTTATGGGCAAGATGACTAAAACTCCGTTCTCCTGAACAATGGAGCGAGCAACAGATTTGTTGGAAATAATACATACTGATGTATGCAGTCCGATGAGTGTTGATGCTCGCGGCAGGTATGATTATTTTCTGACCTTCACAAATGATTTGAGCAAATATGGGTATATCTCCTTGATGAAACACAAGTCTGAAACATTTGAAAAGTTCAAAGAATTTCAGAGTGAAGTGGAGAATCATCGTAACAAGAAAACTAAAAGTTCCTACGATATGATCGCAGAGGTAAAATATTTGAGTTACGAGTTTGGCCTTCAGTTAAAACATGTGAAATAGTTTCACTACTCACGCCACCTGGAACACCACAGTGTAATGGTGTGTCCGAACATCATAACTGCACTTTATTAGATATGGTGCGATCTATGATGTCTCTTACCAATTTACCACTATCATTTTGGGATTATGCATTAGAGACACTTGCATTCACGATAAATAGGGCACCATCTAAATCCGTTGAGACGACACCGTATGAACTATGGTTTAGCAATAAACCTAAGCTATCGTTTCTTAAAGTTTGGAGTTGCGATGCTTATGTGAAAAAGTTTCATCCTGATAAGCTCGAACCCAAATTGGAGAAATGCGTCTTCATAGGATACCCCAAAGGAGACTGTTGGGTACACCTTCTATCACATATCCGAAGGCAAATTCGTTGCTAAGAATGGATCCTTTCTAGAGAAGGAGTTTCTCTCGAAAGAAGTGAGTGGGAGGAAAGTGGAACTTGATAAGGTAATTGTTCCTTCTCCCGAATTGGAAAATAGTTCATCACAGAAATCAGTTCCAGTAATGTCTACACCAACAAGAGAGGAAGTTAATGATGATGATCATGAAACTTCGGATCAAGTTACTACAGAACTTTGTAGATCAACCAGAGCACGATCCGCACCAGAGTAGTACGGTAATCCTGTTCTGGAGGTCATGTTACTTGACCATGACGAACCTACGAACTATGAAGAAGCGATGGTGAGCCTAGATTCCACGAAATGGCTTGAGGCCATGAAATCTGAGATGAGATCCATGTATGAGAACAAAGTATGGACTTTGATTGAGTTGCCCAATGATCGGCGAGACATTGAGATTAAATGGATCTTCAAGAGGAAGACGGACGTTGATAGTAGTGTTACTATCTACAAAGCTAGAATTGTCGCAAAAGGTTTTCGACAAGTTCAAGGTGTTGACTACGATGAGAGTTTCTCACCGTATCTATGCTTAAGTCTGTCCAAATCATGTTAGCAATTGTCGATTTTATGAAATCGCAAATGGATAAACAAAACTGCATTCCTTAATGGATTTATTAAAGAAGAGTTGTATATGATGCAACCGAAGGTTTTGTCAATCCTAAAGGTGCTAACAAAATATGCAAGGTCCAACGATCCATCTATGGACTGGTGCAAGCATCTCGAGTTGGAATATACGCTTTGATGAGTTGATCAAAGATATAGTTTTATACGCACTTACGGTGAAGCTCAGTATTTACAAGAAAGTGAGTGGGAGCACTACAACCTTTCCGATAAGTATATGTGAATGACATATTGTTGATCGAAAATAATGTAGAATTTTCTCAAAAGCATAAAGGAGTATTTGAAAGGAGTTTTTCAAAGATGCACCTCGGTGGAGCTGCTTATATATTGAGCATCAAGATCTATAGAGATAGATCAAGACGCTTGATAAGTTTTTTCAATGAGTACATACCTTGACAAGATTTTGAAGTAGTTCAAAATGGAACAGTCAAAGAAAAAGTTCTTGCCTCAGGTTACAAGGTGTGAGATTGAGTAAGACTCAAAACCCGACCACAGCAGAAGATAGAAAGAGAATGAAAGTCATTCCCTATGCCTCAGCCATAGGTTCTATAAAGTATGCCATGCTGTGTACCAGATCTATTGCATACCCTATCACTAAGTTTGGCAAGGGAGTGCAATAGTGATCTAGGAGTAGATCAATGGACAGCGGTCAAAATTATCCTTAGTGGAATAAGGATATGTTTCTCGATTATCGAAGTGACAAAAGGTTCGTCGTAAAGGGATACGTCGATGCAAGTTTTGACACTAATCTTGATCACTCTAAGTCTCGGTCTAGATACATATTGAAAGTTGGAGCAATTAGTTAGAGTAGCTCCGTGCAGAGCATTGTAGACATAGAAATTTGCAAAATACTTACGGATCTGAATGTGATGCATCTGCTGACTAAAATTATCTCACAAGCAAAACATGGTCACACCTTAGTACTCTTTGGGTGTTAATCACATAGCGATGTGAACTAGATTACTTACTCTAGTAAACCCTTTGGGTGTTGGTCACATGTCGATGTGAACTATGAGTGTTAACCACATAAAGATGTGAACTATATTATTGACTCTAGTGCAAGTGGGAGACTGAAGGAAATATGCCCTAGAGGCAATAATAAAGTTATTATTTATTTCCTTATATCATGATAAATGTTTATTATTCATGCTAGAATTGTATTAACCGGAAACAAGATACATGTGTGAATACATAGACAAACTTAATGTCACTAGTATGCCTCTACTTGACTAGCTCATTAATCAAAGATGGTTATGTTTCCTAACCATAGACATGTGTTGTCATTTGATTAACTGATCACATCATTAGGAGAATGATGTGATTGACTTGACCCATTCCGTTAGCTTAGCACTTGATCGCTTAGTATGTTGCTATTGCTTTCTTCATGACTTATACAAGTTCCTATAACTATGAGATTATGCAACTCCTGCTTACCGGAGGAACACTTTGTGTGCTACCAAACGTCACAACGTAATCGGGTGATTATAAAGAAGATCTACAGTGTCTCCAAAGGCACATGTTGAGTTGGCGATTTCGAGATTAGGTTTTGTCACTCCGATTGCCTGGAGAGGTATCTCTGGCCCTCTCGGTAATGCACATCACTATAAGCCTTGCAAGCAATGTAGCTAATGAGTTAGTTACGGAATGATGCATTACGTAATGAGTAAAGAGACTTGCTGGTAACGAGATTGAACTAGGTATTGGATACCGACGATCGAATCTCGGGCAAGTAACATACCGATGACAAAGGGAACAACTTATGTTGTTATGCGGTTTGACCGATAAAGATCTTCGTAGAATATGTAGGAGCCAATATGAGCATCCAGGTTCCGCTATTGGTTATTGACCGGAAACAGTTCTAGGTCATGTCTACATAGTTCTCGAACCCGTAGGGTCCGCACGCTTAAGGTTTCGTTGACAATTTTATTATGAGTTTATGAGTTTTCATGTACCGAAGGTTGTTCGGAGTCCCGGATGTGATCACGTACATGACGAGGAGTCTCGAAATGGTTGAGACATAAAGATTGATATATTGGACGACTATATTTGGACACCGGAAATGTTCTGGGTGAGATTGGGACAATACCGGATCTCCGGGAGGTTATCGGAACCCCCCGGGAGGTATATGGGCCTTATTGGGCCTTAGTGGAAAGGAGGAGAAGAAGCAAGGAGGGCCCCCCCCACCCCGCAAGCCCAATCCGACTGGGAGGGGGCCGCCCCTTCCTTCTTCCCTCCCCACTCTTCCTTCCCTCTCCTACTCCTAATAGGAAAGGGGAGTCCTACTCCTTGGGGTTGGACTCCCCCTAGGGCGCCACCCCTTGGCCGCCCCTCCTCCACTCCTTTATATACGGGAAGGGGCACCCCATAGACACAACAATTGATCTCTTGATCTCTTAGCCGTGTCAGCGTGCCCCCTCCACCATAGTCCTCCTCGATAATATTGTAGCGGTGCTTAGGCGAAGCCCTGCGACGGTAGAATATCAAGATCGTCACCACGCCGTCATGCTGACGGAACTCTTCCCCGACATTCTGCTGGATCAGAGTCCGGGGATCGTCATCGAGCTGAACGTGTGCTAGAACTCGGAGGTGTCGTAGTTTTGGTGCTTGATCGGTCGGGCCGTGAAGACGTACGACTACATCAACTGCGTTGTTCTAACGCTTCCGCTTTCGGTCTACGAGGGTACATGGACAACACTCTCCCCTCTCGTTGCTATGCATCACCATGATCTTGCGTGTGCGTAGGAATTTTTTTTTAAATTACTACGTTCCCCAACAACAATATCACCCGTCAGGTTGACTCGAGATCCACTTTCCAGGGAACCACTACTCAAGCATAGTAGTGGAATGCTTTCGGCATGTTCCCAAAATTCTTGGGGGAAAACAAGTTGTTCAAAGAAAAATAGTACTAGTACCAAAGTAATGTTATGTCACAGCCCCAGATCAACCCTAGAGCTTGCTTGTAACTAGTAGCATTGCATCCATCCATCATGTTTAATTTCCATGAAATTTGAAATGGGGATGATCCAGCCCTAGCATTAAAGCAATTCAAATAGGTTCAAGTTCAAAAAAATATTTTCAAAAACCCAAGTTGGTTTGCAAAAATATTCATGGTTAATGGGAAAGGGTGAAACCCATATCCAGAGATGATGGATATTTTTCCAAGGCATTTTTGGATTTTTGAATAAACCATATTGTATTTGAATTGGGGCATTTAAATACTACTAATATTTTTAAATGCTCCAACAATTCTGAAAATTAGTTAAGGGCCTCTGTAATAATTCAGTTAATGCCCACAATTATTTTCAGGATTTATTTAAATGGTTTAGTATTTTACTAAACTAAAACAAAACAGAAAATAGAAAACAGAAATAAAGAAAGAGGGAGAGCTCACCTGGCAGCCACTTACCTAGCCCACGAACCGGCCCAGCCTTTCCCCCCCCCCCTCTCGCTCGCTGGCCCAGTTGGTGGCCCAGCCCACCAACCGCCACGCCGCTCGTCGCCTACCTCTGCCAAGAGGCGAGGGAGGGACACGGCGATCAGCGCCGAGCTCGCCACCTCCTCCTCCCAGCCGCCTGGCTCCCCTCGACGCCGGAGACGCCACGCCTCCCGAACCCCTCGTCCTCTTTCCTCTCTCCTCGACCCCATTTCTCCTCTCTCCTCTCTCGCCTCGACCGAGCGCCCCGTCGCCGTCCTCGCTGCCTTTGTGACGCTCGATTCAATCGTACACTAATCATGCACGCAAATGTGTACGATCAAGATCAAGGACTCACGGAAGATATCACAACACAACTCTACAAATAAAATAAGTCATACAAGCATCATAATACAAGCCGGGGCCTCGAGGGCTCGAATACAAGTACTCGATCATAGACGAGTCACCGAAGCAACAAATCTGAGTACGTATATAAGTTAAACAAGGTGCCATAAGATGGCTAGCACAAACCGGGATACAGATCGAAGAGGACAGGCCTCCCGCCTCGGGATCCTCCTAGGTCACTCCCGGTCGCCGCCGGCTGCACGCGTAGTAGTAGGCGCCTCGCAGTAGTAGTCGCCGAGGCGGTGGCGCTCGATCCTGGTCTCCATCGTCCGATTGCAGCAATCGAGTAGAGATAGGAAAAGGGGGAACAAGGCAACCGTGAGTACTCATCCAAAGTACTGCAAGCAAGGAGCTACACTACATATGCAAGGATATATGTGTAAAGGCCATATCGATGGACTGAATCGCAGAATGCCGTAATAGAGAGAAGGCCTAGTCCTAACGAAGACTAGCATCTTCCGAAACCACCATCTTGCAGCAAACAAGGGGAGTAGAGTAACTTAACTTAAAGTAGCAGAGTGTTATCAACCTCGCCGAGATCCTTTCTCGACTCCTGCGAGAAAGAAATCCCGAGCCATACTATCCAGCTTATTATCACAATCCAATGCTCATATCCATGTCTCATCTCAAGTTTCAGCTCTAGTTGTATCGATCGATACAACTCCAAGTGTCCGCTATCAGAGGACAGGCTATCGATAGATGTTTTCTTCCCTGCAGGTGCACCAACTTACCCACCACGCCGCTTAACTCCGCCGACACACTTTCCAGTGGTCATGCCCGCCTCGGTCAAACAATACGCCGCAACCCGACCTAGGCTTAATAGAGAGGCCAGCACGCGGACTAAACCTATGCCCCTGTGGGTCATGGGCCATCTCCCGGAACTCCTGCGTTGAGGGCGGCCGAAGCAGACCTAGCCTAACAGCGCCCCAGCCCAATCCGGCGCCAGCGCCCGACGCCGACGCTAATAAGCTTCGCTGATGTATACGACGCAGAACGCCCATACTTAGCCCACGGATGGTTAGTGCTATCAGCCGAGGCCCCTCGGATCAAATATCCAAATCGAGTGGATTAGGAACGCGCGTAACAAGCGTAACTCACGAAGATGTGACCCGCTGCCCTGCCTCGAGGACTTGTGGCAAGGGCTAGGAATGCCCGCCACGCCTCGTAAGTATCTCGCGGCACCCTCCGTGTCAACCCGCCTCCACATCACTGCAATTACACGCGCTGGTACCCTCGTGGTCGACCCGCCTTTCCAAGTAACAATGGTACAAGTCCAAGTAACCGTGAGTCCAAACATCAAGGGAAAACACGAGGAATCACCCCGTGTATTCCACTCAATGTAGTCGCCAAGGTGAACATAAGAGGATTCACCCTCGAGGTCCACACTTGAGGGGTTGCACGACAGTCGTCGACGAAGTGGTTAAAGAGGAAATCACCCTCGATGACCACAACCGGATAACTATACTACTGGGGTTAATATCGAGGTGTCAGAGGGTTTCACCCTCGGTACTCGATAGTAACCTAGTAGTGTCGAGCAACTAAGGGAAGTGATGTGCGTGTCGGGCCTGGTCTTCGATCCCGCTGATCGGGTCTTCAATGATGAAGCAGGGCAACAAGGACAAGGTGGGGGTCATCGATGGGTCTCTAACCAGCCTATACTAAGCAGCTTTAGGACAAGGTGTAGGTAACAATAGCAAAGTTACAATAAATGTGCTATGCAACAGATAGGAGCAACAATAACAATAGCAAAATCTAGTGCAAGCAATAAGAGAATGGAATGGGCGATATCGGGATGATCAAAAGGGGCTTGCCTGGTTGCTCGCAAGAGAGAGTGATCGTCAAGACCGTAGTCGAACCGCCACCGCAGCTGGCGGTCTCGTAGTCTCACCAAGAGAAGAGGGGAAGAAACAATGAATACACGATAACAGATGCATAACGATGCATGACATGCCAAGAAGCGATGCTAGGCGTGTTCTAACGTGGTAAGAAGGGTACCGGTTTAGGGGAAGCATCCGAAGTTATCCTGCTCCGGACGCCTGTCATCTGATGAACCGGAGGAGAAGTTTGCAGGTTCGATAGGTTAGAGACGTGCGGTGGACGAACGGATCGCGATCCGAATTCGCCTCGCTGCTCGAGCAACTTTCATGTTGAAAATATTTTAACCGCTACGGATTAAAAGTTATGATTTATAAAAGGTTTTATTAATTTCGGAATTAATTAATTAATTAATTAATTTCGAAAAGTATTTATGACATCAAGATGAGGTCATGCCGACGTTATCACCAACAGGTTGACTAAGTCAACCCCGCCAGTGGGGCCCACATGTCATACACTAATTGCTTAATTAACCTAATCGATTAATTAAACTTAGTTAATTAAGTTAACTAATGATTAGCATTAATTAATCCAGATTAATTAGTTTAATTAATTACCCAATTAATTAGCTAATGATTAGGTTTAACTAATCCAGAATTAATTAGATTAATTAATTATCCAATTAATTAATTAATTAATTAATTAGCTAATTATTTTAATTACTTTTAAGTCATTTTTCGATTCTGTTAAATTAAAACATTTATTTTAATCGTTTTGGGGTGGGGCCCGTAGTCGCGGCACACGTGGCTCACGGCCTGGCGCCGGGAAGTGGTGCAAGGCCGCCTGATCGGGCGCGACCTGCCCGGGCGCTGGCTGGGCGGCGGGCCGATGCACGGCGGCGCCACGCCAAGCCGAGCCACGCCACGGTGAGGGAGGGCGACGGAGGGCAAAGGGGCTCGGCGGGCCGAGCCCGCGATGAAGGGGGGCGGGCGGGGGCTCTGGAGGGAAACGGGGAACCGGAGGGGAACGGCGCGGCGGCGTGGACGCAGGGCGACGACCCGGGGCGCGGGGTCACCATGGGCGCGCAGGGGCCGCGGGAAAGGGGAGAGGATCGAGGGGGTCGGGGCGTTGACGGGCGGCGAGGAGTTCGCCGAACGGGGAGGGAGGGGAGAGGGAGGCGCTGGTATGCAAGGCGCGCCAGGGGCAGGGGGGAAGGAGACGAGGTCGGGGGCCTCACCGCGGATCCGTGGGGTCTAGGCAGCGGTGGGCGAGGAGGACGACGGTGACGCGACGCCGACGAGGAGGAAGGCCGGCGAGGAAGAGGGCCGGTCCAGCGGGGGATCCCGGCGGGGGGGGCGCCGATGCGGCAGCGTCGGGCCGATGGGATCGGGGGCCTGCCCCGATCCGGATCGGCAGAGGAGCGAGGGGGCGCGGGGTGGGGCGAGGGAACGGCGGCGAGGGGGCCGACGGGGAGGGGGTTCTGTGGCGGACGGGCGCCTGAGCCCGATCGGATCGGGGAGGTGGGGCGCGAGGGGGGAGGGGGGATGCGGGGGGGCTAGGGTTCCCCTGGGATAAGGGAGAGGGGGGCCCACTGGGCCGGCCTGGTGGCCCAAAGGGGCTGGCCCAAGGGAGGGGGAAAGGAGATGGGCCATGGGGGGGGGAGGGGGCTGGTCACGGGCGGTTGGGGTTTTATCCTCCCAGCTTCGCTTTTTCTTTTTTATTATTATTTTTTTTTAACAGCTTCAAATCAACGATTTGTTTAAATAATGTAACCGAATCAAGGCGTTATAAATCTCCTCCATTACAAGAAATCTCGTCCCGAGATTTAGGAGGTAGAAGGAAAGAGTGCGGATATTCATCTCGAGACGATCCTCGCTCCTGTGTGGCTTCATCTTCGAGTGATTCACCATCGGACTTTGAGAAATTTGATCGCCTTCCGACGTGTGCGGCGTTCAGCTTGGTCGAGAATGCGGACCGGATGCTCTTTATAGGAGAGGTCCTGTTGCAATTCGAGCACTTCATGGTCCATCGCCGGATTGGGTCCTTGAAGCAGCGACGAGTTGGGACACGTGGAACACATCGTGAACCCGAGAAAGGTTCAAGGAAGCTCCAGCTGATAGGCTACTTTTCCACGCTTTTCCGTAATAGTGAAAGGGCCAATATAGCGAGGAGCTAGCTTGCCCTTGATTCCGCGATGAGCACCCTTCATTGGTGTAACGCTAAGATAGGCCTTTTCGCCAAAGTTGATAGACCATGTCTTTGTGATGACGGTCATAATTACTCTTTTGGCGCGATCGAGCAGTCTTGAGATTCTCGCGAATAATGCGGACTTGTTCTTCGCATGTTGGATAATATCCGGACCAAGAGTGGACGCTCCCGCTTCGACCAGTTCGAGGGGTTCGCACTTTCGCCCATATAACGCTCAAGGGGCCATCTTCGACTAGCTTGAAAGCTATTATTATAAGAGAACTCAGATACGGAGAGATTCCTCCCATTTCTTGCCGAATGAGACGACACAAGCTCAAGCATGTCTTCGAGAATTTGGTTGACACGCTCAACTTGCCCTTGAGATCATGGATGAAAGGCAGATCGAAAGATAAATGAGTCCCCATAGCTTCTTGAAACTTGCCCGAAATCTTGAAGTGAATAAGCTGCCACGGTCCGAATCGACAACCAGTGGAATACCGTGAAGTGAAACAATTTCGACATATAGAGCGCTGCAAGTCTGGCTAGCGAGGATCGCTTCTCGACCGCCGTAAAATGTGCAACTTTAGAAAGCCGGTCAATGACGACAAGAATAGCATCATTACCTTTCTGCGATTTGGGAAAACCAAAGGATTTAAGTCCATTTCAACATGGTCCCATTTCCATTCGGGAATAGAGATAGGCTGCAGAGTTCCAAAGAGGCCTTTGATGTTCCGCTTTGATACGACGGCAAACGCCACACTCGTAAACATAGCGAGCAATGTCCCGCTTCATATTAGACCACCGTAATCTCCGATTTAATGTCTTGATACATCTTGGTACTGCCGTGGTGGATACATAGAGGCGATCATGAGCTTCTTGCATAACCTTCGAGTCATATCCAGGTTGTCCTGTTTGCAAGGTACCACTAGGCGGCCTTTGAAGTACAAGGCGCCATCATCAAGAATAGAGAAGGATGAGGATTTCCTTTCCCGACGCCTTGTTTAAGCTTGTAGACCTCGAGTCGATCCTGCATTGTCTTTATGGTGCTCAAGAGATCGGGTTCAACAGCGGGGTAAAGAGGGATCCTCGGGAACAACACGGAGATTCATCTTATGGACTCGGAGGAGGGGAGCGAAAAGCCCGGAGGAACGATATGGAGGTTCACTGCTGAATTCCTCAACAAGTGAGGGCTGAACTTTGTGAACTCAAGATGGTTGCAGAAGACTTGCGGCTCAAGGCATCAGCCATCACATTAGCCTTGCTCATGATAGGAGATTCCCAAATCAAAGTCTGCAATAGTCTCCATCCATCTCTGGACGGAGGTTCAGGTCTGGCTGAGTAAGCAGATACTTCAGACTTTGGTGGTCAAGTAGATCTCGCAACGATTACCGAGAAGGTAATGTCGCCATCGCTTAGCGCATGAATGACAGCAGCAAGTTCGAGGTCGTGGACTGGGTAGTTCTCCTCGTGAGGGCGAATCGCCGAGAGGCATAAGCAACCACTTTGCGATCTTGCATTAGGACACCGCCAAACCTTGACGAGAGGCGCCGCAGAAATGACGAAGTCCTTCTTAGTATCGGGGGCTAGCATCGGGCAGTTGTCGACTTGTCCTTGAGTTCCCGGAAACTTTCCCGACACTTATCTCGCCCATTGAACTTGACGCCTTTATGCAATAGATTAGTCGAGGCTCGGCAATCTTGGAGAAGTTCTCGACTTAATCGACGGCAATAGTCAAGTAGACCGAGAAAACTTCGACTTGCTTAACGCTCTTCGGAGGAGTCCAATCGAGAATAGCCTGAACTCGTTCGGGGTTGACGGCAATACCATCCTTAGAAATGACATGCCCAAGATAGGTTACTTCGGGAAGCCGTAATTCACATTTGGAGAACTTGGCATAGAGTTGATGCTCTCGTAGCTTTTCCAAAGACGAGACTAAGATGTTCAAGATGTTCTTCTTCATTCTTGAATAGATCAGATATCATCCGGATAAACCACGCATTTAACTTGTCGAGGTAATCCATGAATATATAGTTCATCAAAGAGAGAAGGTGGCTGGAGCATTGTTGCCGAAGACATGACGGTGTACTCGTATGAACCATAACGAGTCACAAATGCGGTCTTGGGGATATCCTCCTCGCGAACACGGATCTGGTGGTAACCCAACCTCAAGTCGAAGTTTCGAGAACACCGACGAACCAGCCAGCTTGATCATAAAGATCATTGATCCGAGGAAGAGGATACTTATTCTAATGGTAGCTTGATTTATAGGATGGTAGTCTTGAACCAATCGGTTTGTCCCATCTTTCTTCTTGACAAAGAGAGAAGGTGCTCCCCAAGGAGAGCAACTTGGGCGATGAAACCACTTTGAAGAGATTTGTCGATTTCTCCTTTAGCTCAAGGAGTTCATGCGCGGCATCTTGTAGGGACGCTGGCTATAGGAGTGGTGCCTGGTTTCAAGTCAATGACGAATTCGACAGCCCTAGCGGGGGAATCCTCGAAGTTCTTCAGAAAGACGCCTTGGAAATCGCAAACGACAGTGAATGTTTTCAATTCCTCGAGGGTGCGGCGCTCAATGCATTCAAAGCATAGAGCCTTGCCTCGCATTTTGAATCGCATTTAGCATTGTAGCTACGATTTCATCGAAGGGTGCAGCAGATGGACGGTCTTAGTGGCGCAAACGATTGTCGCCAGATGCGCTTTCAACCAATCCATCCCCAAAATGAGGTCAATGCTACAAGACTTTAACACGATAGGAGAGACAAGGAATTCCATTCCTTCGATTTCAACGGGACGCTGCTGCAAATCATGGAAGTCCGACATTGGCCCGCTGGGTGTGTACTAATAGTGAAGCATTCATGTCTTCGCTTAAGGCCATGCATGAATGCAAAATCTTCGACATGAATGAATGTGATGCTCTGAATCGAATAAAACAGATGCAGTACTGAATTTACGAGAAGGGTACCCATCACAAGAGCAGTGCTGGTCTCGAGCTTCATTCAGTTCAACGTGGTTGGCCCGAGCTTTCCCATAAGACTTGCCGGTGTTGTTGCGGTTCGGTTGTTTCCACGGCCACCTTTGGAAGGGCCACTGATTCTGGTTCTCGTTGCAATTCTAGCACGGTGCCTCGCTGTCCGCACCAAGCATAAGCCATTATTTGGAGGGGAACAGAGCATGGGGTGGCGGAGCTGGAAGCTTCGCCGCTTAGTTGTAGGCGCATTTAGGTGTAGCATAGTTCTCGCTTTGAAGCGTATGCATTGGGCTGATACATGCTATTGGGAATCCATATCTTGCGCTTCATGAGGACGGGC
The DNA here is from genome assembly GCA_021605205.1 of Aegilops longissima. NCBI lineage: Eukaryota > Viridiplantae > Streptophyta > Magnoliopsida > Poales > Poaceae > Aegilops > Aegilops longissima. The sequence goes on along the minus strand of CM038679.1, from coordinate 622,526,174 downwards.
CCAAGATGAGCCGGTGTCACGGTTGCGCTGTTAGAGCTCTGGTATTCCTCGCACCAGTTTCGACATTGATAGCTTTGTTCACCAAGGTGGCGAAATCAGCAAAGTCGTGCACTAGAAGTGCGAGCTTGATGTCGCCTGGAGTCCGCCACGGAACTTCTCTTGTCTCAGTGCATCGCTTGCAATATCCTTCAAAGATAGCGAGACAAGTCCAAGAACTCTCGCGATAGGCTTCAACAGTCTTATTGCCTTGGGTGAGGTTATGAACTCACGCTTCTTCCGTCCATGACCCTTGAGGAATGAAGCGGCGCGAAGGCAGCTCGAAGTCCGCCAGTGATGAGTGTCCCAACCGGCAGAGTACGACGGTGGCTGTCCCACCATTGAGCTGCGGGTCCCTTCAGAAGAAGGAAGCAAAGGTGACATAGCTGGCGGGGGTACATTAGCGACTCCATCTCATAGGTGATGTCACGGAGCCACCATCGAGATCCAAAGGGCTGAGTTGAGCTGCGGTATACGCCGGGTTCAAAGCGATGAATTCCTCGCAGAGTTGTCCCGCTTGGGTGCCGGTTCATATTGGGGCGAGGAACTGAGCCATCATGTTCTCCATGAACTGGCGATTCATCTCGAGCTGTTGGATCATACCAGCCATGTACTCAAAGCGGTGGTGGAAGGTTGGCACCACGACCACGACCTGCTGGCCTAACCATCCCGCTAATTTATAACAGGGTAGTTCAGCATTTGAGAAGATAAGCAAGAGACAAGAATCATTCATGATGAAACACGATAATGAAAGCAAAGATGATGGAAACTACATAGGTAGTTGGCATATCTTACAAAAGGAAACATGCATAGAGTTCGATACATAGAGTCCAGTACATAGACTACTACATCATAGGCGGCACGCAGGCTCGCGGCGAATACATCAAATGCTAACAAGCAAGCCTACATCAGTCCCACGCGGCATCGCGGAGGTAGTCAGTAGCTCAAAGTCTGGTAGTCGGCAAAGGATAGTCCTCCACGCTGCTGACTCGAGGGCCGGATACTCGGTGCTGAATCCGACGCCCGTGTGCGTGAAAGGACCAAGTGCGGGAGAGTAGCCTCCCACGTCTGGCCAACCAACTCCCTGGGGCATCACGGTCCTGGCGGGGTAGATCGCAGAACGCGGCAGCTCTCCGGAACGGACAAAGGGGTGCATCAGCGTCAGGGCACGGTAGAGGTGCTGACGGGTGATGTACAACTCGTGGCGAAGAGCTCGGTTAGCTCGATCCAGCCCATCAGCATGCAGAACAAAGTTCTGATGGTGGAAAGGCTCTCTGACAGCGATGGTGTAGGCAGCAGTGTAGTAACCTCCTCACCAACATCGACGCGATAGCAATGTGCCCAAGGGGAGGTGTCCAACTCGATACTCGCGACGAAGACGTGTCGCAGCAGCATAAGCAGCATCGTGGACTGCCATATCGATGGTCACTCCAACACCATGTGCGTGTGCAGCAGACAAGAGTGGACTCATACTCCCGAGAGTAGAGGTGGACGATGGCGCTGCATCGCTCCCGGTTGTAGTCCCGGTACTCCTCATAGACGGTGTACTGGGTGCCAGCGATAACCCGATAGGTCATCATCTCGGCTAGCACCGCAGTGATCCCGAGGCACCAATGGCCGTCGTGTGCGCACGACCGCCTCGTGGGTTCCATCCGAAAACAAAGACGCTTCAAAGGAGTCAAGGACAAAGGTGGAAATTGTTCAAATACAATTCCAAAAACAACTAAGGCTATATCCAACTTTGGGGTGAATGCGGTCACGGGATCCTAGTGATAGTTAGTAAAATCGCTTAACCCGAGTAGAAGAGAGTTCAGAGCCCCGAGTAAAGGTCGAGGAGTAAAAGATCCTAGTACCACCCAATGGCGACGCAGCCCATAAGACACACAGCCATGTTAGTAAAAGTTTTGCAATGTCTAGACTCGACTTCGCCAAGGAGTGTGGAAGGGGATTCCTACAGCAATGGCTCGATATCAACTTCAGACGCCGATTCAATCGTACACTAATCATGCACGCAAATGTGTACGATCAAGATCAAGGACTCACGGAAGATATCACAACACAACTCTACAAATAAAATAAGTCATACAAGCATCATAATACAAGCCAGGGCCTCGAGGGCTCGAATACAAGTACTCGATCATAGACGAAGTCACGGAAGCAACAAATCTGAGTACGCATATAAGTTAAACAAGGTGCCATAAGATGGCTAGCACAAACCGGGATACAGATCGAAGAGGACAGGCCTCCCGCCTCGATCCTCCTAGGTCACTCCCGGTCGTCGCCGCCGGGCTGCACGTAGTAGTAGGCGCCTCGAGTAGTAGTCGCCGAGGCGGTGGCGCTCGATCCCGGTTCCATCGCCTGATTGCAGCAATCGAGTAGAGATAGGAAAAAGGGGAACAAGGCAACCGTGAGTACTCATCCAAAGTACTCAAGCAAGGAGCTACACTACATATGCAAGGATATATGTGTAAAGGCCATATCAAGGACTGAACTGCAGAATGCCGTAATAGAGAGAAGGCCTAGTCCTAACGAAGACTAGCATCTTCCTAAACCACCATCTTGCAGCAAACAAGGGGAGTAGAGTAACTTAACTTAAAGTAGCGAGAGTGTTATCAACCTCGCCGAGATCCTTTCTCGACTCCTGCGAGAAAGAAATCCCGAGCCATACTATCCAGCTTATTATCACAATCCAATGCTCATATCCATGTCTCATCTCAAGTTTCAGTTCTAGTTGTATCGATCGATACAACTCCAAGTGTCCGCTATCAGAGGACAGGCTATCGATAGATGTTTTCTTCGCAGGGTGCACCAACTTACCCACCACGCCGCTTAACTCCGCCGGACACACTTTCTGTGGTCATGCCCGCCTCGGTCAAACAATACCCGCAACCCGACCTAGGCTTAATAGAGAGGCCAAGACGCCGACTAAACCTATGCCCCTGTGGGTCATGGGCCATCTCCCGAACTCCTCAAGACGCTATGAGGGCGGCCGGAAGCAGACCTAGCCTAACAGTGCGCTCCAGCCCAATCCGCGCTACGCCATCCCGACGACGACGCCTAATAAGCTTCGCTGATGTATACGACGCAGAACGCCCATACTTAGCCCACGTGATGGTTAGTGCTATCGTGCCGAGGCCCTCGGATCAAATATCCAAATCGTAGTGGATTAGGAACGCGGTAACAAGCGTAACTCACGAAGATGTGACCCGCTGCCCGCCTCGAGGACTTGTGGCAAGGGCTAGAATGCCCGCCACGCCTCGTAAGTATCTCGCGGCACCCTCCGTGTCAACCCGCTCCACATCACTCGCAATTACACGCTGGTACCCTCGTGGTCGATTCGCCTTTCCAAGTAACAATGGTACAAGTCCAAGTAACCGTGAGTCCAAACATCAAGGGAAAACACGAGGAATCACCCCGTGTATTCCACTCAATGTAGTCGCCAAGGTGAACATAAGAGGATTCACCCTCGAGGTCCACACTTGAGGGGTTGCACGACGTAGTCGATCGAAGTGGTTAAAGAGGAAATCACCCTCGATGACCACAACCGGATAACTATACTACTGTGGTTAATATCGGAGGTGTCAGAGAGGTTTCACCCTCGGTACTCGATAGTAACCTAGTAGTGTCGAGCAACTAAGGGAAGTGATGTGCGTGTCGGGGCCTGGTCTTCGATCCCGCTGATCGGGTCTTCAATGATGAAGCAGGGCAACAAGGACAAGGTGGGGGTCACCGATGGGTCTCTAACCAACCTATACTAAGCGCTTTAGGACAAGGTGTAGGTAACAATAGCAGGTTACAATAAACAAAGCTATGCAACAGATAGGAGCAACAATAACAAGAGCAAAATCTAGTGCAAGCAATAAGAGAATGGAATGGGCGATATCGGGATGATCAAAAGGGGCTTGCTCCGGTTGCTCGCAAGAGAGAGTGATCACAAGACCGTAGTCAAACCGCCACCGCAAATACGCTTGGTCTCGTAGTCTCACCAAGAGAAGAGGGGAAGAAACAATGAATACACGATAATGTATGCATAACGATGCATGACATGCCAAGAAGCGATGCTAGGCGTGTTCTAACGTGGTAAGAAGGGTACCGGGTTTAGGGGGAAGCATCCGAAGTTATCCTGCCCGGACGCCTCATACATGATGAACCGGAGGAGAAGTTTGCAGGTTCGATAGGTTAGAGACGTGCGGTGGACGAACGGATCGCGTGATCCGAATTCGCCTCGCTGCTCGAGCAACTTTCATGTTGAAAATATTTTAATCCGGGCTACGGATTAAAAGTTATGATTTATAAAAGGTTTTATTAATTTCTGGAATTAATTAATTAATTAATTAATTTCGAAAAAGTATTTATGACATCGGCATGAGGTCATGCTGACGTCATCAGCCAACAGGGTTGACTAAGTCAACCCCGCCAGTGGGGCCCACATGTCATACACTAATTGCTTAATTAACCTAATCGATTAATTAAACTTAGTTAATTGTTAACTAATGATTAGCATTAATTAATCCAGATTAATTAGTTTAATTAATTACCCAATTAATTAGCTAATGATTAGGTTTAACTAATCCGAAATTAATTAGATTAATTAATTATCCAATTAATTAATTAATTAATTAATTAGCTAATTATTTTAATTACTTTTTAAGTCATTTTTCGATTCTGTTAAATTAAAACATTTATTTTTAATCGTTTTGGGGTGGGGCCCCTAGTCGCGGCACACGTGGCCTCACGGGCGCAGGCCGCCACGGCGGTGTGGCGCCGCTCGACGGGCGCGACCTGACCGGCGGGCGCTGGGCGGTCAAGTGGCCGACATTTGCGCGCCACGGCCAGCGCGCCACGCCAGTGAGGAGGGGCGACGGAGGGCAAAGGGGCTCGAGGCTCGCCGAGGCCGCCATGGATGAAGGGGGGGCGGGAGCGGGCTCGGTCGGAGGGGGGAAACGGGGAACCGGAGGGGAGAACGGCGCGGGCGGCGTGGACGCAGGGGCGACGGCCTGGGGCGCAAGGGTCACCCATGGGCGCCGCAGCAGGGGCCATGGGGAAAGGGGAGAGGATCGAGGGGGTCGGGGCGTTGGACGGGCGGGCGAGGAGTTCGCCGAACGGGGAGGAGGGGAGAGAGGCGCGGTGGCAAGGCGCGCGCGCAGGGGCAGGGGAAGGAGACGAGGTCGGGCCCTCACCGCGATCCGTGGGGGGTCTAGGCAGCGGGCGAGGAGGACGACGGTGACGCGACGCCGACGAGGAGGAAGGCCGGCGAGGAAGAGGGCTGGTCCAGCTGGGGATCCCATGGGGGGCGCTGATCTGTAGCGCCGGGCCGATGGGATCGGGGCCTGCCCGATCCGGACGGCAGAGGAGCGAGGGGCGCAAGGGCGAGGGAACGGCGCGAGGGGGGGGGCGACGGGAGGGGTTCTGGTGGCGACGGGCGCCTGAGCCCGATCGGATCGGGGAGGTGGGGGCGAGTGGGGGGGGTAGTGGGGATGCGGAGGGCTAGGGTTCCCTGGGGATAAGGGAGAGGGCGGCCAGTGGGCCGGGCCTGGTGGCCCAGGGGCTGGCCCAAGGGAGGGGGGAAGGAGATGGGCCACAGGGGAGTGGGAGGGGGCGGCTTTGGCCGGTTGGGTTTTATCCTCCCAGCTTCGTTTTTTTTTTATTATTATTTTTTTTTTAACAGCTTCAAATCAACGATTTGTTTAAATAATGTAACCGGGAATCCGGCGTTCAGCCTCGCGCCACCGCCACCCTCTCTCCTCCCGACATGCCCACGAGCCCCGCCTCGCCACCTCGAATCTCCCGCCACACGCGACCGAGAAGCCCTACATCGCCGCCCGAAGTCGTCTTCCCGAGCACGGCCGCCGGACTCCATCGACAAATTCGACGCCATCCGGCCTCCCCGAGCCGCCGAGCTTGCCTTCACCTCCCTGTGAGCTTGCTGTCGCTTTCCCTCATCTCTCTCCTCGCCAGCCGCCCGCCCATGAAAGCACCAATTCGCCCGCCACCGCTGCCTCGTCAGCCGGCATGGCTAGAGCCTCAATGGCTCAAGCCGACCCCACCTCCGTGCTCAACGCAGCACCAGGAGCACGTAGCACACGCCAACACCCCCCCTAGCGCCCTGCATCGCCTAACCGCCGTTGGCCGAACTCCGGCGGCCGCCAACCTCGCCGTCGGCACCATTTCCGACCACCCCAACCACGGCTAACCCCACCAAGAGCTTCGGCTCCTCCCCAGCTCCACGTAGGTGCCCTCCCCGACCCTTTTGGTGGCCGGAACGGCAAAAATCACTTGCGCCGCCGCGTCGGGCTCGCCGGCGGCTAAACGCCGGCAGCCGACTTGATTTGACCATGGGTGGGCCCTGGTTGACTCTCCTGAGTCAATGACAGGTGGGGCCCAGCCCTGTTTAATAACTAGGTTTAGTTTTATTTAAAATCTAATTAAGCTAATTACTCGACACGGGGACCCACTGCCAGCTTGACCCGGACCAGCTCATTGACCTGATGACGCCATGCCAACGTCATGTCGACGCATAAACCCCTTTTCTGGATTTAATATAATTCAGGAAATTTCGAAAAATGCCCTAAACTTTAATAAATCATAGAAATTCAACCGTAACTCGGATGGAAATAATTTATATATGAAAAATGATCAGAAAAATATGAAGAATATGTTTATGCCATGATCATGCATGTTTGAACAAGTTAACATCACTGAATAGGATGAATCATGATTAGGGTAATTTATGAAATAGCATTTGGAGTTGGAGTTCAACCTTGTTTGAATTCCACTTCAACTAACTTGGATTATTATTGCATTAGGTGAATTCAGTACCTTAATATGACATGTCATTCATGTGATTGTGCATTGCATTGATTGTGTTCTCTCTTGTTGCCGGTAATTGTCCCCTCCCGGTAGACGATGTACCGACGATGAGTTCGATGACACCGATGAAGAACTATATTATCTTCAGAAGTGCCAGGCAAGCAACCCGTTGATCATTTCGATACAAACCCATGTTCTCGCTTCGCTTCGTTTCATCGCATTAAGACAACGCGATTCAAACTGCTGTGTGCTGCGGTAGTTGAACCCACTTCCTTTGCATGACTGTCATTGCCACAAGAATTAGATGAAACCCACTAGTATGTGTAGGAGTTGATTGAGCCATGTTTGTGATTCCTACCATGCTATGCTTGCTATGCTTAGAGTTGTGTCAGTCCGCCTCATCGGGATGATGAACTGGAATGAAAGGTTGTGTTGGTTCGAGAGTAAAAGTGTTGAACACGATTTGGTAAAGGTATCGATGAGAGGCCATGTAGGAGTACATGGTGGGTTGTTTCATTGAAGCCGATCCTAAGAACTGAGATCTGTGTTTGTGATCCATGAACTAGCTACTACCACGCATTGGGCCCGAAACCAATGGACCCTCTCGCTTCTTAACCACCCTTGTTCTTAGTCCGGAGTTGCAAGTAGTTTCGTGTTTGTAGCATGTCAGGGCCGACGCAACGCCGACCTTAGGGGTGGGTTGTGTTGCGGTAGGCACGCGTCTGTGTACCGAAAGTGCCGCTTGGTATCTCGGGAACCCGCACACATCGCTCGGGGCTGTATGGGAAACCTCGCCGGACTCCTGCGGATGGAACCCGAATAGGCGATAAACCTGGACTAGGGACTTGAGTGTTTAGGTAGGTCGTGGCCGACACCCACGTTGGGCTTCCGCTTGAAGGTTGCCGAGTACATGTCGTAAACGGCGATAAGTGGTGAGAGCGTGTGAAGAAGTACACCGCAGGTTTAATATGATCTATTCAATAGACGTGTCCGCGGAAAAGGACTTCGGGTTGCCTATATCGGTTCATAGACAAGTGAAAGTGGATACTCTAAAATGCGCAAGATAAGCGTGAGTGCTATGGACGGCGCTCGTGAGGGAGACGGGCGGGTCCATAGTGGTGTATTGACATGGTGAATATGTGGACTCGTGTGCGCCACCTCAAAAGAGTTACTGCAATGTAGTTCAGATAGCCACCGAGTCAAAGCTGGCTTGCTGCGCCAAACTCCACCACCCCCTTTGATAATGATGCATATGTAGTTAGTTCTGATGTAAGTCTTGCTTGAGTACAATTGTACTCACGCTTGCTTATTTTATGTTTTGCGAGAGACGCCGGTCTCGCTTAGTAGTTCCACGTGGACTTCGACGCTTAGCTTGTTACCTCAGCTACGATCTTGTGCCTCGGCAGATCTGGTAGATAGTCGCTTCTCACCTTTTTCATTTATAGTTGTCTGCACCCGCACATGTTTAGCTTCCGCTTGTGCTTTGACTTGTATGTTTCGAGTGTTGGGTCATGAGACCCATGTTTGTAATATCTCGCTCTTCGAGCCTAATGAATAATATCTGAGTCGAGAGTTATGTTGTGATGCCACGTCGTATTTACACATATTGAGCATATTGTGTGTATGTTTGAAATGCTTGGTATGTGGGATCCGACAAACTAGTTGTTTATCCTTGGCAACCTCTCATATGGGGAAATGTAGTCTCGTGCCTCCGAGCGATAGTAGTCCGCTCTAGCCCGGTTCACCGGAGTCCTGCTAGCCCAGACTACTTTGCTTGGACACTTGACTGGCGGCATGTGTTTCACTTCGCCTATGTCTGTTCCCTTCGGGAAATGTCACGCGGTGGTATTCGAGTCCTGCTTAGCTGCTACAGCCCGGGATACCGGAGTCCTCATAGCCCAGTGCTACAGCCCAATACATACGTTGATGACCGACATGCTCGATGTGATTCATGTATGCTGTCCCCATAGGTTAGCGCCGCTTTGGGTTCACGACTAGCCATGTCGGCCCGGTTCTTCGTCATATGGATGCTAGCGACACTATCATATACGTGAGCCAAAAGACGCAAACGGTCCCGGCCATGGTAAGGCGACACCGTGGAATACCGTGCGTGAGGCCGCAAAGTGATATGATGTGTTACATGCTAGATCGGTGTGACTTAGGATCGGGTCCTGACATGTTATGCATAACAGAAGACAAATTGCACCGAAGCAATAGACTATATGAAGTAAACTAGTATGACTGAGATAGCGACAGAAGTAATCTAGCTAGAAGAATAACTAGGTAGCAGTAAATGTACTCAAGTCTAGCAAACATGCAGATGTCATTAAGTATAGTAAGCGTAAACACAAAGCGGAACATAATGATATGTAGCAGAATAGAGATAAACTCGATAAAGTTTTCACAGAGATGTAAGAGCAATTTCTTCAGAATCAGCAAAAAAACATGAAGTAAATTGGACGAATAAATAAGAACCCAGATGCCTCATGAAGACAAACAAATTGATGACTCAGTTCAAGTTGACAACTCTACATATGGTTGGATGGGCTGAGATTTAACCAGAAGACCATGCTCGTCTTCAACCTATTCTCCTTGAGCTATGATCACTCGAACATAGCCCAACCACTCGTGGTAGATCTTCAAGGCGACATCCAAGCCTTCGCAGACTAGTTCTTCAGCTAGTCCATGGGCTGGAGGCTCTAAACAGACACATAACCATCTGGAAGATGCACAGTCTTCAAGAATAAAAAGTCTTTGGTGAACTTAGAACAGATTCTTCAATGACACTCAACCACTTGGGATTTTAAGGCTGTGGGTTTTTTCGCACTCAGGGTTCACTCGAATTCTTCAAGAGAATGGGTTGCTTAGAGAACATGCATTGATTCTAATGGAGCAACCAACCAACTTATGCTAGAGGCAGGGGCTATTTATAGTTGGTAGTCGCAACCCGAGGGCTAAAGTGATCATTGGAGGGGACGGGCCTGTCAACCTACTTTCGCAACGGTCAAAAATTAAAACTTTCAAATTCCTCGTGTAGGACAACCCAATTACATGTTTCCTGACTCTTCGGCGAAGAAATTAAAACCAGGTGTAACAAAGAATCACCTTCAACACGCAAGCTTGATGACTTTTGTTGGAAGGAGATTTCCATGTCTTCAACTCTGAAGAAAAAAAATTCGACTTAGCACAAATGAAGACACACGTTCTTAGTAACACCTAGACCCCCCCCCCTAACAGTACGTTTTGCCTTATTGACTTTGCACTCTAGTTCCTCGTCTAATTCTTCAAAGGGTCGACACGTCTTCAATTTTCCCTTAACATTTTTAGGGGTCATACACCATTATTGGCAGGGGCGGAGGCACGTTATCTCATTCGGTGTCACTGGCACCGGGTAAAATACGTGTTTCCCTTATACATACTCCAAATTTTTGGGCTGGACACCGGTTACTTTTGGACCTGGACACCGGCCAGCCCAGCAATACACAAGCCGAGCAGAGGCAGTGCAGCCCATCTACGTAAATGCCCACACATGATCGATCGATTAGTCAATCGATCCGACGATCCCTGGTCCCTGTACGTGCGCGTGTTGAATAGAAAAAGCTATCGATCCGATTAATCGATCCCCAATACGGCTGTACCTTACCTGTACGAGCGCCTGTAGGGTTACTCGTCCGCTCAGCTTCTGCGCCTCAACCCTCGCAGCGTCGCCCGTGCTCGCCCCTTCCCCTTCTTCATCGCGCGGCCAGCCGCCGGTCCGCCCAGTCGCCGTTTTTCAAGCATCGCTAGCCGGCCGCCTCTACCCTCGCCCACTCAGGGATAGTTGGAAATTTGAGGTATGTCTGAACTCTCAACTCTCAACTCCCAACTCTGAACATTATTTGGTAATTGCCGATCTCTGAAATCTGAAATCTCAACTGTGTGTAGGTATTTGGTAATTGCCGATCTCTCTGAAATCTGAAATCTCTGAAATTTAAAGCTATTTCAATTGGGAACAATTCACTGCGATTCATAGCTAACCAGGGGAGGATTATTTCTGCGAAAGCAGCGAGGCACAATGTCGAGTAAGTTTAACTCCCTAATCGTATTTATATCATTCAATCAATACATTTTGTTTATTGTTTCTATTCTTGCATATGCAAACACAAATAATGTAACTCTGTACATTTTTGCTAACACAATAATAATAAAACATAGGAGAATTTATGGAAAGGTTTCTTAAAAAAGAAGACATCAGCACAAGATGATATAGCTAGCCCATCACATGAACCGGATGATCCTCCAGCTCAGCCACATGAACCGGATGATGCTCCATCACATGAACAAAATGATGCCTTCATTGCCTTGACACATGAAGGTCCAGCCCCTAATATGTGGAATTCATCTCAAGCTCTAGAAGAAATCAATTGGGAAGAGGAAATTCAGTCTGATCCTGGCAAAAGGAGAAGCATAGATGAGTATCCTCCTAATCTAAGGGATGTGGTAAGAAGAAAATATTTGGCTAAGCCTCTTTGTCAACCTCGTAGTTATAATTTTAAAACTACAACTATTGGTGGTCGAGAGAAAAGTTTAATCCTGATTGGTTTGATGAGTTTGGGAGCTGGCTTGAGTATAGTGAGTACAAAGAAAAGCGATTGCTTTTGTTGTTTCTTATTCAGCGCCGTGATAAGAAAGAAGTGGATATGCAACATTTGTTGCAAAGGGTTGGTCAGCCGAACAAAAACATAGACTAAATGATCATGTCGTAGATGTCAATAGTGTTCACAACCAAGCAAAAAGAGATTGTGATTCTTTATTGCAACAAGACCAGCACATTTATGTTGCTTTCAATAATCAAAGCAATGTTGCGAAGAAGGCGCATTATACTAGATTAAATGCCTCAATTGATGTTACTAGAGTTCTATTGCAGCAAGGGTTACCTTTCCGTGACCATGATGAGTCAGAGGAGTCCTTGAATAAAGGAAATTTTAAGGAATTTTATGCTTATACAGCACAAAGAAAATCCGTAACTACGCAAGGTTGTAGGCCCTAATGCTCCGTAATAATAAGTTGACTTCTTCAATGATCCGTATGACATAGCTGAATGTTTTGCAAAGCAAATATTGCATTCTATTTTAGAAGAAATTGGAGATGGTGTATTTTCTTTGCTAGTTGATGAATCAAGGGATGTGGTGGTAAAGAAGTATGGCGATGGTCTTGAGATATGCCGGTAAATGCGAAGTGCGAAAGAGAGTTTAGTTGGCCTTGTTCATGTGAAGGAGACAACTTCAAAGTACCTCAAGTCTGCTATTGATGATTTATTTGCAAAACTTAGCTTAAGTCTCAAGCAGGTTAGGGACAAGGATACATCACTTGAGCAATATGCGAGGTGAGTTTAATGGTTTGCAATCTTTAATCATGAGGGAGAACAACACAGCATATTACGTTCATTGTTTTGCACACCAATTGCAATTAGTTGTTGTGGCCGTTGTAAGGAAGCACAAATGGATTGTAAACTTTTTTTATATGATCTCTATATTGCTGAATGTGGTTTCTAGATCTTCAAAGAGAAAAGACATGATTCGAGACCAATATAAAGAACAAGTGTGTGCAGCCTTAGGTTGTGGTGTACTTCAAAGTGGGACGGGATTAAATCAAGAGCTAGCCCTTCAAAGACCCGGAGACACTCGATGGAGTTCACACCAGAGGACTTTGAAGAGTTTGATTGATTTGTTCCCTACAGTTATTAAAGTGCTAGAATATGTGGAAGAACAGACAGGGATGACACAAATGTAAGGCAAGCATGTGGTCTCCTTGTTTATTTCCAATCATTTGATTTTGTGTTCTACCTGCAGCTTATGTCCACTATATTGGCTATCACAAACACATTATCAATGGCTCTACAAAGGAAGAATCAAGACATTGTAAATGTTGTACATTGTGTGCAATCAACCAAAGACACATTGAATGATTTAAGGAGGAATGGATGGGAATCAGTCTTGGGTGAAACTTATGCTTTTTGTGACAAACATGATATTTCCAAGTTGGAGATGCAAGAGTAATATGTCAATCCAAAGAAGCCACGTCAAAAAACAGGTATCACTAAATAAGCATCATTACAAAGTGGATTGTTTCAATGATGTTATTGATTGGTTGCTTCAAGAACTTGACAACCTATTTAATGAGAAAAATTCTAAGCTACTAATATGCTTAGCTGCTTTGAGCCCAAAAGAATCATCCAAAGATTTCAATTTAGAGCATTTGATGGATCTAGCTAGACTTTATCCGAAAGATTTTGATGATGGAAAATTGAGGGACCTTACACATCACCTCCATCTTTACATTGTCGATGTTCGAGTAGATGAACGCTTCTCTGGCATAAATAATATTTGTGAGCTCTCTCAAAAAATGGTGGAGACAAGAAACATATTGTGTATCCTTTGGTTTATCGGCATGAATCTAGCACTTGTATTGCTTGCTGCCACCGCTACGCTTGAGAGATGTTTTTCGGGCATGAAAATTGTGAAGAAATTTTTGCTAATCGTCTTGGTGATGATGCACTGAATCACAACCTTATTTGCTATGTGGAGAAGGAAGAAATGAGAAAAGTTACCAATGATGCAGTCATTGATCGCTTTGAGGGTGAGTCATGAATGAACGTAGAGGGCTATTTAAAAGGTAACGATCTTGACTTTATGAATCATTGCAGAAGTCTATTTAATATGTACTAAGTGTATTTTATTTTCTTCTGTAGGCATCCGGGATCTATTGGCCTATGTCGTGATCTGACCATATTTTGTTTTCATATTTTTTGAGTTCTTATGCTTAATTCTTAAAATTTACGTAATCAACTAGTATTTCAAGTGGATGTGAAACAGTTTATTTTGGTAAGAGATCTCGTTGCATTATAATTTGTGTTGTTGGATGTGCTCTTTCATATATATTATTGCTTGTTGTCCATCCTTGTATATATGCTGTGCACATGGACATTGGTACATTTTTGTTCTGGATCCGCCCCTGATTATTGGTTAAACCAAATCCCACTGCAAAATGTGTGCTATTTTGTGATGAAAATCCTCATAACGAAACGAAATGTTGCCTGAGATCTTTTTTCGTGACGGAAACTGTCAGCAGTTGATTTCGCCCCGGAGCAGCCCCCTCGGTAATTTTGGTGATGTTCCGGCCTGAGTTTAGGTAACGCTTTTGGTCGTCTCAATTCATTTCCATTTTCTGTGACAAGTTTAAGTGTTGCCTAAAATGATATAGGGGTTAGTTCTCGGCAAAAAAAATGTCCAAGGGGTTGAAATGCGTGATCTTGGATTTTGTTTGCCATGGCAAAGTTTTAGACATATTAAAGTCGCATTCTTTTTCCTATGACTTGAGTTGCTCTAATTGAAATCCAGCGATTCCTTTTCGTACATGCTCACGTTGATTCTGTCAATACTGTGGTCTGATATTTCTATACTGCTTTAGTATTTAACAATTGTGTATCACAGTCATTTTTCTAAGAAACAACTAACTTCCTTAACATACCCCCTCCCTCGTCGCCCGTTTCTAAGAACCCAGCTGAACTGTACACGAAACATAGGTTCAGCACATAGTTCATTGCGTACGTTGTACCCCATACCCCCTCCCTCGTCGCCCACAAAACTGTTGCAGAGTCCTCCGCCCAGACCAGGAGGCGATTAGGGTTTACGCGAGGACTCTGGCGGCGCTCGTCGACCTGATCGGCGAGGCGGGGAATCCATCGCTCAGAGATGGCTATGGCGGCTGGGCGAGATGGACTGCGGGGGGCCAGGGCTCTGTCGCCCAATTCGGCGAGGGCGCGGCTCGAGGAGGCACTAGGGAAACTCGATATCTCAGAGGAGGAGGCCACGCCTTTGGTGATTGATGATCGTGATGAGGGCGGCCAGCAGAGGTGGATGCTGGCGGGGAAGGTTTTGTTCCGTAATGTCTTCCATATTCAAACCATCTCCAACGCCCTTCGGCCCGCGTGGGGAAACCCTAAAGGTTTAAGCTTCAGATCTGTTGGGCCTAATACTTTTGTAGCGGAGTTTTCTACTCAGAGAGATCTTGATCGCGTTAAGGGAGGCTCTCCATGGCACATTAACAAGCATGTTGTGATCATATCTGACTTTGTTGAGAGCATGAGACCTTCTGAACTCAAGTTTGAACAGCTTCAGGTCTGGGCAAGAGTTGTGAATCTTCCCATCCATCTTCGGAATGAGACCTGGGGCAAAGCCATAGCACATCAGATTGACAAGGAGGCCACTTCAGTGCAATTTGATCATGCTAATGGATACCTCAGGGCTAGGGTCACCCTCAATGTGACTAAACCCTTGAGGCATTGGATTCTGATTGATTCAGCCAAACGTGGAAGCACAGATGTGTATGACATAGAATATGAAAATATCCCCCACTTCTGCTTCTCGTGTGGTAGATTGGGCCATTCAGATCTGTTCTGCCCGACCCCGGGGACGAGAGACGCCAACGGCGATCTACCTTTTGGGAAAGGGCTACGTGCAGCGGAAGAATATAGGCGAGCAGCATCGAGTGAGAACTCGAACAAAGAACAGAATTCTGCAACAGGCAATAAGCAAGACACAAGAAACTCGAGCACTGCAGGGAAAGCTGATGATGAGGTGAACTCCCCAGCAAAGAGGAATCATAATAGAAACAAACGTAAAGGGGGGGGGGGGTTGAGGCACCGAAACAAGTGTACCGGAAGGTGCAGCAACAACTTCTGCTGACTGACTCCGATCAGGTAGTGGATACCGATAAAGCTTTGACAATTCCAGAGACGCCAGCGGCAAGTGTTGAAAGTGATGGAGATGAGGGTGTACTGGATGATTGTGGTGGCAAGAAAAAACGTCCTACTCCTGAAAATTCGGGATCTTCGGCAGCGGCTGCGGAGCAGCCCTGCCCATCCCAATGAATTGTATGAGCTGGAACTGTCGCGGGCTTGGGAACCCGGCGACAGTTCGAGAGCTTCGCAAGATAGTGAAGCAAGAAGGTCCCGCCCTTCTTTTTGTTATGGAAACAAAGATTAGGGGCAAACGTGTGGAAAATCTTCAGAAACTTTTAGGTTTTAGTGGTTGTTTCGCTATAGACAGTGAAGGATTGAGTGGTGGCATCGGCTTGTTCTGGAATCATGAGGTAATTGTTGAACTAAAGAACTACAGCCGAGCGCACATTGATGTGACAGTCAGGAGGAAAGATCAAACCCCTTGGCGGTTCACGGGCTTTTACGGAGAACCTAGAGCTGAGAATAGATTTCACAGCTGGAATCTTCTTCGTACTCTTTTTTCAGTACAACATGACGGATGGCTATGCATGGGCGATTTCAATGAGACAATGCATGCCGAAGAGCACTTCAGTGAACACGCTAGACCAGCTTGGCAGATGCAAGCCTTTCGGGAAGTGGTGGGTTTTTGTTCTCTCCAAGATTTGGGATGGAAAGGAGTGCCCTTTACTTGGGATAATATGCAGCAAGGGAATGCAAATGTGAAAGCTAGACTGGATAGGGCTCTAGCAAATCAAACTTTCCTTTCCTTGTTTGAGTACTCTTCTGTTAGACACATAAGTTCAACTGAATCTGACCATTGTTATGTTCTTACAGAATTGAAATCTGAATCAACGAACGCTTGGCCTCAGGGTCAGCGTTCTTTTCGTTATGAAAATGTCTGGTAGACCCACGTTGAATATGATGAAATAGTGAAAAACATGTGGCAAAGTGGTTCTGGACAGAATGGTCTCAGCGGAGTAACGCAAGCATTACAGTCCGTCCAAGAAAATCTCGGCTCTTGGGGGGAGCGCGAGTTTGGGAATATAGCAAAGAAAGTTGGCAAACTACAGAAAAATCTAGAACGATTACGGAAAGCTTCAGTAGGTCGGGGGCCGAACGAGGAAGAAAAAGCAGTAGCTGCACAACTGCGGGAAGCCCTTAGACAGGAGGAGATCTGGATAAAACAAAGGTCCAGAGTACTTTGGTTGCGGGCTGGGGAAAGAAACACAGATTACTTTCATGCCCAAGCAGCGCAGCGGAAACGGATTAATCGAATCACTTCTCTTCAGAAAGCTGATGGACAATTTATCGATGAGCCCGAAGAAGTGAGGAGAGAGATTCTTGAATTCTATCAAGATTTGTACACATCTCAAGGCTACAATGACTTGCATCAAATCCTACAGGTTGTTCCTCGCCGTGTATCTGATGCAATGAATGAGTTTCTAGCAAAGGATTTTACGGCTGAAGAGGTGAAAACATCCTTGTTTCAAATGGCCCCGTCCAAGGCCCCCGGAGTTGACGGATTCACAGTCAGCTTCTTCCAACGGCATTGGGATGTACTCGGGGACGACATCACTGCGGCAATTCTGGATTTCTTGAATGGTGGCGAGTTACCGAGTGGAATGAACGACACAGCTATCACATTGATTCCAAAGGTTCGCAACCCTCAAAGAATATCTCAATACCGACCAATTGCTCTTTGTCCTGTACTCTATAAGATTGGAGCCAAAGCAGGCACGAATAGGCTGAGAGGCCTGATGGATGAGGTGATTGGAGCGGAGCAAAGTGCGTTTATCCCTGGTCGGCTGATAACTGACAATGTACTGGTGGCATATGAGAGCATACACATGAAGAAGAGAAGAAAGAAAGGAAAAAATGCATCATGTGCAGTTAAGTTAGATATGCATAAAGCATATGATCGAGTCGAGTGGCATTATTTGGAGGCCATGATGATCAAATTGGGTTTCTGTGAAAAATTTGTCAGACTAATCATGAAGTGTGTTTCCTCAGTCCGGTTAACAGTAAAGGTGAATGGAACCCTACTACCTTATTTTACGCCTTCGAGAGGCCTCCGCCAAGGAGATCCATATTCACCTTTCCTGTTTCTAATTTGTGCCGAAGGTGTCACCTCCTTGATGAATTACTTCGGTGGCAATTTTATAGATCGTGGCATACGTGTGAGCTTCAGATCACCATGGGTGAATCATTTGTTGTTTGCCGACGATAGTCTGATCTTCCTTAGCGCTCAAGTGCATAGCACAGAAAGACTGAATGAGATTCTACAGATTTATGCAGAGTGTTCGGGTCAAGCGGTGAATAGAGAGAAGAGTTCAATATATTTCAGTCCAAACTCTTTGCAACCCGTTCGTGAAGCCATCAAGCAAACTCTGAACATTCAGGTTGAAGCTTTCTCAGAGAAATACTTGGGGCTTCTGACGGCAGTGGGACGGATCACAAGTGGCACCTTTCATCACCTCGGTGAAAGGAGTCGGGGAAAGATGCAAGGCTGGTCAGAACGAAATATGGCTTGTGCAGGTAGGGAAGTGCTTGTTGGGGATACAACTACGGAGTGTGAACCGCCCCGGAAGGGCCGGTTTACCCTCGTTCATGATCCAGGCCCATATGGAGGCCTGGAGCCCAGAGGCGAATTAAGGTCCATGTATGTAAACCGCCTTAGTATTGTAGCTTGTGTTGTAAGACAAGAAAGGAGAGACCAAGCCGACTCTTGTATGAGCCGGATTGGGACTCTGAGACCGGCCAAGGCCAACCCGTATATAAGGGGCGACCAGGCGAAGTTAGGGACAGAGGATTCGAGGCTAAGGCAAAGCTATTGCTTCCTAGTCGCCAAAACCATATCAATCACATCACAACCGGACGTAGGTTTTACCTTCATCGAAGGGCCCAACCAAGATAACTCCCGTGTCTTGCGTCCGCTTTAACCCTCTAGGTAAACCCGCATGCGATGGCCCTACGACTAAGTCCTTTCATGAGGACATCTGTCGTGACAATTCCACGACAGCTGGCGCCACCGTGGGGCTATCGCACGATGGTTTGATGATCTTAGAGGGCAAGTTCGAAGACTCGAAGGCTATCACAATGGGCGGATGACTAAGAGTCGTCGCGCAAGCTCTACATCGACGATGCGGATCGGGGCCCCGAGGCCGGCTCGCTTGAGTACGGTGCACCGGGTCCCTTTGGCGGCATACACGTGTTCATCGGCAAGATTACGAGTCCGCCCTTGGCGGACGCCTGCCTGTGACTCGCCGAGACGGCTCGTGAGGGCGAAGAAGAGTCCTGCCCTCGCTAAACCGGCGGTCAAGCATGTTTTCGTGGGAGTTGTCCACGGAGGTTACGAGGCGGATCAGCATCTGGTGATTTAAACCGTTGCTTACTCTGGCGACGAATCGTCGGCGGAGAAACGAGTCTCTATACCAGCTGCAGGATGGCCGATCGGGGCTGTTCCGACGGTGAGAGTATTCGGACCCTTCGATCTACCCAACCGGGTTGGGGTCTTCATGGCGATACGCAGGAGGCGCTTCACTCTTCGACCATGGCGCCCCGGTCGCCCGGTTCAGCAGCAGTGATGGCAGCCGGAGCGGAGGCCCTGTCGCCCACCGCTCAAGTTTTGTCGAGCTTTTGACGCGTTGGCTGTGCTCATGGCGGAAGCTAATCCGCGGATCGGGACCTGCACAACGCGGAGATTGCAAAGGTGAAGGAACAGATCACTAAATCTAAAGCGGACTGGCGGCCGCGACGAACGGATGGCGATGGAACGAGCCGCTTTGATGCGCAGAGTTTATAGGCTCAGCCGGACCAGAGCGTCACGTGAAGTCATGAAAAGGAAGTACAGGTCCCGCTTACCTTCAGTTTTGAGGGTAGGGAGCTTTTCAATACCCTGGCGGGACCAGAATCCGCCGCCGTCGGTAAACTGGCGGAAGCACTGGGGACGGCCGCACCGTTCAGCCCGTGTGGTAGATCTACCTCGCCATCATACCGGTGCACCCTGCACCGTGCAGACACCTCGGGTCACTACTCCAACCCGATGGATAATCTTGTGGCAGCTGCGGCACGGTTGGAGGCGATTCAATTGAAGGCGATTCACCACGGGCGGTAGAGACACGCCGGGTTAAGGAGCTCCTCAGACGGCCTCGCTCGGAAGAAGCGTATTCGCATACGGGATCGGATCCACTCCACCCCGCCCGAGCCGGAGCTATAGCCGACGCGTCGATTTAACCGCCAGATCAAGCAATGCGCAGCGTGGTCCGCCTCGCGGCAACAATCCGCAAAGCGGCTTTGAAGATGCTCAAGTGGTAGTGGACCGCGCCAGGCACGAGGGAGGCCGAGTTAGCGGCACAAGCAGAGGATCATCCGCCTGCGCGCGGTTCGTCTCGACCGCCTTGAACCAGGGGTCACGTCTGGCTCTTTGGGGGTGCCTTGCCTCGTCCCCGCTTTACGCAACGTGCGCTTGCCCAAGGACTTCAAGGGGCCACGCAAGGTGCCAAATTATACTGCCGATTTGGCTCCAGAGGCGTGGATAGAAAGCTACGAGATGGCCATGGAGATGCTAGACGTGGATGAAGCCGCATGTGCGAAGTACTTCACAATGATGCCGGAAGGTACGGCCCGACTTGGTTGAAGAACTTGCCGCCCAACTCTATCAGCTCGTGGACCCGATTCCATAACCCGGTTCATCCAAAATTTCAAAGACACTGTAAACAGCCCATGTCCGTGGTGGATCGGCAGCTTGTGTCCAGCGAGGGAGAGTCTACCACCCATTGGGTGCGCCAGCGTTTGAAGTTTTACATTCTTCGACCGGATCAACCCGGATTCGCGATCTTGACCTTGGAAGCCAATTGCGGTTCGAGCCATTGAAATTGAAGCTGGGTCGCATGAAGCGTTTTGCCACGACATGGGCACTCTAATGGGCGTTTTGGTAAAGTACGCTGATTCGATAGTACCAAGGATCCCGAATCTGAGAATGATGAAGTGGGAAGGGAAAACGAACGGCAACTCCGGGGCCAGCAAAGATCATTCGGCAGCAATGGAGGAACAAGCGTAAGCGAACGGCAACATGGGCTTTGTGGTTAACACCAACGCGCAGGACAAGGGTCAGCGGCGCAGGGGTAGGTAGTCAAACAGGGGCGGTCACAATCCGGATCGTTTGAATTTCATATTGAATCAACCTTGTCCGAAGCATGGGACGAAGGAGGTACCGGCGAACCACCTTTGGAAGGATTGTTATATTATGCAGGAGTTCAAGAACTCCAACTCTTTCCGGTATGATCAAGGGCCCGGTGGCGGTTTAGGGTCCGCCCCGGGTTACGGTGGAGGAAATCCCAGCCAGGGTTCGGTGGTAATCCGGCGGGCAAGGCAATCGTAATAATCAAGGTAATCGAGCATATCGTAACCAAGGGGCTACAATCAACAACAGCGGCGATCGGGTTATCGAGTAACCCAAAGCAGTTGAATAGTGGACAAGACCACGCCTTTACCACCAGCTTGGACCGACGAGACCGAAAACTTCAAAAGCGGGCGGTCGGTGTTGTTGAACTGCCGCGCCGCATTACCTCGCTTGGTCCGAGCAGCCGATTGTGTGGAGCGAGAGGACCATCCTCCCGGGTTTACAATCCGGTCGATTAGCCCTGGTGGTGGCACCCGGTAGGAGGGTACAAGTTTACCAAGGTTCTTATGGATGGAGGAAGCAGTATCAACATCCTACTCGAGACCTTCCGGCGTATGGGGTTAACGGATAGGCATCTTAGGCCGTCCAGCCACAGTGTTTCACGGAGTGGTGCACAGTAAGTCGGCGTGCCGGTCGGTAAGATAGCTCGAGGTGACCTTTGGAGACGAACATGACTCGAATGTAAACATTGACATTTGAGGTGGTGAAAATTCAAAGCCCTTACCACGCCCTCTTTGGGCGGCCGGCTTATGCTAAGTTTATGGCACGGCCCTGTTATGTTTACTTACAGCTGAAAATGCCGGGTCACAAAGGAACGATAACGGTTCATGGGAGCCGCCGGATCGCTCTGGAGTGCGAGGAAGGTGATGCGACTTCGCAGAGTCGGTTTGTGCAACTAAGAGCTAAAGTACTATAAAGATAATGTTGATCCGGCGGATATGACCCCTTTGAAGAAGCCAACTACAGAGCATGATCCGGACTTGAAGTTCAAATCGGCGGCCGAGACGAAGCTTGTTGATTTTGTGCCCGGAGATTCGTCCAAGCAGTTCACCATCAGTGCCAACTTGGATCCTAAATAGGAAAGCGCGCTCATCGAGTTCATCCGTGAGAATCGGGACATTTTTGCATGGAAGCCTTCGACATGCCAGTGTACCGAGGAACTCGCTGAGCACACTCTTAATGTTGACCAAATACAAACCGGTAAAACAGTTTCTTCGCCGGTTTAATGAGGAAAGGCGCAAAACCATCGGAGAAGAAGTTGCTAGGCTTTTGGCAGCAGGGTTTATCGTCAAGTCTTTCATCCGAGTGGCTTGCTAATCCGGTGTTGGTCCTTAAGAAGAATGGCACTTGGCGCAAAGCGTGGATTACAGATCTTAACAAAGCTTGTCCAAAGAGATCCTTCGCCCTCCCGCATTGACCAGATCATTGATGCGACGGCGGGTTGTGAGCGTTTGAGCTTTTTGGATGCGTATTCCGGTTATCACCAGATTAAGATGGCGATTAAGGACCAGGAGAAAACGGCGTTTATCACCCCTTTTGGGGCCTTCTGTTACGTATCTATGCCTTTTGGGCTCAAGAGCGCCCAAGCAACTTATCAGCGTTGCGTACAGAATTGTTTGCATGAACAGATCGGCCGTAATGTGCACGCTTATGTGGATGATATCGTGGTGAAATCAAGGCGGAAGGAAACATTGATTGAGGATTTAAAGGAAACTTTTGACAACTTGCGGGTGTACAAGATGATGCTCAACCCGGCCAAGTGCGTCTTTGGTGTTCCGGCAGGCAAATTGTTGGGTTTTCTTGTGTCCAACCGGGGATTGAGGCTAATCCGGAGAAGATTACAGCTATCACCTCCTTGGCTAAGCCAAAGTGCATCAACGATGTCCAACGCTTTGACAGCCGGATTGCTGCGCTAAGCGGTTTATCGATCGCCTAGGAGAGAAGGCTATCCTTTGTACCAGATCTTCAAGAAGACGGATCAATTAAATGCTCGAGCTCACCGCGATGAGGCATTGGAGGATTTAAAGCGGCAGTGGCCAACCCTTTGTTC
Organism: Aegilops longissima; assembly: GCA_021605205.1. Lineage (NCBI taxonomy): Eukaryota > Viridiplantae > Streptophyta > Magnoliopsida > Poales > Poaceae > Aegilops > Aegilops longissima. The sequence continues at coordinate 622,503,335 of CM038679.1, read as the reverse complement.
TTGCTGCCCCTATTGACAAGGAGCCGCCCTATTATATGTTGTTTGCTAATGCCAGGCAGTAAGTGTGGCTATTGTGGTGGAGCGCAAGGAGGCAGGGAAGGAGTATCCGGTTCAGCGGCCAGTTTATTACATCAGCGAGGTTCTCATCGAATCCAAACAAAGATATCCGCATTGGCAGAAGCTAGTATATGGACTTGGTGGCCCAGCAAGTATCCGGTGACTTGGGACTCCAAAGATCCACTCATGGCTGCATATCGTCGGGAAGTGGATGTTGTTGCAGGACATTTTAAAGGATATCGTGGACCATGTGGATCGTCGGAAGAACGGCGGTGATGCTTTGAGCCGGCTGGGCTCTCAACGTAAACCGTCCCGCCCAACGCTTTTCCTTGATGTGCTGCACAAACCGCCGCTTAAGCTTCTGATGAAATTGATTTGGCTATCCCGATCCGGAGGCTCGCTTAGTGGCGGCCCTGCATGTCATTCCGGATTGGGCGCTCCCTTATTTGGCATACATGAACCGGGCGAGTTACGTAAGATGAGACGCTGGGCGGCAGATAGTTCGGCGGTCTAAGTCTATGACCATTGTTAATGGCGAGTTGCACCGTTGCGAGTGTGTCGTAGGCGTTTCAGCATTGTGTGTCCCCAAGAGGGCTGTGAGATATTGCGAGAGATTCATGAAGGGGATTGTGGTCACCACGCGGTTCAAAATCCTCGTGGCCAAAGCGTTCCGCCATGGTTTCTATTGGTTGACCGCCCATGCCGATGCGGAGGATCTGGTCGACGATGTGATGGTTGCCAAAAGTTCTCGAGCGTGCTCATGTGCCAGCCAAGAATTGAGGATGATTCAATTACTTGGCCATTTGCGACTTGGGGTTGGATATGGTTGGACCTTTCAAAAGGTCCAGGACAAAAAGACCCACTGTTGGTAGCGGTTGATAAATTTACCAAGTGGGTCGAGGCGAGCCTCGTTAGCAAGTGTGATGCGCCACGGCGGTTCAGTTCATCAAACGGGTGATTTTCGGTTTGGGTTTCCACACAAGATCATCACGGACAATGGCACCAATTTGTCCAAAGGAGCTATGAAGGAATTTTGTGAACGAGAGCACATCCGCTTGATGTTTCTTCAGAGCCCACCCGCAATCCAATGGTCAAGCGGAACGAGCTAATCAGAAATCTTGAAAGGTATCAAACCCGACTTATGGTCCCTTTAGAGAGGACGTCGGGTTGTTGGGTGGAAGAGCTACCATCGGTGATATGGAGTATAAACACTACCCCCAACCGATCCACTCGGATACACGCCGTTCTTTATGGTCTATGGAGCGGGCGGTCCTTCCCAATGATATCCGTCCGACTTCGCCTCGAGTAGCAGCTTATGTTGAGGCAGATAGCGAGGCAGCACGGCAAGATGATTTGGATCGACCGGACGAAGAGCGCGATATGGCGGCAGCTCGTTCGGCGGTCTACCAAGCAGGATCTTCGCGGTATCACAGCCGGCGGGTTAAAACCAGAACCTTTCGGAAGGAGACTTAGTGCTGCGGCTCATTCAAGACCGTAAAGATATGCACAAGCTATCCCCACCTTGGGAGGGGCCTTTTGTGGTCAGCAAGAATCTATACAACGGGTCCTACTATCGATTGATGTTCGAGAGCGAAAGGACTCACGACGTCGAGGAGGAGACCAACGAGCCGTGGAATATAGCTCATCTTCGCCTTATTATACCCGAGCCATTGGCTCCACTTATGTACATATCAAGACAATGTATATATTATGAATAAAGGCAATAAACCGGATCCTCGGCTAAAGCGGGGTATCTGCTACGTATAAAAGCCCGGTTCGGTACATGGAGATCTTGTCGTGAAGCGGCCTCGGTTTAACCCTTGGCCTCGTTTTAAATTTTTGTCATTTGGGGCTTGGTCGTGTCCGAACCAATGCAACACCTCTTGGCGGTAAAAGCCACCAGATCATTTGGGGGCATGGTCACGTCTGAACCAGTCCACACCTCTTGGTCGGCCTAAGGCCATAGAATCACTTGGGGCTTTTGGTCGAACCCAACCATTGCAATGCCACTTGATCGGCATCATGCCACGAGTTCGATTGGGGACACGCTGACTTGAACCATCGCTACACCAGATAGGGGCTTGGTCCCGTCTCACCATGGTAACACCATCCGATCCGCTCAAGACAGCCTTTTCTTGCAAAACGATTTTTCTCATTGTTTTTGCTTCCATGTGGTCTTTATACCAATCATTTGGCTTTTGTTGGCCTTCTTAAGCGACAAACCTCTTTAAACCGGATTTACGTTGTCGAATTTGGTACATTTTTAAGTCAAGCGATTTTGTTCCGGTTTGATTTTGCTTATTAACATCACATTATGGAGTAACAGGGGCTTATCATGCCCGACACGATTTACACGGTAAATCGGTCTTATACCTACGAGGACTGTTCTCCTTTGACGGTGATGGTTTATAAGGCCTCCGCTTCGGGATTGGCTAAAGCCAACTGTGTGCCTGATACTGGCAGGTATGTTCGTATCACATAGTTTTGATCGTATACCTCGGTATTTTCTCATATAAATATATTGGTATCACAGTCTGGCTAGAGGCGTAAACCGCCATGGCGGTTTAAGAACTTGTGATTGCAGGCAAAATATGTTGCAGGATTCACTACAAAAACCAACGGATCCAGCACCACCATGCAAAAGTTTACAGACTGAGGTTGTACCGGCATTGTTCAATATAAGACACTGACTATCCTATTGTTGGGGAACGTAGTAATTTCAAAAATTTTCCTACGATCACGCAAGACCATGGTGATGGCATAGCAACGAGAGGGGAGAGTGTCCGTCCACGTACCCTCGTGAGACCGAAAGCGAAGCGTTATATTAACGCTGTTGATGTAGTCGTACGTCTTCACGATCCGACCGATCCAAGCACCGTTACTCCGGCACCTCCGAGTTCTTGGCACACGTTCAGCTCGATGGCGATCCCCGAGCTCCGATCCAGCAAAGCGTCGGGGAAGGAGTTCCACAAGACGACGGCGTGGTGGACGATCTTGATGTTCTACCGTCGCGAGGCTTCGCCTAAGCACCGCTACAATATGACCGAGGTGGAATATGGTGGAGGGGGCACCGCACACGGCTAAGGAACGATCCGTAGATCAACTTGTGTGTTCTAGGGTGCCCCCTGCCCCGTATATAAAGGAGCAAGGGGAGGGCCGGCCAGCCTTGGGGCGCACCAAGGGAGGGAGTCCTCCTCCTAGTAGGAGTAGGACTCCCTTTCCTAGTCCTACTAGGAAGAGGGAAGGGAAGGAAAGAGAGAGAGAGGAGAGGAAGGGGGCTGCGCCTCCTCCTAGTCCAGTCGGACTCCCCATGGAGGGGCACCACCTCTGGTGCAGCCCTCTCTCCCTCTTGGCCCAATAAGGCCCATAACTTCCCGGGGGTTCCGTAACCCCTCCGGCACTCGGTTTTCTCCGAAACTTCCTAACCTTTCCGTGTCCGAATATAACCATCCAATATATCAATCTTTATGTCTCGACCATTTCGAGACTCCTCGTCATGTCCGTGATCACATCCGGACTCAACTCCTTGGTACATCAAAATACATAAACTCATAATAACCGCTATTGAAACCTTAAGCGTGCGGACCCTACGGTTCGAGAACTATGTAGACATGACCTAGAACTATTCTCGGTCAATAACCAATAGCGGAACCTGGATGCTCATATTGGTTCCTACATATTCTACTGAAGATCTTTATCGGTCAAACCGCATAACAACATACGTTGTTCCCTTTGTCATCGGTATGTTACTTTCCGAGATTCGATCGTCGGTATCCAATACCTAGTTTAATCTCGCTATCGAAAGTCTCTTTACTCGTTCCGTAATACATCATCTCACAACTAACTCTTTAGTTGCAATGCTTGCAAGGCTTTATGTGATGTGTATTACCGAGAAGGCCTAGAGATACCTCTCCGACAATCGGAGTGACAAAACCTAATCTCAAATACGCCAACCCAACAAGTACCTTTGGAGACACCTGTAGTACTCCTTTATAATCACCCGATTACGTTGTGGCGTTTGGTAGTACCAAAGTGTTCCTCCGGTAAATGGGAGTTGCATAATCTCATAGTTACGTGAACATGTATGGGTCATGAAGAAAGCATTAACATACTAAGCGATCAAGTGTTAAGCTAACGGAATGGGTCATGTCAATCAGATCATTCAACTAATGATGTGACCTTGTTAATCAAATAACAACTCCTTGTTCATGGTTAGGAAACATAACCATCTTTGATTAACAAGCTAGTCAAGTAGAGGCATACTAGTGACATACTGTTTGTCTATATATTCACACATGTATTATGTTTCCGGTTAATACAATTCTAGCATGAATAATAAACATTTATCATGATATAAGGAAATAAATAATAACTTTATTATTGCCTCTAGGGCATATTTCCTTGATCTCCCACTTGCACTAGAGTCAATAATCTAGATTACAAAGTAATGATCCTTACACCCATGGAGTCTTGGTGCTGATCATGTTTTGCTCGTGGAAGAGGCTTAGTCAACGGTCTGCAACATTCAGATCCGTATGTATTTTGCAAATCTCTATGTCTCCCACTTGGACTTGGTCCCAATGGAATTGAAGCGTCTCTTGATGTGCTTGGTCCTCTTGTGAAATCTGGATTCTTTTGCCAAGGCAATTGCACCAAGATTGTCACGAAGATCTTCATCGATCCCGATGCACTAGGTATGACACCTAGATCGGAAATGAACTCTTTCATCCAGACTCCTTCATTTGCTGCTTCGAAGCAGCTATGTACTCCGCTTCACATGTAGATCCCGCCACGACGCTTTGTTTAGAACTGCACCAACCGACAGCTCCACCGTTTAATAAAAACACGTATCCGGTTTGCGATTTAGAATCGTCCGGATCGGTGTCAAAGCTTGCATCGACGTAACCATTTACGACTAGCTCTTTGTCACCTCCATATCGAGAAACATATCCTTAGTCCTTTTCGGTATTTCAGGATGTTCTTGACCGCTGTCCAATGATCCACTCTGGATTACTTTGGTACCTTCCTGCCAAGCTTACAGCTAAGCATACGTCAGTCTGGTACACAGATTGCATACATGATAGAGCCTATGGCTGAAGCATAGGAACATCTTTCATTTTCTCTCTATCTTCTGCTGTGGTCGGGCATTGAGTCCGACTCAATCTTACACCTTGTAACACAGTAAAAACCTTTCTTTGCTCGATCCATTTTGAACCTTTTCAAAACTTTATCAAGGTATGTGCTTTGTGAAAGTCCAATCAAGCGCCTTGATCTATCTCTATAGATCTTGATGCCTAATATGTAAGTAGCTTCACCGAGGTCTTTCATTGAAAACTTTTATTCAAGTATCCTTTTATGCTATCCAGAATTCTATATCATTTCCAATCAATAATATGTCGTCCACATATAATATTAGAAATGCTCTGAGCTCCCACTCACTTTCTTGTAAATACAAGGCTTCTCCAAAAGTCTCAGATAAACCCATATGCTTTGATCACACTATCAAAGCGTTTATTCCAACTCCGAGAGGCTTGCACCGCACCATAAATTGATCGTTGGAGCTTGCACACTTTGTTAGCACCTTTTGGATCGACAAAACCTTCTGGTTGTATCATATACAACTCTTCTTCTAGAAATCCATTCAAGAATGCAGTTTTTACATCCATTTGCCAAATTTCATAATCATAAAATGCGGCAATTGCTAACATGATTCGGACGGACTTAAGCATCGCTACGGTGAGAAAGTCTCATCGTAGTCAACCCCTTGAACTTGTCGAAAACCTTTTGCAACAAGTCGAGCTTTGTAGACAGCTTACATTACCATCGCCGTCCTTCTTCTTCTTAAAATCCATTTATTCTCAATAGCTTGCCGATCATCGGGCAAGTCTACCAAAGTCCATACTTTGTTCTCATACATGGATCCCATCTCAGATTTCATGGCTTCAAGCCATTTTGCGGAATCTGGGCTCACCATCGCTTCTTCATAGTTCGTAGGTTCATCATGATCTAGTAGCATGACTTCCAGAATAGGATTACCGTACCACTCAGTGCGGATTTTGTTCTGGTTGATCTACTGATTCAAGTGACAACTTGATCTGAAGTTTCATGATCTTTATCATTATCTTCCTCACTAATCGGTGTAGGTGTTACGTAAACTGATTTACGTGAATTAACTACTTTCCAATAAGGGAGCTGGTACTATTACCTCATCAAGTTCCACTTTCCTCCCACTCACTTCTTTCGAGAGAAACTCCTTCTCTAGAAAGGATCCATTTTTAGCAACGAATGTTTTGCCTTCGGATCTGTGATAGAAGGTGTACCCAATTGTCTCCTTTGGGTATCCTATGAAGACACATTTCTCGATTTGGGTTCAAGCTTATCAGGTTGAAGTTTCTTCACATAAGCATCGCAACCCCAAACTTTCGAAACGACAACTTTGGTTTCTTGCTAAACCATAGTTCATAAGGCGTCGTCTCAACGGATTTTGACGGTGTCCTATTTAACGTGAATGCGGCCGTCTCAAGAGCATAACCCCAAAATGATAGCGGTAAATCTGTAAGAGACATCATAGATCGCACCATATCCAAAGAAAGTGCGATTCGACGTTCGGACACACCATTGTGCTGTGGTGTTCCGGTGGTGTGAGTTCTTGAAACTATTCCGCTTTGTTTCAAATGTAGACCAAACTCAGAACTCAAATATTCGCCTCCACGATCAGATCGTAGAAACTTTATTTTCTTATTACGATGATTTTCAACTTCACTCTGAAATTCTTTGAACTTTTCAAATGTTTCAGACTTATGTTTCATTAAGTAGATATACCCATATCTGCTCAAATCATCTGTGAAGGTGAGAAAATAACGATATCCGCCACGAGCTTCAACATTCATTGGACCACATACATCCGTATGTATGATTTCCAATAAATCTGTTGCTCTCTCCATAGTACCGAGAACGGTGTTTTAGTCATCTTGCCCATGAGGCACGGTTCATAAGTGCCAAGTGATTCATAATCAAGTGACTCCAAAAGTCCATCAAGATGGAGTTTCTTCATGCGTTTTACACCGATATGACCTAAACGGCAAGCCACAAATAAGTTGCACTATCATTATCAACTCTGCATCTTTTGGTTTCAACATTATGAATATGTGTATCACTACTATCGAGATTCATTAAAATAGACCACTCTTCAAGGGTGCATGACCATAAAAGATATTATTCATATAAATAGAACAACCATTATTCTCTGATTTAAATGAATAACCGTCTCGCATCAAACAAGATCCAGATATAATGTTCATGCTCAACGCCGGCACCAAATAACAATTATTCAGGTCTAAAACTAATCCCAAGGTAGATGTAGAGGTAGCGTGCCGATCGCGATCACATCGACTTTGGAACCGCTTTCCCACGCCGCATCGTCACCTCGTCCTTTGCGGTGTTCGCAATCCGTAGTTCTGTTTCGAGTTGCAAATATTAGCAATGTAACCAAGATCAAATACCTGTACTCTGCGAGCTCTAGTAAGGTACACATCAATAACAAGTATATCACATATACCTTTGTTCACTTTGCCATCCTTCTTATCCGCCAAATACTTGGGGCAGTTCCGCTTCAAAGGACCACCGCTTGCGGTAGAAGCACTCGGTTTCAGGCTTAGGTCCAGACTTGGGTTTCTTCTCCCGATCAAGAACTTGTTTGCTGTTCTTCTTGAAGTTCCCTTCTTCTTCCCTTTGCCTTTCTTCTTGAAACTAGTGGTCTTATTGACCATCAACACTTGATGCTCCTTTTTGATTTCTACCTCCGCAGCTTTTAGCATTGCGAAGAGCTCGAGCATAGTCTTTACTAACCCTTGCATATTATAGTTCATCACGAAGCCTTTGTAGCTTGGTGGCGTGATTGAAGAATTCATCAATGACACAATCATCCGGAAGATTAACTCCCAGTTGATTCAAGTGATTGTAATACCCACATTTTGAGTATGTGCTCACCGACGAACTATTCTCCTCCATCTTGCAGCTATAGAACTTATTGGAACTTCATATCTCTCAATCCGGGCATTCTGTTGAAATATCAACTTCAACTCTGGAACATCTCATATGCTCCATGACGCTCAAAACGCCGTTGAAGACCCGGTTCTAAGCCGTAAAGCATGGCACACCGAACTATAGAGTAGTCATCAGCTCGCTTTGCGACGTTCACAACTTCGCTCGGCATCTGCGCAGCAGTTCGCTACCCAAATGTGCTTCCAGACGTAACTTTTACGTGCAGCAATGAGGATTATCCTCGAGTTACGGACCCAGTCCGTGTAATTGCTACCATCATCTTTCAACTTTGCTTTCTCAAGGAACGCATTAAAATTCAACGGAACAACAAAGACGAGCCATCTATCTACAAAGAAACATAGACAAGCAAAATACTATCGGTACTAAGTTCATGATAAATTTAAGTTCAATTAATCATATTATTAAAGAACTCCCACTTAGATGCAGACATCTCTCTAGTTATCTAAGTGATCACGTGATCCAAATCAACTAAACCATAACCGATCATCACGTGAGATGGAGTAGTTTTCAATGGTGAACATCTTATGTTGATCATATCTGCTATATGATTCACGTTCGACCTTTCGGTCTCCGTGTTCCGAGGCCATATCTGTATATGCTAGGCTCGTCAAGTATAACTGAGTATTCTGCGTGTGCAAAACTGGCTTGCACCCGTTGTAGATGGACGAGAGCTTATCACACCCGATCATCACGTGGTGTCTCGACACGATTTAACTTTGGCAACGGTGCATACTCGGGAGAACACTACTTGATAATTTTAGTGAGAGATCATCTTATAATGCTACCGTCAATCAAAGCAAGATAAGATGCATAAAGGATAAACATCACATGCAATCAATATAAGTGATATGATATGGCCATCATCATCTTGTGCTTGTGATCTCCATCTCCGGCACCGTCATGATCACCATCGCCACCGGTAGCGACACCTTGATCTCCATCGTAGCATCGTTGTCGCCTCGCCAACTATTGCTTCTCGACTATCGCTACCGCTTAGTGATAAAGTAAAGCAATTACATGGCGTTGCATTTCATACAATAAAGCGACAACCATATGGCTCCTGCCGATTGCCGATAACTCGGTTACAAAACATGATCATCTCATACAATAAAATATAGCATCACGTCTTGACCATATCACATCACAACATGCCCTGCAAAAACAAGTTAGACGTCCTCTACTTTGTTGTTGCAAGTTTTACGTGGCTGCTACGGGCTGAGCAAGAACCGTTCTTACCTCGCATCAAAACCACAACGATATTTCGTCAAATAGACTCCGTTTAACCTTCTCAAGGACCGGGCGTAGCCACACTCAGTTCAACTAAAGTGAGAGAGATGACACCCGCCACCACCTTTAAGCAACGAGTGCTCACAGCGGTGAAACCAGTCTCGCGTAAGCGTCGCGTAATGTCGGTCCGGCCGCTTCATCTCACAATACCGCTGAACCAAAGTATGACATGCTGGTAGGTAGTATGACTTGTATCGCCCACAACTCACTTGTGTTCTACTCGTGCATATGACATCAACGCATAAAACCAGGCTCGGATGCCACTGTTGGGGAACGAGTAATTTCAAAAATTTTCCTACGATCACGCAAGACCATGGTGATGGCATAGCAACGAGAGGGAGAGTGTCCGCCCACGTACCCTCGAGACCGAAAGCGGAAGCGTTATATTAACGCTGTTGATGTAGTCGACGTCTTCACGATCCGACCGATCCAAGCACCGTTACTCGCACCTCCGAGTTCTTGGCACACGCTCAGCTCGATGGCGATCCCCGAGCTCCGATCCAGCAAAGCGTCGGGAAGGAGTTCCGTCAAGACGACGGCGTGGTGACGATCTTGATGTTCTACCGTCGCAGGCTTCGCCTAAGCACCGCTACAATATGACCGAGGTGGAATATGGTGGAGGGGGCACCGACACGGCTAAGGAACGATCCGTAGATCAACTTGTGTGTTCTAGGGTGCCCCCGCCCCGAGATATAAAGGAGCAAGGGGAGGGCCGGCCAGCCTTGGGGCGCACCAAGGGGGGGAGTCCTCCTCCTAGTAGGAGTAGGACTCCCTTTCCTAGTCCTACTAGGAAGAGGAAGGGAAGGAAAGAGAGGAGAGGGAGAGGGAAGGGGGCTGCGCCTCCCCTAGTCCAGTCGGACTCCCCATGGAGGGGGCGCACCACCTCCCGGTGCAGCCCTCTCTCTCCCTCTTGGCCCAATAAGGCCCATAACTTCCCGGGGGTTCCGTAACCCCTCCCACTCCCGTTTTCTCCGAAACTTCCGGAACCTTTCCGTGTCCGAATATAACCATCCAATATATCAATCTTTATGTCTCGACCATTTCGAGACTCCTCGTCATGTCCGTGATCACATCCGGACTCGAACTCCTTGGTACATCAAAATACATAAACTCATAATAACCGCTATTGAAACCTTAAGCGTGCGGACCCTACGGTTCGAGAACTATGTAGACATGACCTAGAACTATTCTCGGTCAATAACCAATAGCGGAACCTGGATGCTCATATTGGTTCCTACATATTCTACGAAGATCTTTATCGGTCAAACCGCATAACAACATACGTTGTTCCTTTGTCATCGGTATGTTACTTTCCGAGATTCGATCGTCGGTATCCAATACCTAGTTTAATCTCGTTCGGAAAGTCTCTTTACTCGTTCCGTAATACATCATCTCACAACTAACTCTTTAGTTGCAATGCTTGCAAGGCTTTATGTGATGTGTATTACCGAGAAGGCCTAGAGATACCTCTCCGACAATCGGAGTGACAAAACCTAATCTCAAATCGCCAACCCAACAAGTACCTTTGGAGACACCTGTAGTACTCCTTTATAATCACCCGATTACGTTGTGACGTTTGGTAGTACCAAAGTGTTCCTCCGGTAAATGGGAGTTGCATAATCTCATAGTTACAGGAACATGTATGGGTCATGAAGAAAGCATTAACATACTAAACGATCAAGTGTTAAGCTAACGGAATGGGTCATGTCAATCAGATCATTCAACTAATGATGTGACCTTGTTAATCAAATAACAACTCCTTGTTCATGGTTAGGAAACATAACCATCTTTGATTAACAAGCTAGTCAAGTAGAGGCATACTAGTGACATACTGTTTGTCTATATATTCACACATGTATTATGTTTCCGGTTAATACAATTCTAGCATGAATAATAAACATTTATCATGATATAAGGAAATAAATAATAACTTTATTATTGCCTCTAGGGCATATTTCCTTCACCTATTACAAAGCCTTTCGAGGCCCGGCGTTTCACGTGGAGTTATGCCTTGAAGCTTTGGATATGTCACCCGGCTTGACGGATTACGCTGCTTCACCGGGTTGGCGCGAGGTGGAGGGGACGGCGCCTGGCGTCGGTTCAGCTTCTTCTTCTTCCTCGCCCGAAGCCCGGAAGTCATTGGTAGACCAGTCAATCCGGGTTAAGGCCTGAAAGACAGCTTCTTCACTTATCAGCTCACCGGATCAACGTCGTAGGCGTAAGTGTGCTTACGGATTGGAGGAACAAGGCTCGCACTTCCGGGATGGCAAACTCCACCGCTTGTTGTTTGCGTCATAAAAGAGCGGTGAACCTCAGATTGGCTTCAGCGGCCGTTGACTTCGCCAATGGACGCATTTCCTTTGTAATCCGCTTGTGGTGTCGTTATCAAAGGCTTCACCGTTCTCTTGAGCGCTGGGAAAACCTTTAGCTATATCACCGGATCAAGATCCGCTATCCATGCCTTGGCACGAGTCGAGCGATGGGGTGCCAGCCGGGCTGCGGATCGCTTCATCTCTTCAAGCTGTCCGGAATCATGGACAGCCGGTCCAGCGTCTCTCTCGATCGGGGGCGGCGCCGTGTTGTCATATGAAGTGGCGCATATGACCCGGCTGGCGCCGGTATATAGCTGCTCAATCGGGTGTAAGAAGCCTTGAGCTTTTTCCGCACGCCGAGCCCAGATGAGCAATACGCTTGCCTACACCAGGTTTAGACAACTCAGTTAGACAAGGCGGAAGCATTAACACAGTGTATTCAGTAAATTTTCTTACCAAAGACGGCAGAGGTCATGGCATGCACTTGGCGCTTGAGTCCGTAAGCTCTTGATCACCGGTTTAAGGGCTGCCTCGGCTTCCTCCGCCCGCTTTATTAAACCGGCTTTCTCGGTGTCCCAGTTGACCCGCTCGGTTTATACCACTCCTTCAAATGTTCCATGGTGGTCGGGCAGTTTTAGCTCATCCTTGGCTTTGGTGGCTTCGCTATTTGGGTTTCAGATTGGTTCGGAGGTCCTTGAGTTGCACACTTGGTCGATATATTTCATTCGATGACAAAGGAAGCATGTTAGTGGTTTCCTTATACAAGTCCCAAGCTTAATACAAGTATTCAACTTGGCACTTGGGGGCTAATGGCTAGTTGATCTCAATTTGCTATGAGGAGACACACCTTAAGTCCCGTTTAACTTTGCAAAGTTAAACCGACCCTTGGGGCTACTATGCAGTTAAAATATAAGAAAGGTCAACTCATTACCTCATAGCGGTCCTTCATGCGATTTACTAGACCGGCTTCAAAGTCACGGCTTGTGTAAAGCCGGTTGAAAGCCGAATGAAGTTCTTAGGCGGAGAAATTGTCGTAGTCCGACATATCAGTCTTCCCTTGTCTTTGCTCATAGTAGTGGAACTTTCTTTGATGCTGTGCTTTGCTAAAGCGACCGGTTGGCTAGGAGCAGTGTAGCCAGTACCTGTCACAATAACATCGTCATTTTCAGCGGTCTTGTTTGGGCTTGATGTCGTTTTGCTCTGGTTCGGCGGTTCAACAGTCACGACCCGCTCGGTGGACGGGTTTGATGGAGCAGGCTGTGAGGTTTCCACTTGGACCTCCGGTTCAACTTCCGCGGGTCGGCATATCGTCTTTGTACAACTCGCCGAGCTTTCCTTGGCGGCTTCAGGATTTTCGTGTGGTTGTTCTGGGGTTTTTTCCGGATCAACATCCGGAGTAGGATCAAGGGTTTTCGCTTTCTTGCTCAAGCGAGCCTTGGTGCTGCAATATTCAGAATTGGATTAAGACAAATGGACCAAGGTGATGGTGAATCGAATTGACGGACAGCAATTACATACCCTGCGGCAATGTTCAATGGAGGCGGTTGAGTGGTGGATGAACCGCCGACGAGTTGGAAGAGGCCCGATAATTCGGTCGACGGATTGAGAGGACATCGGAAGAAACCTTTAAGGGATAACGCTTTTCAGAGAGCAAGTCACCTCTGGGCGACGCTTAGGGTTGGTGTGTCCGTAAACCGGATGAGGTAATCCGTTACCCTTGTCTTGGGGTTGTACTGGCGTTCTTCACTCTTTGTGTCTTCAAGGAAAGATTTGGATTTAAGTAAGCACATGAATGATATTTTTTCACTTTCCGGACGGCGCGACGAATTCTCTTAACCGGCGCAAGGTCGGATTCGGAAGAAAGAAAGATTACCTCAACAGGGTCGGCATGACTAGCTTCAGCATCATCGTGGGGAGAAAATTGTCAGTAAAAAGAATGTAAAAGGGCCAAGCATATGCAAGAAGAAACACAAAGCGGAAAGCGGTTTACTGGCGGCTTCCTTATAAGTGTCAAGTTTTACCTCGACTTCGATTCTTCGTCCTCCGGCGGATCGAGGACTCGACGGTCTTCTTCTTGCTGTTTTCTTAGTGGCCTTGGACTTTACACGGCGCTTGAACCGTTTGGTGCGTTTCGAGAAAAAGCTGTCACCGAGAAGTAACAAGGATTAGCGATATCAACAGAGTATTAAGAGCCCGAAAGGCGTGAATAGAGCTTACCGCCGGCGGTTTGTTGGCAACACAAAATGGAGCCAACCGGTTAGGGTCTGCAGACGGAGATTGGCTCATCGAGCATCTTCTTGACGATCTCGGTGACCTCAAGTTCGATTATGGGTAGCTCGTGGCGCCTTTGAGGATCCTTGAGGCTGCCGGTGTACTCGTGCATCAATCCGGCCGGCGGCTTAGTGGCAAAACGCCCAAGAAACCCAACAACACACAAGGTCCACGCCGTTAAGCCATTAGCCATTAGAGCCGGAGCTTGATTATTTGCGGTCGAAGTTCTTCCGTTCAGCGGCGGTTAAGCGTCAGCAGCGGATGCTGGTTCTTGAGCCGGTGAGAACGGTAACCCGGCAAGGGGTTTTCGTTGGCGGGGCGGTGTTCGGCGAGAGAACCAGGTTTGGTTCCAATCCTTTGGATGGCTGTGGTGTTTGGCGTGAGGAAAATCCACTTCCTTCCTCTTCTGGATTGAAACGCCGCCCGGTTCTGTGTTGGGACCATCAGAAAATTCTGTGCGACGGTTCAAATGGAAAAAATCCCGGAATAGCTCCACAGATGGTTCTTCTTGAAGATAGACTTCACAGAAGACTTGAAAGTTGCATATATTCGACACGGAATTTGGGTCGATATCTTGCGGATGGAGTTGCAAACTGGCAAGGACATCCCGGAAAAATTTTGAACCCGGCGGGGAGAACCCCCGGTCTAGGTGCTGCATAAAAACAATTACTTATCCCGCTTGTGGCTCGGGAGGAAACTCGCCCTCCGGAACACGCCAATGGAGGACATTTTTTGGAGCCAAACCGCCAGTGGTGACATAGCCGTTGAGCTGCGTTTCAGTGATTTTGGACCGGACCCAGTTGCAAGCGGAGAATTGAGGAGCCATTCCGGAAGACTAAAGCTGCGAAAGAAATGAAGAAAACGGTTCACCATTGAACGGGTCAGACATTGCAGATATTGTTAAACCGGCAATTCAGCAGCCGGCTTCCCGTTCCGGTTTAACTGAGGACTAATGGAGTGACGGATTAGCTATCAAAGTTAAACCGCCAGATAAGGCAGAGTTAAAAAATAACTGCTAAGTACGGACAAACAGTTTTCACATACGAGTGGAAGTAATTGAGATCTACCGAAGCTCTAATAAGAAAATTTTACGACTTATGTAAACCTCATGAAGAGCATGAGGGTTCGGGCATTATGCGTTTGAGGGTCTGAACAAAGGAAACGGTGCATAAAGAATTGATTGGATGGCGGGGCAACCATTTGCACAGGATGTGCGGCACGGCTGAGCCGTACGGCCATGGCCGAGCAAGTATGAAGAACTGGTATGAACACTTACGAGCTATGAGACGAACAGAGTTTTCAGATGAGATCTAGGGTTTGAAGGAAACCTTACCTGACGAGCGGAAACCGCGGAGGAGCACTGAAACTCGGTAGGATCGAGTTGATGCAATGTGACGGCGTGAAGCGTCGGTCGAAGGTTGAGGGCGACGGCAAGAGCTTGAGGTCGGGCGTCGCGAGGAAGGAGAAGAGAGAAGAAGAAGAAGAGAATGGCCCGACCGGTCTATTTATAAGGGACCGGAGCAATCAACGGCGCGAGAATCGAGGAGTCAAAAGCGGCGGAAGGTGCAGCGGCGCCTCGATTCCCGGATAGCCTTAATGAAGGAATCTTCTTGTTTGGATCTTTTGTTCAAAATGACGTCGGTGCCCCGACACGAAGATCGATGGATGATGTCACGGCGGTTCAAGCGGTGGCGGTTTACAAAATATGAAAGGAGAACAAGAGTTTCCTGAAGATGTTGAAGATTAACTGAACCGGTTCAAGTCAATCTGGGGCCTAATGTTGGGGATACAACTACGAAGTGTGAACCGCCCCGGAAGGGCGGTTTACCCTCGTTCATGATCCAGCCCATATGGAGGCCTGGAGCCCAGAGGCGAATTAAGGTCCATGTATGTAAACCGCCTTAGTATTGTAGCTTGTGTTGTAAGACAAGAAAGGAGAGACCAAGCCGGACTCTTGTATGAGCCGGATTGGGACTCTGTAGACCGGCCGGGCGTCAACCCGTGTATATAAGGGGACGACCGTGGCGAAGTTAGGGACGAGAGGATTCGAGGCTAAGGCAAAGCTATTGCTTCCTAGTCGCCGAAACCATATCAATCACATCACAACTGGACGTAGGTTTTTACCTTCATCGAAGGGCGAACCAGTATAACTCCCGTGTCTTGCGTCCGCTTTAACCCCTCTAGGTAAACCCGTACGATGGCCCTACGACTAAGTCCTTTCATGAGGACATCTGCCGTGACAATTCCACGACAGTACTAATAAAATCGGTCGCTCAGGCCATCCCAACCTTTAGCATGAGTTTTTTTTGCTAACAAAGAAAGTTTGCGGACAGTTGACGTCCTGCATGGCAAAGTATTGGTGGAGCAGTTCCATAGATAAGCGGTCTTTACATTGGATATCCTGGGATAAGCTAGCAAGACCAAAGGAGAAAGGAGGAATGGGTTTTCGGGATTTAGGCAATTTCAATCTGGCACTGCTAGGCAAACAAGGATGGCGTTTGCTAACACACCCGGAATCGCTTTGCTCTCGAGTTCTGAAGGGGAAATACTTCCCAGTTTCTGAATTTATGCAAGCAGGAGCTCCAAAGTCGTCTTCAGCCACTTGGAAAGCCATCATTGTTGGACGAAAAGCTTTGGACACGGGCTTGATTAAACAGGTTGGAAGTGGTACCACAATCTCTATTTGGAACGATCAATGGATACCCTCAACACTTACGCACAAGCCTATGGGACATCTCGGCAATGATCCGCTGGTATTTGTGTCTGAGCTTATTGATCAGACCTCGGGACAGTGGGATGTTCAGCTTGTCAGGCGGAATTTTCTCACGCCAGATGCTACAGCCATTCTTAACATTCCTTTGCGAGCTGGTGGTGGAGAAGATCAACTTGTGTGGGCGTTAGAAAGATCAGGAGAATACTCTGTCAAAACAGCATATCGCTCTCTTGTGACTCGCAACGAGCATCAGGCTCTAGAGGAAGGGACGGTATCGGAGACTTCATCGTCAGAGAAACAGCTTTGGTCGACCCTATGGAAGCTCAAAATATTACCCAAAGTGCGGGTTTTTTGGTGGAGGGTGGTGCGAGGAATTCTTCCCGACTACGCCACACTGCAGTACCGCCACATCAGGACAATCGCTACGTGTGATTTATGTAAATCTGTGGAAGAGGATTTGATGCACGCTCTAGTGCATTGTTCCCATGCAAGGAGTTTCTGGGCAGCGACAAGAGAGGAACTAGATCTAAAATTACCTCGGTTGCATCCTAGCACTTGGGCTAAAGACATTGTGTTGGACGAGATAATTCCCGATACTGACAGGTGCAAGATCATCACGGTTATGCATGCGATATGGACTGATCGTAACCGGTGGACTCATGATCAGGAGGGTTTTGACCCTCGACAGTCCATCAAACGGGCAAGAGATGACTTGTCAGTATTGGCTATGCCACAGGATCGTCGGCGTTTACCAGTTGGTCAGAACTGGCGCCCTCCTGAACCGGGTTGGGTGAAAATAAACACTGATGGGGCCATTGACGTGGATGCCCAGAATGGGGGTGGAGGAGGAGTCGCTAGATCTCATCTCTCCTTCATGGGGGCGTGGAGTAAACCCTTTGCGGGTGTTTCTGATCCTTTCATCGCCGAGGCTCTTGCGTTGCGAGAGGGTACCATTTTTTCTCAACTCAGAGGCTTTTCACATGTGGTGATGGAAACAAACTGTTTAGAGGTAGTCAACCTCTGGACCTCGGGTCACAATTCAAGATCAATTGTGGCACCTATCTTCGATGAAATTAGGGAAAGATCTACTTATTTTGCCTCCTTTTCGGTTCGTCATGTTATGAGGGATGCTAATGTTCCAGCAGATATTTGCGCTAAATTTGCTACTAGTCTTAGTAGCAGGGCCGTATCTGAGAAAACGGAGGCCCAGTGCAAAATAAAAGGTGAGGCCCTCGGCATAACAAATAGCAATTAGAAAACAAGGCTTCCAACACTAAAAATAGGCTTTGTTGCCTAAAAAAACTAAAATAGACTTTGTTATAGATATCATCATCCTTTGGATGTGTTTTAGCATTCGTCCTGTGATCACCAGGAACCTCATCAGCACTAGTATCTAAACCTTGATTTTCCGAAGAAACATTCAACTCCTTTACTATAAACTTATTAGGAACTTCTTTTTGATGTCGAGTGAGTTTTTCAATCTTTTTCCTTTTCTTCTGTTTTCATGTCCCAACTCCTAATTCTAAAACTGAAGGAAATTTCAGAAAATAAAACTAAGAAGCAAATATCATGCACTAAAAACTAAACATATAAACTAAGAAGGATGAAATAGCCTTTCGTTAATTTGGGAACAAAACCATGTACCAGCACGATGCGCGGTTTTGACAGTCCACTTGATCTTCTTGATGAATTGGTTACCTAGCACTATTGCCCTCACAGGTCCAGCGACAAGCAACAAGGGGATTGAAAGAAGTAGTAGATGAGAGATGTGAGAAATTGAGTGAAGAAGACACCCGAATAAATAGATGGACGATGATGGACCTGCCATACTACTAAAACTACAGTTGAAGAATCGGGAGGTGGAGAATGGAAATGAATTAATCTACAGGAGTAGAATCGAGAGCTGTTATAGGACCATGGGAAGACGCTAGAAGAGATAGAGATCAAAGAGAGAAGAGGAGGAGGTCAGTGGCGGAGCTTGGGCCAAATCTTTGGAGGGGCAATGGGCTAAGGAGGGGCAAAACTATGAGATTTAGGCTGTTTTTACTGAACATATGACAGAAAAACTAATGAGTAGTAGGTGTTTTTTTCTTAGGCTGGGGGGGCCACCGCCCAGGTTGGCCCCCATGAAGCTCCGCCACTCGCCACTGGAGGAGGTCTTGGGAGTAATTTGTTGTGGATTCCTAGGTACTTAGTGTTTACTCGATTAATTGATTAGTCACAGATTTTTTATGGGAGAGTAGCCACGGCTAAACTGGTCATTATTAGTTAGAAAAACTGGGGCCCCGCTAAATTGGGGGCCCTGTTCGGTCGAACACCCTGCACATGTGTGTGGTACGGCCTGCTTAGTAGTTCAGAGTGTTGGATAGAGGAAAGTCCAGGCTTCCTCGTGAGTAGCCATGTGGCTGATTATAACCGAATTTCCATTAAGTAATAAAGGTCCTTTTTCTGTGTCAAAAAAAAAAGAGTCCTCCGCCCAGAATCAAATCATCAATTAAATGCCGTATATGCTGGGTCCTGAATCCACTCGATTGCACTGCAACTTGCCGAGGAAGATGCGTTGTACATTTGATGGTTAGCGTCCGCCGTTCAACAATCCCGTGAGATATCTCACGGGGACGCACAGTTTCTTGTCGATCGGCTCTCGTTGCACGCAGCTAGCTTCTCGGGATTGGATCTGATCTCTGCGACCGTTGCGTGCATGCGTATACAGAACAAAAACTGCATTATTAGGAGGCTCTGGATTAGGATGGAAGGGTCCAAAGGTTTGCCCCAGCAGCTAGTACAGTGGTACTACAGTGTAAGAATGAGAAGCTAGGTGGCGAGCTTCGTCTGCACGCTGCGTCGCCGCGAGCGGACAAGGCGCCCGTGACCTGCCTTCCTTTGGAGCTGGTAGATGGAGAGGCTAGGCCTGGCTGTGTTGAGTGTGATAGATTAATCGATCCGCCCGGAGATTAGCAGGTGTGTGACCCATGCATGGTTTATTAGTAGGGACGAGAAGACGGGCAATTGATAGTCCGGCTTAACGACGAAAGGAAGCACACAATAGGATGACCCCTGGTTTCCTGATGAAGCGATGAATCTGTCCGTAGCCGTGGAAGGATGCTTGCCATGCATGAATTAATGGATGGATGATGTGCTTTTGCGCACGCATATGTATGTGAGATGTTCCGCGTCTTTGTTAATGGCGCTGTATTGGCAGCTCAGGTGTCGATGTCAAAGTTAGTATTAAGTTGATCATTCTGCTTGTCGTAAGAGTTGAACTGAACCTACGGATTGTGGATGCGGTCGACTGGCCGGTAACTGTTAGGATTGCAGTATGAAAAGCCGGCCGGTGAAAACATTTGTACACTTTGTAAGCTTTTGGCTGCTAGCTGGTGCACGTCACGTACACGCTTTGTGTTGTACGTACGCACATCACATGCCAGGCCAATTCATGTGATCCTTGAGCATCATCCATTCATCCGATCGAATCACGTGCAGCGGATCGATCCAGTACCACGGTACAGTGGCCCGAGCATTGTAGTGTGCCTTGTGCTGTCGGCTCAGGGAATGAGCAGTGCGGCGAGTTGATCCATTCTAATCTCAGCTGAAGAATGGATCGACGACGATATGCAAGATAGTAAGTATATTATGTGGCCATTACAGCATCTACAGCTGGCCGCCCTCAAACCCTCCTCAAACTATTTAGACGGACCCCACGGTCACTGATTGATCAACAAACCTGAGTTAGACGAATGTCTCAAACCGCCTTAAAACGTCCGGACTGACTGACACCCCTTAATGCAGTCAAAATATGGGGCGGGATATAGGGTGGCCCAGATGTGATCGTACGCATCCACCATGTCGGACCCGGCCACGCTGGCTCATCCGACCCAACATATATTCGTTGCCATCTGATCCTCGGACCAAACCCTAATCACTCCACTCCCTTCCACTCCACTTTGTCACCCAAACTCTCGTCCGACAATCTCCGGCCTTCTTCGGCATGGCGGGCAGCGGATCCGAATCCTACACCTTCAAATCCATCGATCCGCAGCTCGTTCCACGCGGCCTTGAGGAGGTCCGTCTTGCGCTCCGCCGCTCCCGGGAGGAGGCCGCCCGACGGCAGCGCTCGGACTCCTTTCTTCGTGAATCCATTGCGTCTGCCCAAATGGTGAATGGATCCGGCGCGAGGTGTGTTGCCACTGCCTCACCGAAGACGATGCGGTCCCTCTGGCGTTTGAACGCGGCGGCGGATGCGCAACCACTTCGTTGGCACGCTGAGGCAGAGGTGAACACATGAGCGTCATCCGACGCAAATATGACACGGCGTGCCCGCTGTGTGAGGCAGCGGGCGCGGGAGGCCGTGACAACCCTCACAACGGTGGACGTCGGCGAAGTGATGTCACATTCTCCGGCGCCCCATATGGTGCACGGCCAGCCCGGGCGCCGCAACTGCGTCGTGGTGGACGTCGTAGCTTCTTCCACAACTGATTCATCATCGATATCACGTCCACCAGCACTTCGGACTCCGACGAGGAAAAGCAGAGCATGGAAGACGGCAGTGCCTTGAGTCCGTGAGCCAGTGTGTGTCCATGTTTTACTCTACCTCGCCGGCAACCAAAGCAACACTTCGAAGGGCGCAACCGGACTCAAGGCAAACTAGTTCCTTAATTGAGGTTTCATGTCGCATTTAATGATATAGATTTAGGGTTTTTAATTAAGGTGTCCGGTTATGGAACAGATTATTTAAAATGTGACCGGTTAGTATGTCTACCGGCGTTTGAGATGTCAGATTTGTTGTATCCGGGGTAGATGATCCTACGTGCAGCGCGAAGAGCAGCAGCAAGTGATGATAACAAGATACACAGCCGATTCGATCGTAGCGCCGTGCCAGCTTGCTGCTAGGTGGTGGTCATTCGGCCGACGAGATGTGAATGTGACGAACCTTGTCCTCTTGTTGACCCGTGAAGACAAGCTGTCGACGAGGCCGTGTCACTCTGTCTGCGAGTTCCATGAAACCCGCGGATTCTAGAGTACGGTGCTCGTTTTACTTGCTTGCGCTCTAGTAAACCCGGCCGCATAAATCATCAACTATCCCCGTAAAAAAAGTCAAAAACGCTATTATATTATGAAACGGAGGGAGTAGATATGTATATAAAAAAACTTATACAATGTGCACGGTGGATTCCGGTTTACCAGGGTTACTACATAGGGAAAAAAAGACCTTACATGTTTTTATTTCTAGCCAAAAAACAGGCAAGATAGACACAACTCACACAAGCGGGATGGCATGATATGCATGGTTAAAAAGTCAATTGAACACAGTTGGTAGCTAGCTTCATCCGAAAGTCTTTTTTTTTTTTACAAAATTCAGCATCTTTTTAGGTTTTGCTATTTATAGGGCATCAAAAAAAATTATTGCGTCCGTCATTTTTTCTTCTGCTTCCTAAGCGCGTGATGTCTCACCAGAGAAGAAGCAACCTCATTATCTATCTTTAAAATATGATGAGGGTGCAGTTTCGCTGGGAGCAGCAACCTCACTACCTATCTTAGAGGTGTGGGTGTGGAGGATCGCCGGAGTTGTTTCACCGGTGCGGGGCTTAGATGAATGGCCGAGGCATTGGCCAGCAATGGCAGTGAGAGGAGGTTGAGGGGATGGTGGAGCAAGGTTGTGCGCAGTAGGGCCCGCCGGCCACTCGTGGTGGAGGCCGGCTATTGGGGCTGGGCTGGGCAGGCCGGGGCGTGTGTGAGGAGGAAGAAGATGAATAGTATGTGGTTTGTTTCAGGCCGTTGGATTAAGATCTGACGGTTCAAATGAGAATTGCATGATGCAACACTTTTTTGAGGTACACTCTCCCTTTTTTAACTTTTTATCGTATATCTTTTTTAATAGTTTGATTTGAATTGCTTTTTTGTTTGTAGATTTTGGAATCCAACTAATATCAAAATTTCAACAGGGACGAAATGCAAGCAAGGCCCCAAAATGTACAAACAAAAATGCCAAAACCCCTATATAAACCCATGCCACGCTCCTCACTCCCTCAGTCACCGACACTCCTAGCTTAAGCTGAGCTCTTTAGCCATGGCGGCCACCACAGTGCCTCTCCTCCTCCTCCTCGCGGCCACCGTCGCTGCGGCGGCCGACCTCTCCGTCTACCACAACGTGCACCCTCAGTCAGCATCCCCGCTCGAGTCCATCATCGCGCTCGCCCGCGACGACGACGCGCGCCTCCTCTTCCTCTCCTCCAAGGCGGCCTCCGCCGGCGCGGCCTCCGCGCCCGTCGCCTCCGGGCAGACCCCGCCCTCCTACGTGGTGCGCGCCGGGCTCGGCTCGCCGGCCCAGCCCATGCTCCTGGCCCTCGACACCAGCGCGGACGCCACCTGGGCGCACTGCTCCCCGTGCGGCACCTGCCCCACCAGCAGCCTCTTCGTCCCGGCCAACTCCTCCTCCTACGCGCCCCTCCCCTGCTCCTCGTCCATGTGCCCCATCCTCCAGGGCCAGCCCTGCCCGGACCGGGACCCCTTCGACAGCGCGGCGCCGCTGCCGTCGTGCGCCTTCTCCAAGCCGTTCGCCGACGCCTCCTTCCAGGCGGCGCTGGCCAGCGACTGGCTGCATCTGGGCAAGGACTCCATCCCCAACTACGCGTTCGGGTGCGTGGGCTCCGTGAGCGGGCCGACGTCCAACCTCCCGAAGCAGGGGCTCCTGGGCCTGGGCCGGGGCCCCATGGCCCTGCTGTCCCAGGTCGGGAACATGTACAACGGCGTCTTCTCCTACTGCCTCCCGAGCTACAAGTCGTACTACTTCTCCGGCTCGCTCCGGCTGGGCGCCGCCGGCCAGCCCCGGGCGGCGCGGTACACGCCGATGCTGAAGAACCCGCACCGGTCGTCGCTGTACTACGTGAACGTGACGGGGCTGAGCGTGGGGCGGTCCCCGGTGAAGGTGCCCGCGGGGTCGTTCGCGTTCGACCCCAGCACGGGCGCGGGCACGGTGGTGGACTCCGGCACGGTGATCACGCGGTGGACGGCGCCCGTGTACGCGGCGCTGCGGGAGGAGTTCCGGCGGCACGTGGCGGCGCCGAGCGGGTACACGTCGCTGGGCGCGTTCGACACGTGCTTCAACACGGACGAGGTGGCGGCCGGGGGCGCGCCGGCCGTGACGATCCACATGGACGGCGGCGTGGACCTGGCGCTGCCGATGGAGAACACGCTGATCCACAGCAGCGCGACGCCGCTGGCGTGCCTGGCCATGGCGGAGGCGCCGCAGAACGTGAACTCCGTCGTCAACGTCGTCGCCAGCCTGCAGCAGCAGAACCTGCGGGTCGTCTTCGACGTCGCCAACTCGCGCGTCGGCTTCGCCCGGGAGTCCTGCAACTAGTTCCGACACGAGACGACATTTCTTCACGTGTTTATGCGGTTATTAATCGAATCATTAGCCTTGCATTTGGGTGTAGTACGTACGTACGTGTGCGTGCGATTGTTAATTTGCGGCTTAGTAATTTTCAGTGTGTGCAATAAGGAATGTGGCATCAAAGTTTGTCACGGGTGGGTGCGCGCGTGTTGTCTGTACGTGCCGATAGAACTAGAGAATTACTGTACTGGTCGTCGTAACTATTTACTGGTGTGATGTGTGGTGCATTTAATTAACTTGTTTGTTTCGTTTGGCTGCTGCGCAAGGTGTGCGTTCGAGACTTTCACGCTGCACAGACGTACAGGTAGGGTTAATGCAAAGCTGGCTCGTGTTTTTTTTTTTTTAAGTAGCTGGCTCGTGTTGGAGTGTACTGGCAGCCCGTGCCCAGACAAAACAGGGCTAGTAGCATGCAAGGCTCAGAAAAAACAGGGCTAGCATTCAAGCTCAATGGCGTTGCCTCCTTTTGAAATTTGAAGTTTGAACAATCGTATTGCTCATGATGATACTCCGAAATAGGACTGATGGTGGTTTAATAATGTTTTAATTATTAATTCTTGCAGCTTCTTTACTACGTGCAATACCAGAAAGTCTTTTGTCTGGTTTAATTTAGTGATCATGGGCATGAGGTCATCAACTTTTGGTCTAGTATACCCATGAGGCATGCTCTATCTCTCTCGCGCGCGTCCAAAGTGATGTGCAAGTTCATTGGCCCTATCAGTAGTTATATTCATGGGGACCAAAGAAGATTTACAGAATTGACTATGAGGCAATTCAGTAAATTTATGTAGGATGTCTTTGTGAGTGTCAAGTTGCAGAGTGTCGGCGGGCAAAATGATGAGTGTGTCGTCAACATGTTGAATGATGGGATAACACTATCATATGGTTCCTCAAATATGGAGCATAATCTCATCGTTATCAAGCCTCGTTAATGACAAATTGTAGTAATTCAACAACTGGTACAAATAGTAGGGGAAATCGCGGAGACACTTGGTCTCCCTGCCTAACTATTGAGGATGATAGAGGTGGAAGGAGAGTGTAAAATACTCTCGATCTATCTTATCCATTTCCGTCCAAAGCCCAGGTGTTGAAGCATGTATATGATTGCATTGTGCTTAACCTTGTCAAAATCGATTTCGACGATCACAATTTCTTCTTCTTTTCAGTTGTGGCAGGTTCTAAAACATTCAAAGGCACATGAATGACAATCCTGGATGTCTCCGATATTTCATTGTTAAGTCTTTCATCAACGTGCAAAAGTTTTCGTGATGAAAAACATTCGTGATGTTTTGAGCAAAATGAACAAAATTGATGTTCCAAAAAAATACTTTTGAAAGCATTTTGGAGCACTTTTTTTCCCATGTGCATTCTATGAATGCATGAAAGCAGTTAGAAAACTAATCAATAATTATTGCAAAAAAAATCTGTAAATTCTAATTATTTTCCAATTTTCAGATTTTCATGTTCATTTCATTTCAGTTTTTTTATGTCCTCCTGGGTCAAAATGCATTCGTACAACATATAACATTAGTGAAATTCCATTGTACTATCTTATTTTAATAAATAGATCTTCCTCTCTGATCTATATGTAAAGAAACCACATTGTCTTACACAACTGCTATGCTCAAAAGGGAAAATAAGAAAGGCATGAACTGCCTGCACAAAATTAGCTAGCCACGTATGTTTAAACAGTCACAGCAGGCTATACCAGCTAACAGCCAATAACCCACACAAATGTTAGACCCCGAATTGCATTATCCTGTGAGTCCACAAATCGGATCTCTGAAAGACAGTTAAGCAAACTACTACAAAGAGAGATGGACAACCACCGAAATCTTAATCACTCCATCATGGGTAGATGGACTCCTTTTTGTAGCTTTGAAGATCTCACCAGTGTGGCTTTGAAGACCTCACTGACAATCATCTCAATCCGTCTTATTCCCTGCAAATCGTTCCTTGTTTTTCTGGGTGGCTTCTCTACAAAACATTCCAATCGTGCAACATTTTGATCATTAGATTCATGGGTGTACAAGGATTAGTAACCTTGTTATTATAAAAAATGACGCCATTTCTCAATTTCCAAATGGTAACACAAATCCCAACAACTACCAAGCTTCTTTCATTCTTATTAAAGATCTTTAGACAAAACATTGAACACATCATGAATATTTTCGGGTATACTATGTAAATTAAAAGTGCATTTCATTATACCCCCCACAACTACCTAGCAACAGAACAACTAAAGAACAAGTGACTCATAGTTTCTTCCTTTCCACAAGGGATATTTGTCATCCCCAATCCATCCCCTCTTGAGTAGATTATCTCTGGTCAAAATATTGTTTCTAAGCACCAACCAAATGAAAACTTTCATTCTAGGAGTCTCACTTCCCACATGAACTTATGTGGGTATTTAGCTCCATTTTCATCAGAACGTCCATTTGAAACATTGTAGAAACATGGAGTCTTGTTGCTAGAGCATCTTCCATGTGTTTTTTTTTTCTACACGAGCCGTGATTTCCAATGTCGTTTTAATAGTTTCATAGATTGTTTCGAAAATATTTGTTTTTTTAGTGGAGGAATATTTTTTATACTGTATAGTAAACAAAGAGAGAAGCAGGCCCTTCTCAAAAAAAAGAAAAAAGAGGGAAGCAGGCCAGGCCGGCAAACTTGCGAGTGACACGGATTGCTTTTCTCTTTGCTCCTGGGCTGCCCTCCAATGGGCCACATGGGCTCTCCTCGTTTTATTCCCTCTTTGTATTCCCGTGCGAACGCTTGATTCTTAAGCACTCGTCCCCTCCTCTCCACACCACACCCAGAGACAGAACCCCCAAAACCCTACGAGCAAGCCGCCGCAGCCGCCACCGCCACCGCCTCCCTGTCCGCGGCTGCGATCTCCGGCCAGCCTCCCGCGCGCACCTCCGGCCATGGCTGAACCCGAGGTGGCGGCCGCCGCAGCCGCGGCCATGGAGACCGAGGCCCCGGAGGCGAACCCTAGCCTGAAGAGGGAGCGGGAGGAGGGGGACGACCCCGCCGCCGGGGCTGCGGCCGAGGAGGCGGAGGACGCGCCGGCCAAGAAGGCGAAGGTGGAGGAAGAGGCGAAGAAGGCGGAGGATGTCGCGGGGAACGGGGAGGAAGAGGGGGCCAAGGCAGAGGAAGGGAAGCCCGTCAAGCTGGGGCCGAAGGAGTTCGCCACGGCCGTCGACATGTTCGACTACTTCTTCGCGCTGCTCCACTCGTGGTCGCCCAACCTCGAGTTCAATAAGGTGAGGCTGTCAGTGTTAGGATTTAGCCAATCGCTTGTGCCATGGTGATGTTATTGGTGTTGCGCCTATATTGTGATTTGCTATGAGTATTGCGTTTGTAGTCCGGTCCACGGTAGTCACAAGCTGGTAGGTTGATTTGATTAGTTCGGGGAGTTCGTGGTGCCTGGGCCTGGGTTAGGCAAATCTTTTTTTACATCCATTTGGTTCAAGTAATCTAACTAATGGTACATGATAAATGCACTGTGAATGTTACAAATTTGCAGTTAGTCGAGGTTGGACGAACTGGTTGTAAGTTGGATCTAATCTTATGCCATGCTTAGACCTCACAGCTTTCTGATTTGACGCATTACCTGTTTAGAGCTTTAGTTAATTACTTTCTAACGCAATTAGGTATCCTGAAATGTTAGTTTAGCAACCTATTGGTTTGATTTGATTGATTTCAGTGTTCTAGTATACTTGGATTAGGCAAGGTTGATCTTCTACTTCCCTTTACTGCGTTTATTATAAATTGTCATATACAGTGTTAGATTAAATACCTGGTAATGAAGGGCTTCTTTCTTTTGCTCTATTGTTTAGGTTTCCATATGAGTTTTCTCATTCAGTGGTTTGTGGTTGTTTTCGGTGCATGTGTTGATTTGTTTTCATGGTGCTCTGCACCAAGTATGTGTAAATAGTTTGTCTTTACCGTTCATGGTCAGCGTTGATATCACAATCACAAGTAGATCCAGTCAAGACATTGAAACTTTTGGTTCCATCTGAGTTTTGGTAATGAGTGTATATTTGGTTGTTTTCTGTACATATGTTGATCTGTTTTCATGGTGCTCTGCCTGAAATGTATGTAAATAGTGTGTCTTTAGCGTTCATGGTCAGCGTTGATATCACAATCACAAGTAGATCCCATCAAACTTCTGGTTCCATATGAGTTTTGTACTTTTGTTAACGAGTGTGTATGTGGTTGTTTTTGGCGCATATGTTCTATTTTTCATGGTGCTCTGCCTGAAATGTATGTAGATAGTTTGTCTTTGGCGTTCATGGTTAGCGTTGATATCACAATCACAAGCAGATCCTGTGAGGACATTAAAACTCATTTGTTTTATCGTTCCATCTGAGTTTTGCTATTGGTTGGTTATCTATTTTTTTCGGTGCATCTTATTTGCCCTCCCCTCACAATCGCACACACAATGTTCAGTGTTCTGCTCCAAAGTATTTTAGTCATTTGAATTTAGTATTGCTGTCAATCAGGAGATATAGAGTGTAAGCTTTGTTGTTTTGAGCTTTTGATCTGATCTTGGAAATTAAGGATTTGGTGTGTTTTGAACTTTTGATCTGATCTTGCAAATTAAGGATTTTGTGGTAATATTGACTTTGTAAAACCATGGTGTGAATATTGTCAACTTCCCTTTGAGTTTGCAGTTTCTATGGGGTTAACTGGTTATGCAATATCGGAGAAGTAACCTTTTGCCCTTTCTGTTGGGCAGTACTAGACTTGTGAAATCTCTGCAGTACTTTGCTATGTACTCTTATATCTTGAGGATGGTATGAATGAAATGAATTCAACCCATCTTCTATTGCATTGGTGTAATCTTATTTTAATTTGATTTAGAAACTTTGAATTGGCTGGCCCAGATCATCGTGCATATATTCCTTTATCATATGATTGATGTATTGACCACATTTTAGGATCATGTTAGTTGATGCTTTTGAGTTGCCTCTGATGTGCTGTATGCCCTTCACGCTTTAGTTCTTATCCAGATGAAAGTTTGTTATTGTCATCTGAGCTGTGAAATAATGTAGGATTATGTTAATTGATGCTTTTGTGTTGCCTCCATTGTACTGTACGCCCTTCAACCTTGGTTCTTATTATCCAGATGAAAGTTTGTTATTGCCATCTTCATTCTGACACACACAGAGTGCTCACTTGAATATTACCTTTTACAGTACGAGCAGATGGTGTTGGAGGACCTGGTGAAGAAAGGCCACGCTGAGCCCACCAAGAAGATTGGATCAGGCGTGGAGGCCTTTGAGATCCGCAACCACCCGGTGTGGCAGAGCCGCTGTTTCTTCATCCGCAGGGTCGATGGGTCCAGCGATGATTTCAGCTTCCGCAAGTGCGTCGACAACATACTCCCTCTCCCCGAGGACCTGAAGGCTGGCAACAAGAATTCAAACGGCAAGAAGGGTCACCACTACAAGAACGGTGGTGGTAGAGGAGGAGGACGAGGCGGCGGCGGCCGTGGTGGAGGTGGCTTCCGTGGCGGTCGAGGCCGCGGCAGGCGTGGCAACTAGGAAGCAATAATATTCCCCACAATTTTGGTTGCCCAGTGCCAATCCTTGCAGTTGAGGCATTTATCATGAGCTATGCGTGTCTGTCTGTTTGCCTGTCCTAGAGACCTATTATCATCCACCTATGTGCTACTGTGCGACTGATATATGATGATCCTTGGATGCTTTGCCATCATGTTGTTTCCACTTTCTGTTATTCGGTTATCGCTCGAGCTTGGCGTGAGCTGGGTGCAGTCAGTCAAACTGCTAGAAAGAGTTACAGTTTTGTTGATCTGATTTGGTTTTGGTCTTGCCCAGCGTGCAAAAGTGACCTGATGCGGAGCGGTAGGAATATTCCCCGCTGCGTCGCGCCCGGCCGTTGCCGGTCTTTACGACGGCGAGGCGATGATGATTCTCTGCGGGTGATCACCTGAATTGACCACTGGGTGGCCGCTTTCTCCGTCCGGGAAGGGAAAAAGAATGGATGCTTTCTTGGCCACCTGTGGGCATATTTATCCGGTTATGCACTAGCAGCACTAGTGCTGTCTCTCCGTTTGTCTGCTGAATTGCCGGCTTGTTCAGCCACCACTAGGCTACGGGTCGGGCGAATGGCTAGCACTGTTGTTGCTGGATTCTTGGCGGTAGCCTTTTGCTCCATGGGAATCCCTTTAGAGCAATTCTAGCAGACCCGCATCCCGCCCCGATCCGTGTAATAACCGTCAAAATGCAGGTCGGGGCGGAAAATCCAGCTCGATCAGACCCTGCATCCCGTCCCGGCCCGCAAAAAATTTTAAGGGGCGCGGCAAAATCCCGACCCTAACCCGGGAAAACGCGGGTTTCGGCCTCGCTGTCATGCGGTGCCTGTGATATATAAGCGGAAGCGGTTGGTGGGGGAGACATTTCATCCGTGCTTTCTCCCACCAACCACCTCTCCTCCCCTCACACCGCCGGCCGTCGCCAAGATTCCGGCGACAACAAATGGCAGAGACGCCGGAAGGCCGCCACGCCACGAGGCCTCCTCCTTCTCCCTGGCGCCGTGAACCGCCAGATTCAGATCTGCGGCACTTCATCGCGGCCGCGGATTTGCCTTTTTCCGCCACCGCCGATTGTTTGCCCAGAGAGATGGAGTGGTCGGGAGCCTCTCCCAGCCAGCAGTAAGGCGCGACGCCGCATGCGAGCACTGGTTCGTCCGCCCGCCGCCGCCAAGGTTTGCGGGCATGGACTCGTCCGGCAGTCCACCGGGACTCGGCCACAAGATCGCCTTTGTGGCTCGCCGATGTTTGCTCATAGAGTGCGACGAGTGCCCGCGCCAAGTGCTGTGACTCACTTCGGGCACGCCGAAGCACCCCGGATGGGTGTTGTAGGACCTTGAAGTATGTCTAGAGGGGGGGGGTGATTAGACTACTTGACCAATTAAAACTTAACCTTTTCCCAATTTTAGAGTTTGACAGATTTTAGCTATCTTAGGACAAGTCAAGCAATCATCACACAAATCAAGCAAGCATGCAAAGAGTATATAGGCAGCGGAAATTAAAGCATGCAACTTGCAAGAATATAAAGGGAAGGGTTTGGAGGATTCAAATGCAATTGGAGACACGGATGTTTTTGGCGTGGTTCCGATAGGTGGTGCTATCATACCTCCACGTTGATGGAGACTTCAACCCACGAAGGGTAACGGTTGCGCGAGTCCACGGAGGGCTCCACCCACGAAGGGTCCATGAAGAAGCAACCTTGTCTATCCCACCATGGCCGTCGCCCACGAAGGACTTGCCTCACTAGCGGTAGATCTTCACGAAGTAGGCGATCTCCTTGCCCTTACAAACTCCTTGGTTCAACTCCACAATCTTGTCGGAGGCTCCCAAGTGACACCTAGCCAATCTAGGAGACACCACTCTCCAAGAAGTAACAAATGGTGTGTTGATGATGAACTCCTTGCTTTTGTGCTTCAAATGATAGTCTCCCCAACACTCAACTCTCTCTCACAGGATATAGATTTGGTGGAAAGAAGATTTGAGTGGAAAGCAACTTGGGGAAGGCTAGAGATCAAGATTCATATGGTTGGAATGGAATATCTTGGCCTCAACACATGAGTAGGTGGTTCTCTCTCAGAATTGGTAAGTTGGAAGTGCAGGTTTGTTCTGATAGCTCTCTCCATGAATGAAGAGGAGGTGGAGGGGTATATATAGCCTCCACACAAAATCTAACCGTTACACACAATTTACCAAACTCGGTGGGACCGATTCAATAGACTCGGTCAGACCGATTTAGTAAACCTAGTGACCATTAGTGATTTTCGGTGGGGCTGACATGCAACTCGGTGAGACCGATTCGGTTAGGGTTAGGGCATAACGTAATCTCGGTAAGACCGATTACACAAACTCGGCGAGACCGATTTTGGTAATAAGCTTTCTAGAGAGTTGGTCAGGTAAACTCGGTGGGACCGATTTGCTCTTTTCGGTGAGACCGAAATGTTACAAAAGGGAAACAGAGAGTTTACATTGCAATCTCGGTGGGACCGATCGCTCACTTCAGTTAGACCGAAACGTTACGAAGGGAAATAGAGATATTACAATCCCATCTCGGTGAGACCGAGATCCCTATCGGTAGGACCGACTTGCCTAGGGTTTGTGGCAGTGGCTATGACTTTTGAAATCGGTGGCGCCGGGTAGGAAGAATTGGTGTGACCGATTTTGACTTTGGGTTTAGGTCATATGTGGATGTGAGAAAGTAGCTGAGGGTTTTGGAGCATATCACTAAGCACATGAAGCAAGAGGCTCATTAAGCAACACCTCATCCCTCCTTGATAGTATTGGCTTTTCCTATAGACTCAATGTGATCTTGGATCACTAAAATATAAAATGAAGAGTCTTGAGCTTGAGCCAATCCTTTGTCCTTAGTATTTTGAGGGATCCACTTTCATCATCCATGCCATGCTATTCATTGAGCTTTCCTGAAATAATAGTCTTGGAATAGCATTAGCTCAATGAGCTATATGTTGTTATGAATTACCAAAACCACCTAGGGATAGTTGCACTTTCAATCTCCCCCTTTTTGGTAATTGATGACAACATATAGATCAAAGCTTCGACAAATGATAATAAAATTGAAAAACATCGTCGCTTTGAGAAGTATGTGATAAGCGAGAGCTCCCCCTAAATTGGTGCATAGTTTAAGATTTGCTTTGGACTGCAAATGCACAAGGAATTAGGCTCATGGGTTACTCTTCCATGTCACATACATCTTGGTGGAGCGCTCAAAATGATAAAGATTGAATACATGCACTCATCACCAAGCAAAGTGAATGATCACATAGGATAGATAAGATAATATCATCAAACATGCATAAGTGTAGCTTATGATCAAACACATGATCATCAATGTCTCACAAGAATAGCATAGTATCTCAAGCAATCAAAAGCAAACAAGTTTGAACCACCAAATCAAGAGAGAACAAAAGCAACACACACACACTCTCTCTCTCTCTCTCTCGAAGCCTATGATCTATACATTTTTCTCCCCCTTTGGCAACAAGTTACCAAAAAGTTCATAGAAAATGCATAGTACTATGTCGTCTCTCAAGCTTGGTCTTCTGGTGGTGGTGTAGACAGGACTCCAAGGATGAACGCATCAGTAGACGTGGTAGGAGCTGAAGAAGTTGGAGCTGGAGCTGGTTGAGCTGGGGCTGTAGCTGGAGCGGAAGAAGTTGCTCTGGTGTCTGGAGTTGGTACTGCAGCTGACCTGTTCTGGCTGTCACTCTGGTCTGACATGCTGCAAACACTGACTGCTGACCCTGTGAAGAGTTATAAATGAGATAGAGTGGATGAGCATCACAAAATGCAGAGATTTTTGCAAAAGAATGATTCAAAATTCAGTTTTAGTTTTCCACAGAAAGCATTTCGGATCAACCGATTTTCAAACTCGGTTATACCGAAGCAGTTTTGGAACCTAAACTGATGAACTCGGTTCGACCGAGTCACAGTTCGGTGGCACCGAGACTGCTAGGGTTTCACAAAGTCATAAAATCGGTCGCGCCGATTAGCAATTCTCGGTCAGACCGAGAGTTACTAGTGCAATGGCATATGCCAAATCGGTGGGACCGAGTTTTTCAACTCGGTGGGTCCGAGATGGTTTCGGCGGAAACCTAACCCTAAATTTTCAAATCTCATCTAATCTACGGATTGCATTGACTGGATAGGAGTGTTTCAATCGTGGCAAGAATCAATAAGAACACAATGTGCTAGGAATCAGACGAGGATAGCACTGTGATCGAGTCCATACCCTAGCTCGGCGATGAACTCGTTATGGCGGCAACAGCGGGGTTGAATTCCGTTGACGACGGTGGAGACCAGCGACAGGAGGCGGCTGGCGACGAGGAGACGATCCGGAGACCTTGGAGGCAGAGCGAGCTATTTCGCGGGCGAAGGAGTTCGGAGAAATTTCCAAAATTTTGCCCGTGACTATATATAGCCCGACCCTGTCGGTGTGACCGAGTGGAACAACTCGGTGGCACCGAGATGCATAACTGTGTTCAGTTGCAGCAACTCGGTGTGACCGAAAAGTTCAAATCGGTTGCACCGAGATTGAAAACCTAGATCGACTTAGTGATCTCGGTAGGACCGAAATGGAGGAATCGGTCATACCGAGAATCTCAAAGAAGTTTTGGAAGTTTAAGTCTATGACGAATCGGGGACTCCGAGTGCTCCTCACACAGAGTGGTTCGAATCTGACTTGATCAAATTTTGTGATGTAGCATGAATAGAGTTTGAGACGATAAAAGCATAGATAGCTAGAGAAAGTTCTTAGGCATTCTTGTCCATCCACTTGGCCAAAAGAAGAAAGAACCAAACAATCAAAACAACAAGTGGGTGTCCTCGAATGAGTAAATATGCAACCAACATGCTCACACAATAAGATGACAAATAAAATATGTGACAAAGCATGCACAACCAATTCTAGCATCTATCAACCAATTGGCGATGACTAGGTCATCTATATATGAGTATATTGACTTAGGAGTCAAATGAGAAACATTTGATCATAGGTCATACTCATCATTTAAGCTCAAGTGGGGTTACCACTTTTACATAATGCATTGATGTGTTCACACCATTAGAGTTGCTTTGACTCAATTCTTAGAGTTAAGCTCCCCCTACATGTGAGATCCCCCCTTAGAGGGATGAACTAACCTTGGGTTTTGTCGATGATGACTTCATGTAGGTGTCGAAGATGTGGATGCTCAATGTTGATGTAGATTAATTGGAGCAATCCTTTGGAGTGAGTTGCACTTTCAACTTGCCTACATGGGTTAGTCCCACAAGGAAAAAACAAGAATATCCATAGACATAGAGTGATGCACACACAAGATGATGTCCATGAAATCATTAGGTTACCTTGTCCCTTGCCTTACCAACATGAGGGTTTGTGACTCCTTGAACTAGTGCAAGATGTGGAAGTTGATTGCACTTGTCCTTGCCATAATGATATGTGTGAAGAATGTTGGCGGAGTCACCCTCAAGAACTCTCTAGT
The DNA here is from genome assembly GCA_021605205.1 of Aegilops longissima. Lineage (NCBI taxonomy): Eukaryota > Viridiplantae > Streptophyta > Magnoliopsida > Poales > Poaceae > Aegilops > Aegilops longissima. The sequence continues at coordinate 622,468,189 of CM038679.1, read as the reverse complement.
TCTTCTTCTTCGGGATCCACATCATCTTGATGGGAATCCTTGGAGTTGTAGTTGTACTTGATGAAGTAGAACTTGACGTAGTCTTGGGAATCCACTTGAACGAGGCCATAGGTGCTTCTTCAAATGCATCAATCTCTTCTTGAAGCTTGTCCTTGCCTTTGTTCTTGTGGTCTTGTGGTGGAAGATCATCTTGTGCTTGTGTTCCCTTGAAGGAAGTAGGATCATACTTCTCTTGTTGAGGAACAAACTTCGTCTTGGGGTATTGATCTTCTTCCCACTCAACTCCATTGGCATTGAACTTTCGTTCAAAACCAACACCTTGATTCTTCCGGTGTCTTCCTTGCTTGCGTACAATTTCCTCGAATTGCTTACTCCCGGCAAGACTCTTGTAGACACCTTTCTCTATAATTCCCTTCAATAAGCTATTTTCTTGCTCAAGTGTAACTTGGCTAAGAGAATCATTAGTGGAATCAAGAGAACTACTAGAAGCAACAATATTGGATTTGACATTATCATTGTTACCATTAGAGGAAGTATCTTTCTTGTACTTGTTACTAGACTTGACTTGAGGCATGTAAGTAGAAGGAGTAAACGCTTGGCAATGTAAGAAGAACTTTTCTTATGGAGATCATCGTTGATTGCTTTTAAGAACTCATGCTCTTGCTCAAGATTGAGCTTTTCAAAGCGTAACTTCTCATGAGCCCTTAAAAGTTCTCGATGATCTTCGAAGATAGTTTCATGAGCTAACTTAAGAGTGTTTAGTTCTTTAGTTAGAAGCTCAATCTTCTCCTTATCATTGTCATTCGTTTTATCTTGATTAGCATGATTAATTGACGTTTCATCATAGTATTCATCACTAGAGTTGTCAACAAGTAAATCATCATCACCTAGCAAGTCATCTTCATCACTATTAAAATCAACATACTCGGGTGTGTTACCTTAGGACCTTTGGCCATGAAGCATCTTCCAATTCCTTCATTTGGTGATTCAAATATGTCGTAGGAGTTGGTTGACACAAGTGCTAAACCGGCAACACCTTCATCTTGAGTATATTCGGAGTCGGAGTGATAGCTTCTCTCGGAGTGATTGTTGGAGTCGGAGCCGGATACCCATTCACCAACATGAGCTTGATGTCTTCGTTTTGTGTAGCTCTTTGATGACTTGTCCTTCCTTTCCGAATCCTTGCTTCTCCGTGAGGATCTTCGTTCATAACGATCATCTCTACTCCTCCTCTCTCTTGGTGGTGATTCTTCTCTTTTGCTTCTTCTTTTTGGAGAATCTTCTCTTCTTTTGTAGGGTGCCGTACACTCATTTGAATAGTGTCCAGGCCTCCCACAATTGTAGCAATTGCGCTCTCGACTAGAAGATCTTTTGTCATGGTAAGTCCTTGACTTGGAGCTTCTTTCTTTGCTTCTACTCTTGTAGAATTTGTTGAAGTTCTTCACCATTAAGCTCAATTCTTCATTGAAGGTTTGTTTCTCACTTGATGATGTGGGGCTTCACTTGAGGCTTTGTAAGCACCACTTGACTTGTTGTGAAGTTCCTCCTTATCCTTGAGTGACATCTCATGAGCAACAATTCTTCCAATGACTTCCGTTGGCTTTAGATCTTTGTAGTTTGGCATCATTTGGATCAATGTGCACACGGTATCATACTTTCCATCCAATGCTCTTAGGATCTTCTTGATGATGAATCTGTCGGTCATCTCTTCACTCCCTAAGCCAGCAATCTCATTTGTGATAAGAGCAAGCCTAGAGTACATTTCAGCGACACCTTCACCATCCTTCATTTTGAACTTGTCAAGCTGACTTTAGAGCACATCCAACTTGGATTCCTTGACGGATTCGGTACCTTCATGCATATCAATCAAAGTATCCCAAATTTCTTTTGCATTCTCAAGACGGCTGATTTTGTTGAATTCTTCGGGGCACAATCCGTTGAAGATGATATCACAAGCTTGAGCGTTGTATTGCAACATCTTCAATTCTTCAACATTAGCTTCACGGTTCGGCTCTCTCCCATCAAAGAATTCACCTTGCAAGCCAATACAAATAATTGCCCAAACGGCGGGGTTATGTCCGAGAATATGCATTTTCATCTTATGCTTCCAACTAGAAAAATTAGTATCATCAAAGTAAGGACCTCTACGGTGATAATTTGCCTCGCTAGACACCATACTCTCCTAGGACCTTGAAGTATGTCTAGAGGGGGGGGGGTGATTAGACTACTTGACCAATTAAAACTTAACCTTTTCCCAATTTTAGAGTTTGACAGATTTTAGCTATCTTAGGACAAGTCAAGCAATCATCACACAAATCAAGCAAGCATGCAAAGAGTATATAGGCAGCGGAAATTAAAGCATGCAACGTGCAAGAATATAAAGGGAAGGGTTTGGAGGATTCAAACGCAATTGGAGACACGGATGTTTTTGGCGTGGTTCGGATAGGTGGTGCTATTGTACCTCCACGTTGATGGAGACTTCAACCCACAAAGGGTAACGGTTGCGCGAGTCCACGGAGGGCTCCACCCACGAAGGGTCCACGAAGAAGCAACCTTGTCTATCCCACCATGGTCGTCGCCCACGAAGGACTTGCCTCACTAGCGGTAGATCTTCACGAAGTAGGCGATCTCCTTGCCCTTACAAACTCCTTGGTTCAACTCCACAATCTTGTCGGAGGCTCCCAAGTGACACCTAGCCAATCTAGGAGACACCACTCTCCAAGAAGTAACAAATGGTGTGTTGATGATGAACTCCTTGCTTTTGTGCTTCAAATGATAGTCTCCCCAACACTCAACTCTCTCTCACAGGATATGGATTTGGTGGAAAGAAGATTTGAGTGGAAAGCAACTTGGGGAAGGCTAGAGATCAAGATTCATATGGTTGGAATGGAATATCTTGGCCTCAACACATGAGTAGGTGGTTCTCTCTCAGAACTGGTAAGTTGGAAGTGTAGGTTTGTTCTGATAGCTCTCTCCACGAATGAAGAGGAGGTGGAGGGGTATATATAGCCTCCACACAAAATCTAACCGTTACACACAATTTACCAAACTCGGTGGGACCGGTTCAACAGACTCGGTCGGACCGATTTAGTAAACCTAGTGACCGTTAGTGATTTTCGGTGGGACTGACATGCAACTCGGTGAGACCGATTCGGTTAGGGTTAGGGCATAACGTAATCTTGGTAAGACCGATTACACAAACTCGGTGAGACCGATTTTGGTAATAAGCTTTCCAGAGAGTTGGTCAGGTAAACTCGGTGGGACCGATTTGCTCTTTTCGGTGAGACCGAAATGTTACAAAAGGGAAACAGAGAGTTTACATTGCAATCTCGGTGGGACCGATCGCTCACTTCGGTTAGACCGAAACGTTACGAAGGGAAACAGAGAGATTACAATCCCATCTCGGTGAGACCGAGATCCCTATCGGTAGGACCGACTTGCCTAGGGTTTGTGGCAGTGGCTATGACTTTTGAAATCGGTGGCGCCGGGTAGGAAGAATCGGTGTGACTGATTTTGACTTTGGGTTTAGGTCATATGTGGATGTGAGAAAGTAGCTGAGGGTTTTGCAGCATATCACTAAGCACATGAAGCAAGAGGCTCATTAAGCAACACCTCATCCCTCCTTGATAGTATTGGCTTTTCCTATAGACTCAATGTGATCTTGGATCACTAAAATATAAAATGAAGAGTCTTGAGCTTTTGAGCTTGAGCCAATCCTTTGTCCTTAGTATTTTGAGGGATCCACTTTCATCATCCATGCCATGCCATTCATTGAGCTTTCCTGAAATAATAGTTTTGGAATATCATTAGCTCAATGAGCTATATGTTGTTATGAATTACCAAAACCACCTAGGGATAGTTGCACTTTGAGGTGTTCTATGTCACAGCCCCAGATCGGCCTTGCTTGACTTTGCTTGCTCATCATGTCATCATGTTTAAATTTCTAAGAAACTTGAAATGGGGATTGCCTAAACCCTAGCATTAAAGGAATTCACTAGGTTCAACCAAAATATTTCCAAGAAATCAAATGACTTCCAAAATGTTCATCATTCTTGGAAAATGTTTGAAACAATAACTTGAGGTGATGCACATTTTCCATGACATATTGGGCTCTGGATTTAAATCATACCTTATTTGCATTTGGGAATTTAAATTTTATATATTATATTAAATGTCCAAATATTCATGAACTGAAATTCTGGTTATTGGAATTAATCCAAATAGTGGCCACAAGCAGTCTCATGATTTTTGAAAGTGCATAGGTATTTTTAATGAAGCCCTAAAAATTTACAGAATAATAAAAAACTGAAATAATTGGAAAAAGCAGAGAGGAGAGAAACCTTACCTGGACTTACCTCTCCAGCCCACCTGCGCAGCCCAACTGACCGGCCCAGCACTGCAGCTGGCCGGCCCAGCCCACCACCGCTTTCCTCCCTGTCGTCTTCCCTTGCCGGAGGATTTAGCAGCGTGGCCAGCCTTGCGAGCACGCGTCCGGCCACCTCCTGCTTGCTTGCCGCTGCTGGAGTCGGCCCGAGCGCCACGTGCATCGCCCGACCCTTCCCCGGACCTCTCCCCCACTCTCCTGCGCCTCTCCCCTCCTCTCTCTCGCTCTCTTCCGCGACGCCCGAACACATAGGAAAGCGCCGCCGCACGGCGCCGCGGCCACAACCTCCCTCTCGCCTCGCCGTCGTGCCCACGCGCCCCGCCACTGTGGCTCGCCTCCTCGAGACGCACGGCGCCGGACGCCTGAACACCGCCATCACCATCGTCTTCCTCCTTGGGCTCCGCCGCCCGCCGCCGATTCACCGTCACCGAAGTCATCCCGAGCACGCCGAGGCCACCTTTGAGACTCGCCGTGAGCCCTCTTCCCCTCCCTCTTCTCTCAAGCTCATGGTCGTTCTCTAGCTTCATTCCCCATCACGGCCGAGAACATCCCGCCGCCGGCCATGGCGCCGCCGTAGCTAGAGCGCACCCACGACGCATTCGAGCCTACCCCCGTGTTCGGTGAGTCCGCAGGACTCAGAGCAACCCGCTGCTCCTCCTCCTGCGCCCCAAAACGCCATGTCCGAAGCGTGCCCGTACTCCGATTCGCCGCCGGGACGTGCTTTCGCCACCGTTGTTTCCGGCCACCCCAAAGACTCCCACACCGCACCACCCGACGCCAAGAGCTCCAGCTCCACGTAGCCGCCTCCGCCGGCCATTTGGTCGCGGGAGGAGGAAACCGCACCTCTCCGCCATCCTCGCCCTGCAGCGACGAGCCTCGGGTCAACTCCGGCGAGTTTGACCCGGGTTTGACCCCAGTTTGACCTCCCCTGAGTCACTAACAAGTGGGCCCCGGCCCTTGTAATTTTTGGTTAAGGTTTTAAACTAAACTTAACTAACCCGCTGACGTGGCACCGTTAGATTAGCTAATCAGGGTTAGTTAGTGACACTGACATCTGGGTCCCAGCTGACAGGTTTGACCTGGGCTGGCGCCTTGACTTGATGACGTCACACCGACGTCATGCTGACGCAGTTAACCATTTTCTGGATTTATTACAATTCAGGAAATTCCAGAAAATAGCTCAAACTTCTAAAATTCATAGAAATTCAACCGTAACTCCAAATGAGATGAATTATATACGAAAAATGATCAGAAAAATCCAATCTATCCATTTGTACCATTTTCATGCATGTTAGAACAACTTATAGCTGCTGTTTAGCACAAATCATATAAATGGCATTTAAACTCTCACATATGAAGTTTGAATTTGAACCTAGGGTTCAAACCAACTCCATTTAACATGTTGCTAGTTGCATTAGCTCAAAATACAGCATATTGACATGTCATGGTCATGCATCATATTGTTGCATCGCATTGATTGTGTTCTTCCTTGTTTGCCGGTGTTTGTTCCCTCTCAGTAGACGACGTACCGATGATGAGTTCGATGACACCGATGCAGAACTATATTATCTTCGAAGTGCCGTGCAAGCAAAACCCCTTGTTCATTCCGATACAATCCCACTCTCTCGCTCCTGCTCTTTTTACTGCATCAGACAACAACGATTCATCTCATTACTTGCTGCGGTAGCTGAACCCTTTATCCTCTGCATGACTGTCATTCCACAAGAATTAGATGAAACCCACTAGCATGAGTAGGAGTTGTTTGAGCCCTGTTGTGCCTACTCATTCATGTTTGTTTGTCATGCCTGCTATTGCTTAGAGTTGAGTCAGTCCGATTCATCGGGGATGAATCGGAGGTGTGTGAACATGTCCCATCTGTTGAGAGCTAAGTGTGAACACGATTTGGTAAAGGTAGCGGTGAGAGGCCATGTAGGAGTACATGGTGGGTTGTCTCATTGCAGCCGTCCTCGTGAACTGAGTTCGTGTTTGTGATCCATGAAACAGTTACTACCACGCATTGGGCCCGAAACCAATGGACCCTCTCGGCTTCTTAACCACCCTTGTTCTCTGTCCGGGAGTTGCAACTAGTTTCGGTGTTTGTAGGATATGTGTTGGAGGCCGTATGTGGCGCTGACCCTAGGGGTGGGCTATGATGCGGTAGATACACCGTGGCCGGTGTGTGCAAATTAATGCCCGTTTGGTATCTCGGGAACCCTGCACACATCGTTCGGGGCCGTTAGTGGAAACCTCGGCGGACTCCTGCGGATGGAACCCGAATAGGCGATAAACCTGGACTAGGGACTTGAGTGTTTAGGTAGGCCGTGGCCGACACCCACGCTGGGCTTCCGCTTGAAGGTTGCCGAGTACATGTCGTAAACGGCGGTAAGTGGTGAGAGCGTGTGAAGAAGTACACCCTGCAGGTTAATATGATCTATTCAAATAGCCGTGTCCGCGTAAAGGACTTCGGGTTGCCTATATCGGTTCATAGACAAGTGAAAGTGGATACTCTAAAACGCGCAAGATAAGCGTGAGTGCTATGGATGGCGTTCTCGTAGGGAGACGGGAGCGGTCCATAGTGGTGTATTGATATGGTGAATATGTGGACTCGTGCGCCACCTCAAAAGAGTTACTTGCGATGTAGTTCAGATAGCCACCGAGTCAAAGCTGGCTTGCTGCAGGTCAAACTCCACCACCCCTTTGTTGATAATGATGCATAGGTAGATAGTTCGATGTAAGTCTTGCTGAGTACGTTTGTACTCACGCTTGCTTATTTTATGTTTTGCGAGAGACGCGGTCTCGCTAGTAGTTCCGCTTTGACTTGACGTTTAGCTTGTTACCTCAGCTACGATCTTGTGCCCTCGGCAGATGTGGTAGATAGCCGGCTTCTCAGCCTTTTTCATTTGTAGATGTCGTACTCGGACATGTTAAGCTTCCGCTTGTGCCTTGACTTGTATGTTTCGAGTGTTGGGTCATGAGACCCATGTTTGTAATATCTCGCTCCTCGAGCCTAATGAATAAATATTTGAGTCGAGAGTTATGTTGTGATGCCATGTTGTATTTGCACATATTGAGCATATTGTGTGTATGTTTGAAATGCTTGGTATGTGTGGGATCCGACAATCTAGTTGTTTATCCTTGGCAGCCTCTCATATGGGGAAATGTAGTCTAGTGCTTCCTGAGCGATAGTAGTCCGCTACAGCCCGGTTCACTTGACTGGCTGGCATGTGTTTCACTTCGTTCCTATGTCTGTCCCTTCGGGGAAATGTCACGCGGTGACAACCGGAGTCCTGTTAGCCCAGTGCCACAGCCCGGATTCACACGTTGATGACCGACATGCTCGATGTGATTCATGTATGCCTGTCCCCATGGGTTAGTGCCGCTTTGGGTTCACGACTAGCCATGTCGGCCCGGGTTCTCTGTCATATGGATGCTAGCGACACTATCATATACGTGAGCCAAAAGACGCAAACGGTCCCGGGCCATGGTAAGGCGACACCCATGGGAATACCGTGCGTGAGGCCGCAAAGTGATATGAGGTGTTACCGGCTAGATCGATGTGACTTGGAATCGGGGTCCTGACAGCGTTGGTATCGAGCCCGATCGCTGTGGGATTACCAAGCCAAACTGGTCAAGTTGAGTCTAGAAATGCTTTAGTTATGTAAGGGAATTGATTGTGGAAGGAACGTAAGGCTCTTTTTACTCCTTATACCTCATGGCCTTCGATCTGAGTCAACCTCTTCTCTTCTACGGGGATTAAGAACTAGGCCTTCTCATCTATCTATCAGGATGACGTGTTACTAATCCATAGACCTTTAAGATTGTTGGTTTTAAGCCCCAGTTCAGTTCCTACTATTTCTGTATGATAACTGTTGATCTCGGAACCTTGATATTGTGAAGTTGAGTGGTTATGCCACCATTTTTGCAGGATGTCTCAAATCATTTTGAGCATTTACAACCGTTATGTTGTCCGAGTCATCCCAGGTCTCTAAATAGTCTGATGCATTTGCAAATCATTTCCTTCCGTTCCCGATGTCCTTTTTGGTCAGAATAAGCACACTAATCGGTAAGTTGAGGTACTTTGTTGCCTCAGCGTAGATGTTGGAGCTATTATTATGACCCTAGGTGTTTAGGAAGTCACCTAGCAATTTAGCAATGCTTTTGTATCCCCAGTGTGATGATTCTGGCCATTATTCTTGAAAGCATCCCGTGATGTTATTAGTTAGTAGGCATTCTATTCCTAGGTTCTTGAACCCGAGATTCACCCTACTTACTTCATGTTGATAGTAATTGCTAGCTCCCTTAGGTTATTAGTAACCTTTGCGATAGTCCTCGAGGTCCGTGGTATTCTCCTTCTTCCAAATACCATGAATTGCTTATGGCAGAAGTTCTTTTGAACCAAAAGATCACAACCAGAGTGCCCTTGAGGAGTACTCCATTCATATTGTGACTCTGCCAATTCTACCTTTCCGCATGGGTTATCCGGAAGAAATGTTGAACTTTGCTCGACATACTAATCCATGTCTCCACAACTCGAAAAGTTATATGTTCCTTGAGTTGCCCCTCTTTAGCTGTATTCTGACTCTCGTCTATCAATTGATAGTCAAGAGTATGTGTGCGATCGTGTTTATCGATGCCTATTATCCTTGTGGTCCGCCAAGCCATTCTATTTCGGAATGACTAGGAGAAACAAACCCCAGTACCTTGTCCATTTCTAGGATTGGGTCAAAGCAGTTGTATTCCGCAGATCAAAGTGCCCATCCAGCTTTTGATTCTGTTCTATCCTGAAGTATTACCCACTTTATGTCAGGAACGTCATGAGAATTGCACCTTCTCTTATGAATTCTTGACGCAGTGATACTTCTCGCCATCATTATTCATTCCTCGGTTCCGAGTTGTTGTAATCGGAATGCCGATAAGTGAATTGTGATGTGTGAAATCAATACTCCGAGCAACTCGTTGCTTGGTAGCTAATGGACAATATCCTCATTCTTAGCGTGTTGGTTATTAAATCATCATCCTAAGATTGATCGTGCTACATAGTCCTTATTTCTGGTGCACACTTCGATTGATGAGTTAGGATCTTGTCAAGTCCTCACTCATTTGATCATATCGTCTTGCCCTCAAAAGCAAGATTGTTCTCGAGCTTAGTAACATACCGGTGGTTCGTGACTTTCCAAATATCTTCTTGGAAGTGTTACCGGGTTGTTTCTTGACTGTTATGTTGAGCTCATGATCAAGTTGGTTTCTTGTGAACCACCCTTTCTCCAAGGATCTGTGTTGGATATCCCTGAGCTAGTTGGTTAAGCTAGACAACAACTTGGAGAGTTGGAAGATAAAAGCTTGTCTAACTTAGTTCATTCCAAAGGGATATTCTTGTGTAGTGTGTGTTGAAGAAAGATGATATCTTCATCGATTGGTCACTGTGATCAGTTGTTGGACCTATTGTCTTATCAATCCTTTGATTTGAGTGTGGGCTATCGTCAAATCAAATCAGTACCAACGATGCTCGTAATGTTGTCTTACTCGTGGTTGATCCCTCGAGCATATACCATTACATCTTTTGGTCTGACCAATGCTATCACCGTGTTCACATGATGGTGGAAGTCCAGTGATATGGAAATTTCGATGAGTTGTTGTTGAGCCCATCAGCAGTATTTTGTCTCCCCCATGAGTCATGTTGAACATCAACCTAGTATTGAAAACTTGTGTAAGCATTTCTTCGTGTTTCGTTCATGAAGCATATGTTTGGATGAAAGTAGTGACTTCCTCTAATTCATGTGCATCTGATGCAAGTTGCCGCCGTGGATTCGAGAAAGTCAATGTTGCTTCTTTGGAATCATCCCAAATCGGTCATGCATACGTGCGAAGTATTTTGTGGTTCGGAGACTTGCAACCTTCGCTCTACATGTGTTCCTAGCACACCAAGCCACTGATTGATTTGTTCAAGGAGAAGGAGTTCCTTCATAAGAGCTAATCCGAACTTATGTAGGGACTTCGATATCCTCGTTGATGGTTCCCCACCTGAACTCGGTAGTGTTTTATTATAAGACTACTATGTGGTCATGCTTGTCTCGAACAACATGTTCGCATGTTTATAGCAGAACCCGCTCATGTTTTGGAGCTCACTACCATAGTCCATCTCCCGAGAATCTCGCAACGTCATCTCGTCGATTTGTGTTGCAAACTTTCATTTCTCTTTCTAGGCTTGATGAGTCTGAAGTATCCTATTACCAATCGGATCTGAATCTCAGGCAGATATGATGGTTGGAACCTTCCCAACATTTGCATTTTGTTCCCAGCTTGCATCCCATCGTGCCAATTTTCCATGGGCTGCCCTTCTCAGTAATTGATGTCTAGGATCATCATCAAAAGTGGACTTACCATGGGTCCCCTCCACTTCCAATGATAAGCAAAATCATCCATTGTGTTGTATTCAACAAGGTAGTCCACATCATCCATTCTAGTCCGAGTATGTCATTCTTTCGAACTCCTTCAAATGATCGATTGTGATTGCCTTAGGTTGGTATGAAGAGTTTCAATGATCTCTGAATCAAAAGTAATTCTTTTTGCCACTTAAGGGAATAGTTCTTTGCGTCACCTCCCCTAAGGTGCCCCGTTTTGGAATCATGGCAACTTCCCTCGCTATTTTGAAACACTCGTAAAATTGTTTCCTCCATCCTTACTGATGCATGTCTTACCTCTCCGCTCCAGAAATGTTTTTATGTCTCAGTCCGTGAGTTAATCGTGAGTTGCTCGATCTTTAAGAAGATTGATTCCTGCAGAGTTCCTCTCTGTCGTTGTCATGTTGGATGAAGTTCTCGAAAGCAAAGACGTCAAGATCTTTATGAAGCAATGAATCAACATCTTGAGAAGGACAGTTGGATCGTGAAGATCGTGTTAGCTTGTGACCCCTTTGAATTCTTACCTCACGTCTTGAATCTCGGAACGAGATTCTTATTTAGTGGGGGTGAGCTGTCACAGCCCCAGATCGGCCTTGCTTGACTTTGCTTGCTCATCATGTCATCATGTTTAAATTTCTAAGAAACTTGAAATGGGGATTGCCTAAACCCTAGCATTAAAGGAATTCACTAGGTTCAACCAAAATATTTCCAGTAAATCCAAATGACTTCCAAAAATGTTCATCATTCTTGGAAAATGCCGAAACAAGAAACCAGAGGTGATGCACATTTTCCATGACATATTGGGCTCTGATTTAAATCATACCTTATTTGCATTTGGGCATTTAAATTTTATATATTATATTAAATGTCCAAATATTCATGAACTGAAATTCTGTTATTGGAATTAATCCAAATAGTGGCCACAAGCAGTCTCATGATTTTTGAAAGTGCATAGGTATTTTAATAAAGCCCTAAAATTTACTGAAATAATAGAAAACTGAAATAATTGGAAAAAGCAGAGAGGAGAGAAACCTTACCTGGACTTACCTCTCCACCCCACTGCAAGATCCCACCTGACCGGCCCAGCCCACCACCGCTTTCCTCCCTGTCGTCTTCCCTTGCCAGAGGACGGCGCGTGGCGTGTGCAGCCATGCGAGCACGCGTCCGGCCACCTCCTGCTTGCTTGCCGCTGCTGGAGTCGGCCCGAGCGCCACGTGCATCGCCCGACCCTTCCCCGGACCTCTCCCCCACTCTCCTGCGTCTCTCCCCTCCTCTCTCTCGCTCTCTTCCGCGACGCCCGAACACACCGGAAAGCGGCGCCGCACGCCGACGCGGCCACAGCCTCCCTCTCGCCTCGCCGTCGTGCCCACGCGCCCCGCCACTGTGGGCTATGCCTCCTCGTAGAGACGCACGGCGCCGGACGCCCTGGAACACCGCCATCACCATTGTCTTCCTCCTCGGGCTCCGCCGCCCGCCGCCGCCGATTCGCCGTCACCGAGTCATCCCCGAGCACGCCGAGGCCACCTCTGCACTCGCCGTGAGCCCCTCTTCCCCTCCCCTCTTCTCTCAAGCTCGCGGTCGTTCTCTAGCTTCATTCCCCATCACGGCCGCCGTAGCTAGAGCGCACCCACGACGCATTCGAGCCTACCCCCGTGTTCAGTGAGTCCGCAGGACTCCGCAGCAACCCGCGGCTCCTCCTCCCGTGCCCCAAAACGTCGTGTCCGAGCGTGCCCGTACTCCGGCCGCCGCGGACGTGCTCACCGCCGTTGTTTCCGGCCACCCCAGCACCTCCCACCGGCACCACCCGACGCGCGCGAGCTCCAGCTCCACGTAGCCGCCCTCCGCCGGCCATTTGGTCGCCGGAGGAGGGAAACCGCACCTCTCCGCCGTCCCTGGCCCTGCCGGCGACGAGCCTCGGGTCAACTCCGGCGAGTTTGACCCGGGTTTGACCCCAGTTTGACCTCCCCTGACTCACTAACAAGTGGGCCCCGGCCCTTGTAATTTTTGGTTAAGGTTTTAAACTAAACTTAACTAACCCGCTGACGTGGCATCGTTAGATTAGCTAATCAGGGTTAGTTAGTGACACTGACATGTGGGTCCCAGCTGACATGTTTGACCTGGGCTGGCGCCTTGACTTGATGACGTCACACCGACGTCATGCTGACGCAGTTAACCATTTTCTGGATTTATTACAATTCAGGAAATTCCAGAAGATAGCTCAAACTTCTAAAATTCATAGAAATTCAACCGTAACTCCAAATGAGATAAATTATATATGAAAAATGATCAGAAAAATCCAATCTATCCATATGTACCATTTTCATGCATGTTAGAACAACTTATAGCTGCTTTTTAGCACAAATCATATAAATGGCATTTAAACTCTCACATATGAAGTTTGAATTTGAACCTAGGGTTCAAACCAACTCCATTTAACATGTTGCTAGTTGCATTAGCTCAAAATACAGCATATTGACATGTCATGGTCATGCATCATATTGTTGCATCGCATTGATTGTGTTCTTCCTTGTTTGCCGGTGTTTGTTCCCTCTCAGTAGACGACATACCAAGGATGAGTTCGATGACACCGATGAAGAACTATATTATCTTCAGAAGTGCCAGGCAAGCAAAACCCCCTTGTTCATTCCGATACAATCCCACTCTCTCGCTCCTGCTCTCTTTTACTGCATTAGGACAACAACGATTCATCTGTTACTTGCTGCGGTAGCTGAACCCCTTTATCCTCTGCATGACCTGTCATTCCACAGTAATTAGATGAAACCCACTAGCATGAGTAGGAGTTGTTTGAGCCCTGTTGTGCCTACTCATTCATGCTTGTTTGTCATGCCTGCTATCGCTTAGAGTTGAGTCAGTCCGATTCATCGGGATGAATCGGAGGTGTGTGAACATGTCCTCTTGTTGAGAGCTAAGTGTGTGAACACGATTTGGTAAAGGTAGCGGTGAGAGGCCATGTAGGAGTACATGGTGGGTTGTCTCATTGCAGCCGCCCTCGTGAACTGAGTTCGTGTTTGTGATCCATGAAACAGTTACTACCACGCATTGGGCCCGAAACCAATGGACCTCTCGGCTTCTTAACCACCCTTGTTCTCTGTCCGTGAGTTGCAACTAGTTTCGTGTTTGTAGGATATGTGTTGGAGGCCGTATGAAGCGCTGACCCTAGGGTGGGCTATGATGCGGTAGATACACCGTGGCCGGTGTACGAAATGCCCGTTTGGTATCTCGGGAACCCTGCACACATCGTTCGGGGCCGTTAGTGGAAACCTCGGCCGGACTCCTGCGGATGGAACCCGAATAGCCGATAAACCTGGACTAGGGACTTGAGTGTTTAGGTAGGCCGTGGCCGACACCCACGCTTGGGCTTCCGCTTGAAGGTTGCCGAGTACATGTCGTAAACGGCGGTAAGTGGTGAGAGCGTGTGTCAAGAAGTACACCCTGCAGGTTAATATGATCTATTCAATAGCCGTGTCCGCGGTAAAGGACTTCGGGTTGCCTATATCAGTTCATAGACAAGTGAAAGTGGATACTCTAAAACGCGCAAGATAAGTGTGAGTGCTATGGATGGCGTTCTCGTGGGAGACGAAAAGGGTCCATAGTGGTGTATTGATATGGTGAATATGTGGACTCGTGCGCCACCTCAAAAGAGTTACTTGCAATCGTAGTTCAGGGATAGCCACCGAGTCAAAGCTGGCTTGCTGCAGTCAAACTCCACCACCCCTTTGTTGATAATGATGCATAGGTAGATAGTTACGATGTAAGTCTTGCTGAGTACGCTTTGTACTCACGTTTGCTTATTTTATGTTTTGCAGAGAGACGTCAGTCTCGCTAGTAGTTCCGCTTGGACTTCGACGTTTAGCTTGTTACCTCAGCTACGATCTTGTGCCCTCGGCAGGATGTGGTAGATAGCCAGGCTTCTCAGCCTTTTTCATTTGTAGATGTCTGTACTCAGACATGTTAAGCTTCCGCTTGTGCCTTGACTTGTATGCTCTGAGTGTTGGGTCATGAGACCCATGTTTGTAATATCTCGCTCCTCGGAGCCTAATGAATAAATATTTGAGTCGTAGAGTTATGTTGTGATGCCATGTTGTATTTACAGATATTGAGCATATTGTGTGTATGTTTGAAATGCTTGGTATGTGTGGGATCCGACAATCTAGTTGTTTATCCTTGGCAGCCTCTAATATGGGGAAATGTAGTCTAGTGCTTCCTGAGCGATAGTAGTCCGCTACAGCCCGGTTCACCGGAGTCCTGTTAGCCCAACACTACTGCTTTGGACACTTGACTGGCCGGCATGTGTTTCACTTCATTCCTATGTCTGTCCCTTCGGGGAAATGTCACGCGGTGACAACCGGAGTCCTGTTAGCCCAGTGCTACATCCCGGATTCACACGTTGATGACCGACATGCTCGATGTGATTCATGTATGCCTTTCCCCATGGGTTAGTGCCGCTTTGGGTTCACGACTAGCCATGTCGGCCCGGGTTCTCTGTCATATGGATGCTAGCGACACTAGCATATACGTGAGCCAAAAGACGCAAACGGTCCCGGGCCATGGTAAGGCGACACCCGTGGGAATACCGTGCGTGAGGCCGCAAAGTGATATGAGGTGTTACCGGCTAGATCGATGTGACTTGGAATCGGGGTCCTGACATTCTACAAATGCGAAAACGACGGGGTAAGTGCACTTGCGGTAGCTCGTTCCATAGCTCATTCTTTAGTTCAATTGTGGTAGCTCACTTCGAGCTTGCTCAATGTTTTGTGTAGGACGATGGATGCTCATTTTGGTATTGGGAAGGCCAATACATTGATTTGTTGATAGAAAGAAACTTAATAGATATTAGTGCACTCCTTAGTACAATCGAAGGCAATGATGCGGCGGCATGTGCAACTAGAGGGGAAGAAACGTCTACATCTTTGAAACCAAAGATGAAGAATGATGAAAGCAAGATCAAGAATCCGCAGATCAACAATGAGTGCATGAAGAAGATATTGCTTCAACTAGTGGGATCAGTTATGGAAGTTGGAAATCTTCTGAAATGCATACTTGTGGTTCTTATTTTCTTTGTTTTTGCTATTCTAGCCAAGATTTGGTGATATCTTTTGTATCTAATTTTGTTGCAAAAGCAAAGAAAAGCATTATGCTAGCTCAATTTAAGTTGCAAATCTAAGTTTTGCGGGCCGGGAGGAGCTGCGCCAGATAAGAACCCGCAGAAGCCGACCTGTAAAAAAGCATATTTCGCGAATATTGTGTTTTACGGGTCCATTATGTGGGTCTCAGATCAGTGCCAGCCATACCGCCCGCAAAAAGCGATTTTTGCGAATCGCAAACGCGCTTTTGGGGCGGCGGGATGCGGGGTCTGCTAGAGTTGCTCTTACATGCCAGGAGTCATACAGCTTCTGCGACTTGAACCATTTTTCTCGAGGAAAGCGATTTTCTGGGCGACTAGGATTTGGCTGGTACGCCGTCATCCGCCTCCTTGGCGGCGGCGCGGGCGCCGGCGTTCTCAGTCCCAGGACGACAACTACGGTGCCGTGGCTGGTCTCTCTTTCTCTGCACCGTTGTCCCTGGTGGCTGTACACCAAGGTCTCCGTGAGTAGATTGGTTTGTCTGTTCCATCGCCCATGGCCGGGAGGAACATGCTTTGCATGAATTATGAATGATCTGTGTGTGGGAATTGTGATCCAGTCTATGTTAGTTTGGTGTTGTTTAGATCGTTCGTTGGTTTTGGTACTTCTTTGACGGAAGTCTGGAGGCGATCTAGAAACAATGAAGATTTTCAGTTTGAACTGCCTGGGCCTCATTGGTGCCACGACAATGCGTTCGCCTCTAGATTTTCAGAGGCATTTTGAGCCGGATGTGATTTTTCTGCCCGAGACACACTTGGATGAAGTTAAGTCAGACGAGGTGTTGCGGAGGTTGAAGTTTGATCATAAACTGGTTGCTCCTAGTTTGGATGGAAGAAGTGGTGGCTCTTGTTAGTCTGGAAGAAGGAGGTGAGGATCTACTCCCGGACTACTACTCTTGAGTTCATTGATGTGTCTGTCGAAGAAAATGATGGGCGCATGTGGAGGATGACTGGAATCTAGGGCGAACCAAGATGGGATCATAAAAATAGAACTTTCAGAAATTTACGTGACTTGCATGCTCAGTCAGGGTTGCCGTAGATGGTGATAGGCGATTTTAACGAGATTTTATACTCGTCGGAGAAGGATGGGGGCTCCCCTCTGAAAGGATCGATATAGTTGACTAGAGGGGGGGGGGTGAATAGGCAACTAACAATTTTTAAGCTTTTCTTTACCAATTTAAACTTTGCAATAATAAAGGTTGTCTAGATGTGCAACTAGGTGGACAACCTATATGATGCAAACAACACAAGCACAAAAGCAAGCAAGGATAGGAACACAAATAAGCTTGCACAAGTAAAGGGATAAGATAACCAAGAGTGGAGCCGGTGGAGACGAGGATGTGTTACCGAAGTTCCTTCCTTTTGAGGGGAAGTACGTCTCCATTAGAGCGGTGTGGAGGCACAATGCTCCCCAAGAAGCCACTAGGGCCACCTTAATCTCCTCACGCCCTCGCACAATGCAAGAGCCGTGATTCCACTATTGGTGCCCTTGAAGGCGGCGACCGAACCTTTACAAACAAGGTTGGGGCAATCTCCACAACTTAATTGGAGGCTCCCAACAACACCACGAAGCTTCACCACAATGGAATATGGCTCCACGGTGACCTCAACCGTCTAGGATGCTCAAACACCCAAGAGTAACAAGATCCATAAGGGATAAGTGGGGAATCAAATATCTTGTGGTGGAAGTAGATCGGGCCCTTGTCACCCAATCCCAGCAAATCAACAAGTTTGATTGGCTAGGAGAGAGATCGGCCAAAATGGAGCTTGGAGCAACAATGGAGCTTAGAGAGAGAAGAGGTAGTCAACTAGAGGTAGAAGACGCCCTTATATAGTCGTGGGAAAATCCAACCGTTATCCACACATTCAGCCCATGACGACGCGGTACTACCGCTCGGTAGCGGTATTATCATGAGGCTGCGTGGTACTACCGTGGCGGACCACGGTACTACATGGCAGCAGCAAGACAGCCGAACTAGCTCGACTAAGGGCAGTACTACCGCTTATGCGGTACTACCGCTCCCCTTGCGGTACTACCGCAAGGCGGAGAGTCACGGCACAGGAAGGCGCGGATGAAATAAATTACATCCGTGCCAACTTCCGCTGAAACTGCGGTGGTACAAAAATCCGACGCGGTACTACCGCTCCCGAGGAGCGGTACTACCATAGCGCGCGCCTACTACCGTGAAACTACGGTACTAGGTAGGAGGGCCACGGTACTACGGCTCATAGGGAGCAGTACTACCGTGGGCTCCGCGGTACTACCGTGTTGGACGAGCGGTACTACCGTGGTGGGCGCGGATGTAAAAAATTACATCCGCCCCTACTACCGCACCGGAGCGGCACTAGGCCTGGGAGCCGTGGTACTACCGCTCCGGAGGAGCGGTACTACCGTGACACCCAGCGGTACTACCGCGTGTACTTGCGGTACTACCGCAAGTACAGAGTAGTAGTGTCGATTTCCGCACAACCAAGATAACGAAGGAAGCTCCAAAGTGCAGGAAAGGAGGGACAAGTGTACGTGTTGATTCTCGACCAAACCTTTCCGACGCTGACCCCCTTAATAGTACGGCTCTCCTCGACTCAAATCCACCAAAAGAAACGAGGGGCGGCGCCGTCTTCAATAGTCTCCGAGGGCACCGAATCGTCACATGCCTAGAGATGAACCATCTGAGGAACTCAAAGCACACGATTAGTCCGCAAAAGTATCGTCATCAATCACCAAAACACTTACGGAATAAATATGCCCTTACAATCTCCCCCTTTTTGCTGGATTGATGACAATACGGGATTTGCACAAAGATACAATAATATAGAGCAAGGGCAAACCCCTCCTCTCCAAAATATAGACGGGCTCCCCCTAGACATGTGCACTCTGGATGAATGCTTTGGACTGCATAGCACACGTACTAGGATCACCACTCCCCCTATATTTTAGAGACAAAGGCCCGAAGAATAACAACTATGCAACATATAGCACAATATAACACAAGCTTGCTAAGATAGATAGAGTGCATATGTCTTACACCATATGAAGGAAAAGCAACTAAAACGAGGTTCAAACGAGGTTCAACCGAGAACGCAATAAACACACCAAACGAACACGACACAAGACTTGCAAATCCCTACGCTCTCTCCCCCTTTGGCACCGAGACGCCAAAAAGGCAGAGAGGACGCCTACACAAGCGGTGGCTCAAGCGGGGGAACTCGTCCCAACCCTCTCCGTCAGACTCCTCGGCGGCAGGATGGACTCCTCGACGTCCTCCTCAGAATCAGTCCACTTGTAGCCTTGCTTCTCCATCCACTCGGCCTCTGGAGTGATGTTCTCCTCAGACCCGCCAGACACATCCTCACCATAGAGCTTCAAGATCTTCCTGTCCCGGCGACGACTCTCCTTGGATGCCACGTGAGTCCTGTACTGCCCATTGGCTTGCATGCAGAAAAGAGTCTTCATCTTGTCCTTCAGCTTCGTGGCCCATGAAGGCATAGAGGAGCTCTGGGAAGGCCTAGCAGCATGGCCCTCATCAACATTCTCGGCGCCAGCATCCTCCTCTCCAACAGCAGCCCTAGCAGCCGTCGCCTCGGCACGAGTAGTAGTGTTGGCCCAGTTGGGTTTGACACGCAGACAGATGGGGTCATGGCGAATCCAGTCAGGGGCAAGGAAGTCCTCACCAGGGAACATCTTCTCCCAGGTCCTCGAGATCAGTAGAAACAGATAGGGCCCGTGGATAGGCACTTTGCGGTTGAACACCGCAAACTGAAGCTCACACCACATGATTTGTGAGACATCAAGTGGCTGAGTCTGAGACAAACGAGCCTCCTCGCAGATGAGCATCATATCCACCATATAGGCATGGACCTTGTCCTTGTCACCAATGCGAGGGAACAAGGAGTTGCGGAAGATGCGGTACATGATATCCAGGAAAGAGTTGAGCACCAACCCTATCTTGCCACTTGGAAGCGTCTTCTCAACATAGTACGGTGCAAGCCTGTCCTTGTTGGCAGAGTCAGAGTTGGCATGGGGGCGAACACCCACGGGAGAGTCAAGCCCGTCATCAGGAACTTGGAGCAAATCCATGAACTCCTTCCAGGTAGCAGTCATCTTACGGCCATTTGTCATCCAGGTCATCCTCCTCTCCTCATTAGGGTGAAAGTAGACAGAAGCAAAGAACTGACCAATGAGCTCAGGATCATAGTCAAGGTGAAAGGATATCAGATGCTCAATGCCAAACTGCTCCACCAAGTCCAGACCCTCTCCAAAGTAGGCACGGAACCTGTCCTTCCTCAAGTGATGCATGTCAATCCACTTCACATCCACATAGGTATTCTGCTTGTTCTTGATGACATCCAGATAGACGTTGGTTTGATGCTTGTTCCAGAACAGCTCACAGCCCCTGACAGAGGAACGAGGGGTCACGTACGGATCCATTTGCCTGAGACGGGCGTAGTCAGATTGGGGCATCTCATCCATGCCCTTGGCGGGCTCCTTGAACTTGTTGGCAGTTGTCTTGACATGGCGCTTGGGGGCAGAGGAGGAGCCCTATGGTGCTTCACCGGGGTTGCGCAGACGCTTGGAGCCAGTGTCACGGCTGGGATTGGACGGCGAGCCACCACCGAGACACACACGCAAAGCACCAAAGACGCAAAGAAGATCAATGCAAAGGCCACGATAAAGCACAAGAAACACATAGGAGACATATGAGAAAGTTGGCATGCGATAGGTGTGAGACACGGTAGGATCGCCACTGCTCATGGCACTAAAGCATTAGTATTGCTCCAAACGCGGTAGTACCGTGCGAGGTCACGGTAGTACCGTGGTTGGAGCGGAAGTAGAGCTTTAGTGCCACACAGAGCGCGGTAGTACCGCACCCGAAGGGCGGTAGTACCGTGAAAGCGGTAGTACCGCGCCATACGGGCGGTAGTACCGCGTCGCAGCAGAGATCCAACAAGCAATTTGAATCTGAAAAGAACCGCGAAACAACAGTGGTGCAACCGTGATCAGATCTAGCGCATGACAACAATACACATATAAATCCTATGCAATACCACACTCCTTCATCCTATTCTTGCAGAGATGAAGCCTATCAATCTCAAGAACACACAAGTCTCCCCCAAGACCTAGAAACACCAAACACCATCAACACGGAGAGGGAGTTGGGGAAAAACCTGGGTCCATAGCAAGAGCACGTGGTGGGGAACGATCCCACCGGTCGGAATCACAGGAGGGCAGCCGGTGGAGGAGATCCGGCGAAGGACGCCGGTTCCGTTCTTGAGCAATGGAGAGAAGGAGGCGACGTGGGGAGAAGACAGCGAATGGGTATGGGGAGTTAGAACTCCCCCTGCCCGACCTTATCCCCACGCCCTCGAACCGTCGCGGTAGTACCGCGTATCATCGCGGTAGTACCGCTCGGGCGGATGTTCCGCACCGAGGCGGTAGTACCGCTCAACCGGGCGGCAGTAAAAAAAATTACTGCCGTGAGGTTGCGGTAGTACCGTGCTCCCGCAAGCGGTAGTACCGTGGCAGGCTGCGGTAGTACCGCAGCTGGCCGCGGTAGTACCGTGAACTCAAGTCACCGCAGGTTTCAAAAAACGAAAAGAGGGCCTTTGCAAGGAGACTTTTCACACACAAGAAACCACAAACTCTAGCACAAACCAGAGGCAAAAGTCAACCAGAAACCACCAAACGACAAGGCCTCTCAAGGAGAGAGGGCGGTGGCCGAAGCCACCTATGTTTGAGTGGGATGGTATGGCACCGCGAAGAATTATCCTTGGGCCCATGACCAAAACTCGTCTTTGAAACACAGGTACCATCAAAAATGGCTAATGTGAA
Organism: Aegilops longissima; assembly: GCA_021605205.1. Classification (NCBI taxonomy): domain Eukaryota; kingdom Viridiplantae; phylum Streptophyta; class Magnoliopsida; order Poales; family Poaceae; genus Aegilops; species Aegilops longissima. The sequence goes on along the minus strand of CM038679.1, from coordinate 622,446,431 downwards.
AGAGGTGATCGATTAATGCATAATGGGGGGAGGGAGAGTTCATTGAGAGAACAACACTCCCCCTATATCCATGCCTACACCTAAACTAGACAACAAGTTGAGTGTGGTGGGGAGTGCACGGGCTCAAGTCACATTGCTCAAATCGATGATATTTAGCTCATGCCTTAACTCGCGAAATCTTGCTTCATCTAAGGGCTTCGTGAATATATCTGCAAGGTTATCCTGAGTGTTGACATACTTGAGCTCGATCTCCCCTCGCCTAATGTGATCCCGGATGAAATGATACCGAATCTCGATGTACTTCGTCTTGAAGTGTTGCACCGGGTTGAGAGAAATCTTGATGGCACTTTCATTATCACACCAAAGAGGCACTTTGTCACAAATGACACCGTACTCCTTTAAAGTTTGCCTCATCCATAGGAGTTGAGCACAACAACTACCGCCGCCACATATTCCGCTTGTGGACGAGAGAGACACACAACTTTGCTTCTTGGAAGACCAACTTACCAAGGAGCAACCAAGAAATTGGCACCCTCCGGAAGTGGACTTCCTATCCACTGTGTCTCCCTCCCAACTGGAATCCGTAAATCCTTCAAGCTTGAAGTTTGCTCCTCTTGGGTACCATAGGCCAAAGTTTGGGGTATGAGCCAAATATCGAAAGATTCGCTTGACCGCCACATAGTGACTTTCCTTCGGCGCGGCTTGAAACCGCGCACACATTCCCACACTCAACATGATATCCGGTCTAGATGCACAAAGGTAAAGCAAGGAGCCTATCATGGAGCGATATACCTTTTGATCCACCGCTTTACCATTGGGATCAATGTCAAGTTGGCACTTGGTGGGCATTGGTGTAGTAGCCGGCTTGACATCACTTAGCTTGAATCTTTTGAGCATGTCTTGAGAGTATTTGGCTTGGTTGATGAAGGTTCCTTCTCTTCTTTGTTTGATATCGAAACCAAGGAAGAACTTCAACTCTCCCATCGAAGACATCTGGAACTTGGAGGTCATGAGAGCGGCAAATTCCTCATTGAAAGCTTTGTTAGGAGAACCAAAGATAATATCATCAACATATAGTTGGCATACAAACAACTCCCCATTGACCTTCTCAAGAAAAAGAGTGGGATCGATTTGCCCCACTTCAAATCCACGATCTTGTAACAACTCGGTAAGGTGGTCATACCACGCACGTGGGGCTTGTTTAAGGCCATAGAGTGCCTTATCGAGTTGATACACATGATCCGGGAAGTAGGGGTCCTCGAACCCGGGGGGTTGCTTGACATAGACCAACTCATTAATGGGACCATTAAGAAAAGCACTTTTCACATCCATTTGTTGCAACTTAAAGTTGTGATGGGAAGCATAAGCAATCAACAAACGAATGGATTCAAGACAAGCAACGGGAGCAAAGGTTTCACCGTAGTCGATACCCTCGACTTGGGAGTAGCCTTGTGCTACCAATCTTGCCTTGTTGCGAATGATGTTCCCATGAGCATCTTGCTTGTTCTTGAAAATCCACTTGGTTCCAATGACGTTGTGGTTCTCCGATGGCCTTGGCACCAATCTCCACACCTTTTTGTACTCGAAGTTGTTGAGTTCTTCATGCATGGCATTGAGCCAATCCGAGTCTTCGAGCGCCTCATAGACCTTTTGAGGTTCAACACAAGAGACAAACGTGTGATGTTCACAATAGTTTGCCAATTGTCTACGAGTGCTTACCCCTTTTCTTAGGCTTCCAACCACATTCTCCATAACATGGCCTTTGGTGGCGAGTTTGGAAGCAATCTTGGCGGCACGACGCTCTAATTCCTCCTCGGAGGTGAGATGAGGAGGGGTCACTTGATCATCTTGAGCGCCGTCTTGAGCATGATCTTCATCTTGAGCATGCTCGGGGGAGAGAACTTGACCTTGGGCATCATTTGAGGTGATATCATCGTCTTGAGCACGATCTTGCCCTTGGTCTTGTTCATGAGGTTGAGGGCCTTCACTTTGTTCTTCGGAAGCGTGTGGGCCTTGGGTTGGTGATGGCTCCACTTGAGTGGAGCATTGTCCTTCTCCTTCGGCCACAAGGGGTTCCTCAATGGGTAGGATAAAACCAACTCCCATTCTTCTTATGGCTTGGCGAGGAATTTCATCACCTACATCACAAGTGCCACTTTGCTCCACTTGGGAGCCGTTATTCTCATCAAACTCCATGTTACACGTCTCCTCAATAAGTCCCGTGGATTTATTGAGGACACGGTAAGCATGAGAGTTTGTAGCATAACCAACAAATATGCCCTCATGATCTCTAGCTTCAAATTTAGACAAACGAACACCTTTCTTGAGAATGAAACACTTACACCCGAACACCCGAAAGTACTTGAGGTTGGGCTTGTTGTCGGTGAGTATCTCATAAGGAGTCTTGTTCAAGCCTTTGCGGAGATAGAGCCGATTGGATGCATGACATGCGGTGTTGATGGCTTCGGCCCAAAAGTTGTATGGAGACTTGAACTCCGCCATCATGGTCCTTGCCGCATCCATCAACGTCCGGTTCTTTCTCTCCGCAACACCATTTTGTTGAGGGGTATATGGTGCAGAATATTGATGCTTGATTCCCTCATCACTAAGAAACTCATCCAAGGTGTAGTTCTTGAACTCGGTGCCGTTGTCACCTCTTATAGTCAAGATCTTTGCATTATGTTGACGTTGAGCTTCATTTGCAAAGTCGATGACGGTTTGTTGAGTCTCACTCTTCCTCTTGAAGAAATATACCCAAGTGTATCTTGAATAGTCATCCACAATCACCAAGCAATATTTTCTACCTCCAAGACTATCAAATGATGGTAGCCCAAAGAGATCCATGTGAAGGAGCTCCAAGGGTCTCTTTGAGTATATGATGGTCGTGGGAGGGTGAGCCTTCTCATGAAGCTTTCCTTCAATACAAGCACTGCAAGCACGATCTTTGGCAAAACTAACATTTGTTAGTCCACGGACATGGTCCCCCTTGAGAAGACTTTGCAAAGATCTCATATTGACATGGGCTAAACGGCGATGCCAAAGCCATCCCACGTCAACTTTAGCCATTAGGCATGTCGCGGTCTTAGTGGGTCGCTCCGAAAAGTTAATCACATAGAGACCATTTTCGACATGCCCAACAAAGGCTACTTTAAGAGTCTTGCTCCACAAGAGGGCCACGGTATCAATGTCAAAGAAGGTAGCAAAACCCATGACTGCAAGTTGACGAACGGAAAGCAAATTGTATGCAAGGGACTCAACAAGCATGACTTTCTCGATCGTAAGATCATGAGAAATGACAACCTTGCCGAGACCCAATACCTTAGAATGTGATGCATCACCCCACTCGACATTGGTGGGCACAGATGGAATCTCTTGCACGTCCACCACCATGTCCTTGCTCCCGGTCATATGATTTGTTGCTCCACTATCGAGCAACCATGATCTTCCACCGGAAGCAAACCCCTACAAGAGATCAATGCTTGGTTTTAGGTACCCATTTGGTAATGGGTCCTTTGATGTTAGTAACGAGAGTCTTAGGAACCCAAATAGACCATTCAATGTACTCATAAGAAGAACCAACAAATTTAGCATAAACATGCCCATCACTAGCACGGCACAACACATATGAGGGGTTAAAGTCGCCGGCTATGTTCATGGGGATGACGTTGTCCTTCTTGGCATTGCCACCCTTTGCACGTTCTTCTTCTTCTTGAAACACCCTCTCCTCCCTCACAAAAGTTTGCTTGAGAGGGGAGGTTGCTTGGTCTTGTCATTCTTCTTCTTGCTCTTGGGCTTGGGCGCGAACCCCATCCCCTCCTTGGCCACAACTTCCTTTTGATTACTCAAAAGGTCGTTAAGGTTCTTCTCACCTTGAATGCATGTGACAAGGCCCTTTTCAAGTTGCTCCTTCAACTTAGAATTCTCCTCAACAAGATGCACATGCTCACAACAAGGGTTAGTAGCATTTGCATTATCAATCAATATCATATGAGGAAAGGTGGCTTTCTCCTTGGTTAGCTTCACTTGGAGTTGATCATGAGACTCTTTGAGACTAGCATGAGCACCCTTCAAGACTTTGTGAGCCTTGTCGAGAATGTCAAAGTCCTCGTTGAGTCTAGCAAGATCAACTCCAAGCTTTGCCTTCTCGGAGCTAAGCACACGAGACACAACAAGAGCATGATCAAGGTCTTTCTTTAATTTAGCATGATCATCGTTGTATGACTCCTCAAGAGCCAAACGAAGACCACGCTCTTCCTCAAGAGCATTGGAAAGATCCGGAATCTCATCGGCATAGTCACGACTATGCCCTTCCATCTTGGAGATGGTTTCTTCATGAGTCTCGATCATGACATTGGCTTCACCAAGTTGTTCCAAGAGAGCAACGAAGTGCTTCTTGGATTTGCCCTTGAGTTTACTCATAAAGATCTCAAATTAATTTTCCTCCACATTAGTCCCCTCATGTTCATCAATGCAATCCGTCAAATAAGAATGATTGATGATGGTAGTTTTGATGTTGGGGGTTACCTTGTTGGTGGCTTTAGCCATGAGGCACTTGGCGGTGATGCTTTCATTGGGTGAACCGAAGAGAGACACCCGAGGAGTCATTGCAATGGCCACGGAGGCCATGGCAACCGATTCACCATCCTCATCATCATCATCATCTTCATTGTACTCTTCTTGAACCACCAAGGCTTTGTGAGGAGTCTTCTTTGGGAAGTTGCTCTTGTTGGGGAAAGACTTGGCCTTATCCTTACGGATGAGCTTGCCACCATTGTCTTCCCTCTTCTCATATGGACACTCCAACAAAGTGACTCACATTGCCACAATTGAAACAAGTCCTCACTCGTTGCTTGCCCTTAGTGCCACTTGAGTTGCTCTTGTTGAAGTTGGGCCTTGAGTTCTTATTGCTCCAAAATTGTCTTGAAGCAAGGGCCATGTGTTCATGATAATCATACTTAGTATCTTCGAGGTTGCTCTCTTCTTCTTCCTCCTCTCCATCTTCTTCGACACAAATCTTGGCCTTCAAAGCGAGGTTGGGCTTCTTTGCTCTTTGGGAGCGAAGCACCGCATTGTCGGCGGTCTTGTCCAATATGCTCATAGCCACAAACTCATCCAACACATCACTTGAGGACAAGGTGTGGAAGTCCGGTCGTTGACGGATGACGGAGGACATGGCTTTGTGGTAGGGCATCATTGCCTTGAGGAATTTGCGCTTGATCCAGTTGTCATCTGTGTCCATACTTCCATGATCCCGGAGGGAGACAGCAAGCTTGGTTACTCTCCGATAGAGCTCACGAGGTTCTTCTTCTTCCTTCATTGCAAACTCATCGGCTTCATCTTGGACCACTTCATAATTGGAACGTTGAATGCTTGCGCTTCCTCGATAAAGGGAAACCACCTTGAGCCAAGCATCTTTGGCACGGGAGTAAGGCTGGAGATGAGGGAGGTCTTCGGGAAGGATTGCTTCTTGGATGATGAAGAGAGCATTCTCATTGAATTGATGGTCCACGACCTCTCTTGGAGAAAAGTTGCTCGGATCATGCGGATAGAAGCCTTCTTCAATGATTCTCCAAAGGTTAGTGTTCACATGATTTAAATGACGCTTGAAACAATAAACCCAAGAATCAAAATCCTCCTTTTTATCAATCTTAGGTGGTGGACCGGCATGATTCAAATGAGTGGAAGGAATCGGTCCACCATAAACGGGAGGTTGCACATGGGAAAAGATGCCGGTGCCATTCTTACCACTAGACGAGTGGGCTTTCTCACTAGTAGCTTCCCCCTTATCGGAGTTAGCATCCGCTCCCGTGTTGGCGGGATCACCCACTTTCACGGGTGCGGTGGAAAGTTTAAGCCCTTCTAGGAATTCCTTAAACATGTCCTTGACCTCGCTCGTCATGGAGTTTTTCAATGTGTCCAACGCCACATTGAATTCCTCACGAGAGATCGATGTACCTGTTGGGGAACGTTGCAGAAAATTAAATTTTTTCCTACGGTTTCACCAAGATCCATCTATGAGTTCATCTAAGCAACGAGTCATGGGAGAGAGATTGCATCTACATACCACTTGTAGATCACGTGCGGAAGCGTTCACTAGAACGTAGATGATGGAGTCGTACTCGCCGTGATCCAAATCACCGATGACCGAGTGCCGAATGGACAGCACCTCCGCGTTCAACACACGTACGGAACGGACGACGTCTCCTCCTTCTTGATCCAGCAAGGGGGAAGGAGAGGTTGAGGAAGAAGGCTCCAACAGCAGCACGACGGCGTGGTGGTGATGGAGTGACAGTTCTCCGGCAGGGCTTCGCCAAGCACACGCGGAGGAGGAAAGGTGTTGGGGAGGGGAGGGGCTGCGCCTTGAAGTGTGTTGCAGCCCTCCCCTCACCCCTCTATTTATAGGGGAAGGGAGAAGGGGGGCCGGCCCCTCTAGATGGGATCTAGAGGGGGGGCGGCGGCCAAGGGGAGGGGGCTTGCCCCCCAAGCAAGGGCGCCCCCCCCCCTCAGGGTTTCCCCCAACCCTAGGCGCATGGGCCCTAGGGGAGTGGCGCCCAGCCCACTTTGGGCTGGATCCTTCCTCATACAGCCCATAAGGCCCTCCGGAGAGGTGGCCCCCCGGTGGACCCCGAACCCCTCCGGTGGCCCCAGACAATACCGATATGCCCCGAACCTTTCCGTGACCGTATGATGACTTCCCATATATAAATCTTTACCTCTGGACTATTCCGAACTCCTCGTGACGTCCGGGATCTCATCCGGACTCAACAACGTTCGTAATCACATACAAGTCTTCCTAATAACCCTAAGCGTCACCGAACCTTATGTGTAGACCCTACGGGTTCGGGAGACATGTAGACATGACCGAGACGGCTCTCGGTCAATAACCAACAGCGGATTTGGATACCCATGTTGGCTCCCACATACTCTCGATGATCTCATCGGATGAACCACGATGTCGAGGATTCAAGCAACCCCGTATACTATTCCCTTTGTCGACGGTATGTTACTTGCCCGAGACTCGATCGTCGGTATCCCAATACCTCGTTCAGTCTCGTTACCGCAAGTCACTTTACTCGTCATCAGTAATGCATGATCCGTGACGGACACTTGGTCACTTTGAGCTCATTATGATGATGCACTACCGAGTGGGCCCAAGGATACCTCTCCGTAACACGGAGTGACAAATCCAGCCTCGATCCGTGTCAACCCAATGTACACTTTCGGAGATACCTGTAGTGTACCTTTATAGTCACCCGATTACGTTGTGACGTTTGGTACACCCAAAGCACTCCTACGGTATCCGGAGTTACACGATCTCATGGTCTAAGGAAGAGATACTTGACATTGGAAAAGCTCTAGCAAAACGAACTACACGATCTTGTGCTATGCTTAGGATTGGGTCTTGTCCATCACATCATTCTCCTAATGATGTGCTCCCGTTATCATTGACATCCAATGTCCATAGTCAGGAAACCTTGACTATCTATTGATCAACGAGCTAGTCAACTAGAGGCTCACTAGGGACATATTGTGGTCTATTTATTCACACGTATATTACGATTTCCGGATAATACGATTATAGCATGAATAAAAGACAATTATCATGAACAAGGAAATATAATAATAACCCTTTTATTATTGCCTCTAGGGCATATTTCCAACAGTCTCCCACTTGCACTAGAGTCAATAATCTAGTTACATTGTGATGAATCGAACACCCATAGAGTTCTGGTGTTGATCATGTTTTGCTCGTGGAAGAGGTTTAGTCAACAGATCTGCGACATTCAGATCCGTATGCACTTTGCAAATTTCTATGTCTCCATCTTGAACATTTTCACGGATGGAGTTGAAGCGACGCTTGATGTGCCTGGTCTTCTTGTGAAACCTGGGCTCCTTGGCAAGTGCAATAGCTCCAGCGTTGTCACAGAAGAGTTTGATCGGGCCCGACGCATTGGGTATGACTCCTAGGTCGGTGATGAACTCCTTCACCCATATTGCTTCATGTGCTGCCTCCAAGGCTGCCATGTACTCCGCTTCACATGTAGATCCCGCCACGACGCTCTGCTTGCAGCTGCACCAGCTTACTGCTCCACCATTCAATATGTACACGTATCCGGTTGTGACTTAGAGTCATCCAGATCTGTGTCGAAGCTAGTGTCGACGTAACCCTTTACGACGAGCTCTTCGTCACCTCCATAAACGAGAAACATGTCCTTTGTCCTTTTCAGGTACTTCAGGATATTCTTGACTGCTATCCGGTGTTCCTTGCGGGATTACTTTGGTACCTTCCTACCAAACTTACGGCAAGGTTTACATCAGGTCCGTACACAGCATGGCATACATAATAGATCCTATGGCGAGGCATAGGGATGACGCTCATCTCTTCTTTATCTTTTGCCGTGGTCGGGCATTGAGCTGAGCTCAATCTCACACCTTGCAATCTGAGCAAGAACCCTTTCTTGGACTGATCCATTTTGAACTTCTTCAAAATCTTATCAAGGTATGTGCTTTTGAAAGACCTATGAGGCGCCTTGATCTATCTCTATAGATCTTGATGCCTAATATATAAGCAGCTTCTCCAAGGTCCTTCATTGAAAACTTCTATTCAAGTAGGCCTTAATGTTGTCCAAGAGTTCTATATCATTTCCCATCAAAAGTATGTCATCTACATATAATATGAGAAATGCTACAGAGCTCCCACTCACTTTCTTGTAAACGCAGCTTCTCCATAAGTCTCATAAACCCAAACGCTTTGATCATCTCATCAAAGCGAATGTTCCAACTCCGAGATGCTTGCACCAGCCCATAAATGGATAGCTGGAGCTTGCATACCTTGTTAGCATTCTTAGGATCGACAAAACCTTCCGGCTGCATCATATACAGCTCTTCCTTAAGATAACCGTTAAGGAACACTGCTGTTTGATGTACATCTGCCATATCTCATAATCATAGTATGCGCAATTGCTAACATGATTCGACGGACTTAAGCTTCGCTACACGGAGAGAAAGTCTCATCGTAGTCAATCCCTTGAACTTGCCGATAACCCTTAGCGACAAGTCGAGCTTTATAGATGGTGACATTACCATCCGCGCCCATCTTCTTCTTAAAGATCCATTTATTTTCTATCGCTCGCCGATCATCGGGCAAGTCTGTCAAAGTCCATACTTTGTTTTCATACATGGATCCTATCTCGGATTGCATGGCTTCAAGCCATTTGTTGGAATCTGGGCCCGCCATCGCTTCTTCATAGTTCAAAGGTTCACCGTTGTCTAACAACATGATTTCCAGGACAGGGTTGTCGTACCACTCTGGTGCGGAACGTGTCCTAGTGGACCTCTGAAGTTCAAGAGCAACTTGATCCAAGTACCTTGATCATCATCATTAATTTCCTCTCCGGTTGGTGCAGGCACCACAGAACATTTTCTGAGCTGCACTACTTTCCGTTCAAGAGGTAGTACTTCATCGAGTTCTACTTTCCTCCCACTTACTCCTTTCGAGAGAAACTTTTTCCGAAAGGATCCGTTCTTAACAACAAAGATCTTGCCTTCGGATCTAAGGTAGAAGGTATACCCAATGGTTTCCTTAGGGTATCCTATGAAGACGCATTTTCCGATTTGGGTTCGAGCTTTTCAGGTTGAAGTTTCTTGACATAAGCATCGCATCCCCAAACTTTTAGAAACGACAGCTTAGGTTTCTTCCCAAACCATAATTCATACGGTGTCGTCTCAACGGATTTAGACGGTGCCCTATTTAAAGTGAATGTAGCTGTCTCTAGAGCGTATCCCCAAAATGATAGCGGTAAATCTGTAAGAGACATCATAGATCGCACCATATCCAATAGAGTGCGATTACGACGTTCGGACACTTTCCAGGCGGCGTGAGTTGTGAAACGATTCCACATTTCCTTAAGTGTGTACCAAATTCGTGACTTAAATATTCTCCTCCACGATCTGATCGTAAGAACTTTATTTTTCGGTCACGTTGATTCTCTACCTCATTCTGAAATTCCTTGAACTTTTCAAAGGTCTCAGACTTGTGTTTCATCAAGTAGACATACCCATATCTACTTAAGTCGTCTGTGAGAGTGAGAACATAACGATATCCTCCGCGAGCCTCAACGCTCATTGGACCGCATACATCGGTATGTATGATTTCCAATAAGTTGGTTGCTCGCTCCATTGTTCCGGAGAACGGAGTCTTGGTCATTTTGCCCATAAGGCATGGTTCGCATGTGTCAAATGATTCATAATCGAGAGACTCTAAAGTCCATCGAATGGAGCTTCTTCATGCGCTTGACACCAATGTGACCAAGGCGGCGTGCCACAAGTATGTGGGACTATCGTTATCAACTTTACATCTTTTGGTATTCACACTATGAATATGTGTAATATTACGTTCGAGATTCATTAAGAATAAACCATTGACCATCGGAGCATGACCATAAAACATATCTCTCATATAAATAGAACAACCATTATTCTCGGATTTAAATGAGTAGCCATCTCGCATTAAACGAGATCCCGATACAATGTTCATGCTCAAACTTGGCACCAAATAACAATTATTGAGGTTTAAAACTAATCCCGTAGGTAAATGTAGAGGTAGCGTGCGACGGCGATCACATCGACCTTGGAACCATTCCCGACGCGATCGTCACCTCGTCCTTCGCCAGCTCCGTTTATTCCGCAGCTCTGCTGTGAGTTACAAATATGAGCAACGGCACCGTATCAAATACCGGGAGTTACTACGAGTCTTGGTAAGGTACACATCAATTACATGTATATCAAATATACCTTTAGTGTTGCCGGCCTTCTTGTCCGCTAAGTATTTGGGGCAGTTCCGCTTCGGTGGCCCTTCCTTTGCAATAAAAGCACTCTGTCTCGGGCTTGGGTCCATTCTTTGACTTCTTCCGGCAACTTGCTTACGGGCGCGGCAACATCTTTGCCGTCCTTCTTGAAGTTCTTCTTGCCCTTGCCCTTTTGAACTTAGTGGTTTTATTGACCATCAACACTTGATGTTCTTTCTTGATTTCAACCTCTCTGACTTGACATTGAGAATACTTGGAATGGTCTTCACCATCCCCGCATATTGTAGTTCATCAAAAGCTCTTGTAGCTTGGTGGGAGCCATCAAGGATTCTGTCAATGACCGCCTCGTCCGGAGGTTTATGTCCAGTGGGACAAAGCGGTTGTGCAACCTGGACATTTTGAGTATGTGCTCACCGACAAACTGTTTTCCTCCATCTTACAACTATAGAACTTGTCGGAGACTTCATATCTCTCGACCGGGCATGAGCTTGGAAAACTAGTTTCAGCTCCTCGAACATCTCATATGCTCCGTGTTGCTCAAAACGCTTTTGGAGCCCGGTTCTAAGCTGTAAAGCATGCCGCCTTGAACGAGGGAGTAATCATCGAGACGAGACTGCCAAGCATTCATAATGTCTTGGTTCTCTGGACGGTGCATCACCTAGCGGTCCTTCTAGGACATATTGTTTCTGGCAGCTATGAGGATGATCCTCGGGTTCGGACCCGATCCGTATAGTTGCTGCCATCATCTTTCAGTTTGGTTTTCTCTAGGAACGCGTGAAGTTCATGTTGACATGAGCGTTGGCCATTTGATCTACAAGACATATTTGCAAAGGTTTTAGACTAAGTTCATGATAATTAAGTTCATCTAATCAAATTATTTTAATGAACTCCCACTCAGATTAGACATCCCTCTAGTCATCTAAGTGTTACACGATCCGAGTCGACTAGGCCGTGTCCGATCATCACGTGAGACGGACTAGTCATCGTCGGTGAACATCTTCATGTTGATCGTATCTTCCATACGACTCGTGTTCGACCTTTCGGTCTCCGTGTTCGAGGCCATGTCTGTACATGCTAGGCTCGTCAAGTTAACCCTAAGTGTTTTGCATGTGTAAAACTGTCTTACACCGTTGTATGTGAGCGTAAGGATCTATCACACCGATCATCACGTGGTGCTTGAAGCGACGAACTTTAGCTACGGTGCACGCTTAGGGAGAACACTTCTTGATATTGTTGTAAGGATCATCTTATTTACTACCGTCGTTCTAAGTAAACAAGATGCATAAACATAATAAACATCACATGCAATTATATAGTAGTGACATGATATGGCCAATATCATATAGCTCCATTGATCACCATCTTCGGGGCTCCATGATCATCTTGTCACCGGCATGACACCATGATCTCCATCATCATGATCTCCATCATCGTGTCTTCATGAAGTTGTCACGCCAACGACTACTTCTACTTCTATGGCTAACGCGTTTAGCAATAAAGTAAAGTAATTTACATGGCGTTCTTCAATGACACGCAGTCATACAAAAATAAAGACAACTCCTATGGCTCCTGCCGGTTGTCATACTCATCGACATGCAAGTCGTGATTCCTATTACAAGAACATGATCTCATACATCACAATATGTCATTCATCATTCATCACAACTTCTGGCCATATCACATCACATGACAATTGCTGCAAAAACAAGTTAGATGTCCTCTAATTGTTGTTGCATCTTTTACGTGGCTGCAATTGGGTTCTAGCAAGAACGTTTTCTTACCTACGAATAACCACAACATGATTTTGTCAACTTCTATTTACCCTTCATAAGGACCCTTTTCATCGAATCCGCTCCAACTAAAGTGGGAGAGCGGACACCCGCCAGACCACCTTATGCAACTAGTGCATGTCGGTCGGTGGAACCGGTCTCACGTAAGCGTACGTGTAAGGTTGGTCCGGCCGCTTCATCCCACAATACCGCTGAAGCAAGATAAGACTAGTAGCGGCAAGCAAGTTGACAAGATCTACGCCCACAACAAAATTGTGTTCTACTCGTGCAATAGAGAACTACGCATAGACCTAGCTCATGATGCCACTTTGTTGGGGAGCGTTGCGAGAAAATTAAAATTTTTCCTACGGTTTCACCAAGATCCATCTATGAGTTCATCTAAGCAACGAGTCATGGGAGAGAGATTGCATCTACATACCACTTGTAGATCGCGTGCGGAAGCGTTCACTAGAACGTGGATGATGGAGTCGTACTCACCGTGATCCAAATCACCGATGACCGAGTGCCGAACGGACATCACCTCCGCGTTCAACACACGTACGGAACGGACGACGTATCCTCCTTCTTGATCCAGCAAGGGGGAAGGAGAGGTTGAGGAAGAAGGCTCCAACAGCAGCACGACGGCGTGGTGGTGATGGAGTGATAGTTCTCCGGCAGGGCTTCGCCAAGCACACGCGGAGGAGGAGAGGTGTTGGGGAGGGGAGGGGCTGCGCCTTGAAGTGTGTTGCAGCCCTCCCCTCACCCCTCTATTTATAGGGGAAGGGAGAAGGGGGGCCGGCTCCTCTAGATGGGATCTAGAGGGGGCGGCCAAGGGAGGGCTTGCCCCCAAGCAAGGGCGCCCCCTCGGGGTTCCCCAACCCTAGGCGCATGGGCCCTAGGGGAGTGGCGCCCAGCCCACTTTGGGCTGGATCCTTCCTCATACAGCCCATAAGGCCCTCCGGAGAGGTGGCCCCTCCCGGTGGACCCCTAACCCCTCCGATGGCCCCGGTACAATACCGATATGCCCCGAACCTTTCCGGTGACCGTATGACGACTTCCCATATATAAATATTTACCTCCGGACTATTCCGAACTCCTCGTGACGTCCGGATCTCATCCGGACTCAACAACATTCGGTAATCACATACAAGTCTTCCTAATAACCCTAGCGTCACCGAACCTTAAGTGTGTAGACCCTACGGGTTCGGAGACATGCATACATGACCGAGACGGCTCTCGGTCAATAACCAACAGCGGGATCTGGATACCCATGTTGGCTCCCACATACTCTCGATGATCTCATCGGATGAACCACGATGTCGAGGATTCAAGCAACCCGTATACTATTCCCTTTGTCGACGGTATGTTACTTGCCCGAGACTCGATCGTCGGTATCCCAATACCTCGTTCAGGTCTCGTTACGGCAAGTCACTTTACTCGCATCGTAATGCATGATCCCGCCGACCGGACACTTGGTCACTTTGCGCTCATTATGATGATGCACTACCGAGTGGGCCCAGTGATACCTCTCCGTAACACGGAGTGACAAATCCTGCCTCGATCCGTGTCAACCCAAGACACTTTCGAGATACCGTAGTGTACCTTTATAGTCACCTAGTTACGCCAGTGACGTTTGGTACACCCAAAGCACTCCTATGGTATCCGGAGTTACACGATCTCATGGTCTAAGGAAGAGATACTTGACATTGGAAAAGCTCTAGCAAAACGAACTACGATCTTGTGCTATGCTTAGGATTGGGTCTTGTCCATCACATCATTCTCCTAATGATGTGATCCCGTTATCATTGACATCCAATGTCCATAGTCAGGAAACCTTGACTATCTATTGATCAACGAGCTAGTCAACTAGAGGCTCACTAGGGACATATTGTGGTCTATTTATTCACACGTGTATTACGATTTCCGGATAATACAATTATAGCATGAATAAAAGACAATTATCATGAACAAGGAAATATAATAATAACCCTTTTATTATTGCCTCTAGGGCATATTTCCAACAGTACCCCCATCTCCCGTAGATGATATCGGATTCGCACCGGAGTGCTCCCCCACATCATCTACGACGTCAACCATACTCTTCGGATGGTAAAGTCCTTAAAAAGAGACGAGGCTCTGATACCAATTGAAAGGATCGATGTAGTTGACTAGAGGGGGGGGGTGAATAGGCAACTAACAATTTTTAAGCTTTTCTTTACCAATTTAAACTTTGCAATAATAAAGGTTGTCTAGATATGCAACTAGGTGGACAACCTATATGATGCAAACAACACAAGCACAAAAGCAAGCAAGGATAGGAACACAAATAAGCTTGCACAAGTAAAGGGATAAGATAACCAAGAGTGGAGCCGGTGGAGACGAGGATGTGTTACCGAAGTTCCTTCCTTTTGAGGGGAAGTACGTCTCCATTAGAGTGGTGTGGAGGCACAATGCTCCCCAAGAAGCCACTAGGGCCACCGTAATCTCCTCACGCCCTTGCACAATGCAAGAGCCGTGATTCCACTATTGGTGCCCTTGAAGGCGGCGACCGAACCTTTACAAACAAGGTTGGGTCAATCTCCACAACTTAATTGGAGGCTCCCAACAACACCACGAAGCTTCACCACAATGGAATATGGCTCCACGGTGACCTCAACCGTCTAGGATGCTCAAACACCCAAGAGTAACAAGATCCGCAAGGGATAAGTGGGGGGAATCAAATATCTTGTGGTGGAAGTGTAGATCGGGCCTTTGTCACCCAATCCCGAGCAAATCAACAAGTTTGATTGGCTAGGGAGAGAGATCGGGCCAAAATGGAGCTTGGAGCAACAATGGAGCTTAGAGAGAGAAGAGGTAGTCAACTAGAGGTAGAAGACGCCCCTTATATAGTCGTGGGAAAAATCCAACCGTTATCCACACATTCAGCCCGCGACGCGCGGTACTACCGCTCGGTAGCGGTACTACATGCGGTGGGCGGTACTACCGTGGCGGACCACGGTACTACCGCAGCAGCAAAGACACAGCCGAACTAGCGACTAAGGGCAGATACTACCGCTTGCGTGGTACTACCGCTCCCCTTGCGGTACTACCGCAAGGCGAGAGAATCACGGCACGAAGGACGCGGATGAAATAAATTACATCCGTGCCAACTTCCGCTGAAACTGCGGTGGTACAAAAATCCGACGCGGTACTACCGCTCCCGAGGAGCGGTACTACCGTGGCGCGCCTACTACCATGAAACTACGGTACTAGGTAGGAGGGCCACGGTACTCTGGCTCATAGGGAGCAAGACTACCGTGGGCTCCAGCGGTACTACCGCTACCGGACGAGCGGTACTACCGTGGTGGCGCGGATGTAAAAATTACATCCGCCTTACTACCGCACCGGCGGCACTAGGCACGGGAGTCGCGGTACTACCGCTCCGGAGGAGCGGTACTACTGTGACACCCAGCGGTATTATCAGCGTGTACTTGCGGTACTACCGCAAGTCTGATAGTACTTGTCGATTTCCGCACAACCAAGATAACGAAGGAAGCTCCAAAGTGCGAGGGAAAGGAGGGACAAGTGTACGTGTTGATTCCGCCCAAACCTTTCCGACGTGGACCCCCTCTTAATAGTACGGCTCTCCTACGACTCAAATCCACCAAAAAGAAACGTAGGACGACGCCGTCTTCAATAGTCTCCGAGGGGCACCGAATCGTCACGTGCCTAGAGATGAACCATCTGAGGAACTCAAAGCACACGATTAGTCCGCAAAAGTATCGTCATCAATCACCAAAACACTTACGGGATAAATATGCCCTTACACCCTCGTCATCAATCTCGACTACAAGCGTTTCAAGATGCGATATCAGACTGCAATTTGGAGGACTTAGGTTATAACAGTGACATGTTCACCTGGTTTCGCGGTGGTCTGCGCGAGAGGCTCGATCGAGCAGTCTCTAATGCTGCATGGCTGCAGTTGTACCCTTCATGGGTTTGAGTAACTTGGATATGGGCAAATCGGACCACCGACCGGTGCTTTTGGATACCGAGTACCTATCAGGTGTGGCGGAAAGTAGACCAAAGAGAAACAGGAAGTTTGAAATGTGATGGTTAGCGGAAGAATCAGTGAATGAGATTTTTACCACTGCTTGGCAAAAAGCGGTTCATCAAGGTTTGTGCCCTACAGCCATGGACAAACTCAATTTGGTTCACTGAGACCTCCATGCATGGGACCGCCGAGTCTTGAAAAAACCACAGGCAAAACTAAAGAGGGCTCAACGGGAACTTGAGGCGCTAATGAGGGAACCGTTTTTGGATGATGTGAAGATGAGGCAAAAAGAACTATCAGTTTTGATTGAAAACTTGCTTGAACAGGATGAGATCTATTGGGCCCATAGGGGTCGAGTTAATTGGTTAAAGAAGGGAGACCGGAATTCTTCATATTTTCAGCATTCAGCAGCAGCAAGAAGGCGAAGGAACCTGATAAAAAAACTTAAAGATGAAAGCCAGAATTGGGTGGAAAGCAATGACAATCTCAGGCCGCTAGTTCGTGACTATTTTCGTAATCTCTTCACCTCAAGTTCTGCTGAGATTGACCATGGTTTG
>CM038679.1:621999640-622429164 GCA_021605205.1 Aegilops longissima | reverse complement strand
CTCAACGATTGAGCTTTTCTCCCTTAGTTTGCTGGCTAAGAAAACTCGTCGGAGGTCTCATACCTCTTGGCGTGGGCACGAGCCTGAAATCCCAATTTCAGCCCTCGAAACATCTTATATGTTCATGACGTTCAAAACGTCTTTGGTGCCTCAACTCTAAACCGTTTAAGCGAACTATCACGTAGTTATCAAGGCGTGTATGTCCGATGTTCGCAACATCCACAGGCGGCGTTTGGGGTTTAGCACACTGGCGGTGCATTAAGGACATAAGCTTTCTACTTTCGCATAATCGCTACTTTCAACTTTCAACTATATTTTCTCTAGGAACATATCTAAGCAGTGGAACTAAAGCGCGAGCTTCGACATAATTTGCAAAAGGTCTTTTGACTATGTTCAAGATAATTAAGTTCATCTTATGAACTCCCACTCGAATAGACATCCCTCTGGTCATCTAAGTGATTACATGATCCGAGTCAACTAGGCGTGTCCGATCATCACGTGAGACGGACTAGTCATCATCGGTGAACATCTTCATGTTGATCGTATCTACTATCGACTCATGCTCGACCTTTCGGTCTCCGTGTTCGAGGCCATGTCGCACATGCTAGGCTCGTCAAGTTAACCCCAAGTGTTTTTGCTGTGTAAATCTGTCTTACACCCGTTGTATGTGAGCGTAAGAATCCATCACACCCGATCATCACGTGGTGCTTAGAAGCGACGAACTGTAGCAACGGTGCACAGTCAGGGGAGAACACTTCTTGAAATTTGTGTAGGGATCATCTTATTTACTACCGTCGTTCTAAGTAAACAAGATGCATAAACATAATAAACATCACATGCAATTATATAGTAGTGACATGATATGGCCAATATCATATTGCTCCTTTTGATCTCCATCTTCGGGGCTCCATGATCATCATTGTCACCGGCATGACACCATGATCTCCATCATCATGATCTCCATCATCGTGTCTCCATGAAGTTGTCTCGCCAACTTATTACTTCTACTACTATGGCTACCGGTTAGCAATAAAGTAAAGTAATTACATGGCGTTGTTCAATGACACGCAGGTCATACAATAAATAAAGACAACTCCTATGGCTCCTGCCGGTTGTCATACTCATCGACATGCAAGTCGTGAATCCTATTACAAGAACATGATCAATCTCATACATCACATATCATTCATCACATTCTTCTTGGCCATATCACATCACATAGCATACCTGCAAAAACAAGTTAGGCGTCCTCTAATTGTTGTTTGCATGTTTTACGATGGCTGCTATGGGTTTCTAGCAAGAACGTTTCTTACCTCATAAAACCACAGCGTGATATGCCAATTGCTATTTACCCTTCATAAGGACCCTTTTCATCGAATCCGTTCCGACTAAAGTGGAGAGGCGGCACCCGCTAGCCACCTTATGCACCAAGTGCATGTCGATCGGTGGAACTGTCTCACGTAAAATGCGTGTAAGGTCGGTCCGGCCGCTTCATCCCACAATACCGTCGAAACAAGATTGGACTAGTAACGGTAAGCATATTGAACATCATCAACGCCCACAACTACTTTGTGTTCTACTCGTGCAAAGAATCTACATAATAGACCTAGCTCATGATGCCTTTGTTGGGGATCGTAGCAGAAATTCAAAATTTTCCTCGTGTCACCAAGATCTATCTATGGAGAAACTAGCGAGGGAAGGAGAGTGCATCTACATACCCTTGTAGATCGCTAAGCGAGCGTTCAAGTGAGCGGGGTTGATGGAGTCGTACTCGTCGTGATTCAAATCACCGATGATCAAGTGCGAGCAGACGGCACCTCCGCGTTCAACACACGTACAGCCGGTGGCGTCTCCCACGCCTTGATCCAGCAAGGAGAGGGAGAGGTTGAGGAAGACTCCATCCAGCAGCAACACAGCGGCATGGTGGTGATGGAGGCGTGGCAATCCCAGGCTTCGCCAAGCACCAAGGGAGAGGAGGAGGAGGAGGCGGGGCTGCACCAAGAGGAGAGGTTCTCGTGTGTGGCAGCCCTAAAACCTCAAGTATATATAGGGAAAGGGGCTGCGCCCCTTTAGGGTTTCCACCCCAAGGGTGCGGCCAGCCCTAGATGGGACTTGGGGCGGCCAGAGGGGAGGAGTGCCTCCCAAGTCAAGTGGAGGCCCTCCCCCTTAGGGTTTCCCCCCTCCCATGCGCATGGGCCTTGGGGGGGCTGGTTCCCCTGGCCCATTAAGGCTAGGGCGCCCCCTACAGCCCATGCTACTGTATTGGACGTGGTGGAACAATTTCCGGACCTCCGGACCCCTCAGGAATCCTCCGGAACCTTATGGAAGCTTCCCGGTACAATACCGAAAAAACCCGAACTTTTTCCGGAACCCGAACAACAACTTTCCATATATAAATCTTTACCTCCGGACCATTCCGGAACTCCTCGTGACGTCCGGGATCTCATCGGGACTCGAACAACATTCGGTAACCACATACAAGCTTCCTATATAACCCTAAGCGTCACGAACCTTAGTGTGTAGACCCTACGGGTTCGGGAGACATCTGAACATGACCGAGGCGTTCTCGGTCAATAACCAACAGCGGGATCTGGATACCCATGTTGGCTCCCACATGTTCCACGATGATCTCATCGGATGAACCACGATGTCAAGGACTCAATCGATCCGTATACAATTCCCTTTGTCTAGCGGTATTGTACTTGCCCGAGATTCGATCGTCGGTATACCGATACCTTGTTCAATCTCGTTACGGCAAGTCTCTTTACTCGTTCCGTAACACATCATCCGTGATCAACCCCTTGGTCACATTGTGCACATTATGATGATGTCCTACCGAGTGGGCCAGAGATACCTCTCCGTTTACGGAGTGACAAATCAGTCTTGATCCGTGTCAACCCAATGGTCACTTTCGGAGATACCTGTAGTGCACCTTTATAGTCACCCGATTCGTTGTGACGTTTGATACACCAAAGCACTCCTACGGTATCCGGAATTGCACGATCTCATGGTCTAAGGAAGAGATACTTGACATTGGAAAAGCTTTAGCATCTGAACTACGATCTTTGTGCTAGGCTTAGGATTGGGTCTTGTCCATCACATCATTCTCCTAATGATGTGATCCGTTATCAATGACATCCAATGTCCATGGTCAGGAAACCGTAACCATCTATTGATCAACGAGCTAGTCAACTAGAGGCTTACTAGGGACATGGTGTTGTCTATGTATCCACACATGTATTCTGTTTCCGGTCAATACAATTATAGCATGAATAATAAGCGATTATCATGAACAAGGAAATATAATAATAACTAATTTATTATTGCCTCTAGGGCATATTTCCAACAGTCTCCCACTTGCACTAGAGTCAATAATCTAGTTCACATCGCCATGTGATTAACAACGATAGGTCACATCGCCATGTGACCAACATCCAAAGAGTTTACTAGTGTCTTAAACTAGTTCACATCACCATGTGATTAAGTCTCAATGAGTTCGGGGTTTGATCATGTTTTGCTTGTGAGAGAGGTTTTAGTCAGCGGTCTCGAACCTTTCAGATCCGTGTGTACTTCGCAATTCTCTATGTCATATTGTAAATGCTGCTTTCACGCTCCACTTGGAGCTATTCCAAATGGTTGCTCCACTATCGTATCCGGTTTGCTTCTCGAGTCACTCGGATAGGTGTTAAAGCTTGCATCGGCGTAACCCTTTATGCGAACTCATTATCACCTCCATAATCGAGAAACATGTCCTTATTTACTCCAAGGACAATTTTGACCGCTGTCCAATGATCCATTCTGGATCATTCTTGTACCCTTAGTGACTCATGGCAAGGCACACTTCGGTGCGGTACACGGCATAGCATACTATAGAGCCTATATACGAAGCATAGGGGCGACCTTCGTCCTTTCTCTCTTTTCTGCCGTGGTCGAGCTTTAAGTCTTAACTTCATACCTTACATCTCGAGGCAAGAACTCCTTCTTTGGTGATCCATCTTGAACACCTTCAAGATCATGTCAAAGTATATGCTCATTTGAAAGTACCATTAAGCATTTTGATCTATCACTATAGATCTTGATGCTCAATGTTCAAGTAACTTAATACAGGTTTTCACTTGAAAACACTTTTCAAATAACCCTATATGCTTTCCAGAAATTCTACATCATTTCTGATCAACAATATGTCAACAACATATACTCATCAAAAATTCTATAGTGCTCCCACTCACTTCTTTGGAAATACAAGTTTCTCATAAACTTTGTATACACCCAAAATCTTTGATCATCTCATCAAAGTGCACATTCCAACTCCGAGATGCTTACTCCAGTCCTTAGAAAGGATCGCTGGAGCCAGCATACCTTTTAGCATCCTTAGGATCGACAAAACTTTTACGATTGTATCACATACAACCTTTCCTTACGAAACCGGTAAGGAAACTCATTTTGACATCCATCGCAGATTTCATAAATGCAGCTTATGCTAACATGATTCCGACGGACTTAAGCATCGCTACGAATGAGAGAATCTCATCATAGTCAACTCCTTGAACTTGTGAAAAACTCTTTGCCACAAGTCGAGCTTCATAGAAGGTGACATTACCGTCCATGTCCGTCTTCTTCTTAAAGATCCATTCATCTCAATGGCTTGCCGATCATCGGGCAAGTCCACCAAAGTCCATGCTTTGTTTTGATACATGGATCCTATCTCGGATTTCATGGTTTCTAACCATTTGTGAATTTGGGCCCACCATCGCTTCTCCATAGCTCGTAGGTTCATTGTTGTCCAGCAACATGACCTTCAAGACAGGATTGCTGTACCACTCGAGTAGTACGCATCCTTGTCACCCCACGAGGTACGTCGGTGACTTGATCCGAAACTTCATGATCACTATCATAGCTTCTACTTCAATTGGTGTAGGTACCACGGAACAACTTCCTGTGCCTGCTACACACTTGTTGAAGTGACGGTTTGTGACCTCATCAAGTCTCCACCATCCTCCCACTCAATTTTTGAGACAAACTTTTCCTCGAGAAAGGACCCGATTCAAGAAACAATCCCTATTGCTTTCGGATCTGAATTAGGAGGTATACCCAACTGTTTTGGGTGTCCTATGAAGATGCATTTTATCCGCTTTGGGTTCGAGCTTATCAACCTGAAACTTTTCACATAAGCGTCGCAGCCCCAAATCTTTAAGAAATGACAGCTTAGGTTTCTCTAAACCATAGTTCATACGGTGTCATCTCAACGGAATTACGTGGTGCCCTATTAAAGTGAGTGCGGTTGTCTCTAATGCCTAACCCATGAACGATAGTGGTAATTCGATAAGAGACATCATGGCACGCACCATATCCAATAGGTTGCAACTATGATGTTCGGACACACCATCACACTATGGTGTTCCAGGCGGTATTAATTGTGAAACTATTTGCACAATGTCTTAATTGTGTGCCAAAACTCGTAACTCAGATATTCATCTCTATGATCATATCATAGACATTCTATCCTCTTGTCATGAAGATCTTAAACTTCACTCTGAAATTACTTGAACCATTCAATAATTCAGACTTGTGTTTCATCAAGTCAATATACTCAATATCTACTCGAATCATCTGTGAAGTCAGAACATAACGATATTCACTGCATGCCTCAGCACTCATTGGACTGCACACATCAAAATGTGTTACTTTCAACAAATTGCTATCTTGTTCCATCTTATTGAAACCGAGGCTTTTCAGTCATCTTGTCCATGTGGTATGTTTTGCATATCTCAAGTGATTCAAAATCAAGTGAGTCTAAACGATCCATCTGCATGGGGTTTCTTCATGCGTATACACCAATAGACATGGTTCACATGTCTCAAACTTTTCAAAAACGAGTGAGTCCAAAGATCCATCCACATGGAGCTTCTTCATGTGTTTTATACCAATATGACTTACATGGCAGTGCCACAAGTAAGTGGTACTATCTTATACTTTTGGCATGAAAATGTGTATCACTACGATCGAGATTCAATAAACCATTAATTTAGGTGCAAGACCATCGAAGGTATTATTCAAATAAACAGAGTAACCATTATTCTCCTTAGATGAATAACCGTATTGCGATAGACATAATCCAATCATGTCTATGCTCAGCATAAACACCAAATGACAATTATTCAGGTTTAATACTAATCTTGATGGTAGAGGGGCGTGCGATGTTTGATCACATCAAACTTGGAAACACTTCAACACATATCGTCGACTCACCTTTAGCTAGTCTCCGTTTTATTCCGTAGCCTTTTATTTGAGTTACTAACACTTAGCAACCGATCCGGTATCTAATACCTGGTGCTACTAGGAGTACTAGTAAAGTACACATTAACATAATGTATATCAATATACTTCTATCGACCTTTCCAGCCTTCTCATCTACCAAGTATCTAGGGTAATTCTGCTCCGTTGGCTGTTCCCCTTATTACGAAGCACTTAGTCTCGGGTTTGGGTTCAACCTTGGGTTTCTTCTTTGGAGCAACAACTGATTTGCCGTTTCATGAAGTGTCCTTCTTGCCCTTGCCCTTCTTGAAACTAGTGGTTTCACCAACCATCAACAATTGATGCTCCTTCTTGATTTCTACTTTCGCGATGTCAAACAACGTGAATACCTCAAGGATCATCATATCTATCCACGATATGTTATAGTTCATCACGAAGCTCTAGCAGCTTGGTGGCAATGACTATGGAGAAACATCACTATCTCATCGGAAGATCAACTCCCACTCGATTTAAGTGATTGTTGCACTCGGACAATCTGAGCACAAGCTCAACGATTGAGCTTTTCTCCCTTAGTTTGCTGGCTAAGAAAACTCGTCGGAGGTCTCATACCTCTTGGCGTGGCACGAGCCTGAAATCCCAATTTCAGCCCTCGAAACATCTTATATGTTCATGACGTTTGAAAACGTCTTTGGTGCCTCAACTCTAAACCGTTTAAGCGAACTATCACGTAGTTATCAAGGCGTGTATGTCCGATGTTCGCAACATCCACAGAGCGGCGTTTGGGGTTTAGCACCTGCGGCGGTGCATTAAGGACATAAGCTTTCTACTTTCCGCATAATCGCTACTTTCAACTTTCAACTATATTTTCTCTAGGAACATATCTAAGCAGTGGAACTAAAGCGCGAGCTTCGACATAATTTGCAAAAGGTCTTTTGACTATGTTCAAGATAATTAAGTTCATCTTATGAACTCCCACTCGAATAGACATCCTCTCGGTCATCTAAGTGATTACATGATCCGAGTCAACTAGGCCGTGTCCGATCATCACGTGAGACGGACTAGTCATCATCGGTGAACATCTTCATGTTGATCGTATCTACTATCGACTCATGCTCGACCTTTCGGTCTCCGTGTTCGAGGCCATGTCGCACATGCTAGGCTCGTCAAGTTAACCCCAAGTGTTTTTGCTGTGTAAATCTGTCTTACACCCGTTGTATGTGAGCGTAAGAATCCATCACACCCGATCATCACGTGGTGCTTAGAAGCGACGAACTGTAGCAGCGGTGCGCGGTCGAGGGAGAACACTTCTTGAAATTTGTGTAAGGATCATCTTATTTACTACCGTCGTTCTAAGTAAACAAGATGCATAAACATAATAAACATCACATGCAATTATATAGTAGTGACATGATATGGCCAATATCATATTGCTCCTTTTGATCTCCATCTTCGGGGCTCCATGATCATCATTGTCACCGGCATGACACCATGATCTCCATCATCATGATCTCCATCATCGTGTCTCCATGAAGTTGTCTCGCCAACTTATTACTTCTACTACTATGGCTACCGGTTAGCAATAAAGTAAAGTAATTACATGGCGTTGTTCAATGACACGCAGGTCATACAATAAATAAAGACAACTCCTATGGCTCCTGCCGGTTGTCATACTCATCGACATGCAAGTCGTGAATCCTATTACAAGAACATGATCAATCTCATACATCACATATCATTCATCACATTCTTCTTGGCCATATCACATCACATAGCATACCCTGCAAAAACAAGTTAGGCGTCCTCTAATTGTTGTTTGCATGTTTTACGTGGCTGCTATGGGTTTCTAGCAAAACGTTTCTTACCTCATAAAACCACAGCGTGATATGCCAATTGCTATTTACCCTTCATAAGGACCCTTTTCATCGAATCCGTTCCGACTAAAGTGGGAGGCGGCACCCGCTAGCCACCTTATGCACCAAGTGCATGTCGGTCGGTGGAACCTGTCTCACGTGAAAATGCGTGTAAGGTCGGTCCGGGCGCTTCATCCCACAATACCGTCGAAACAAGATTGGACTAGTAACGGTAAGCATATTGAACATCATCAACGCCCACAACTACTTTGTGTTCTACTCGTGCAAAGAATCTACGCAATAGACCTAGCTCATGATGCCCTTTGTTGGGGATCGTGGCAGAAATTCAAAATTTTCCTACGTGTCACCAAGATCTATCTATGGAGAAACTAGCGAGGGAAGGAGAGTGCATCTACATACCCTTGTAGATCGCTAAGCGGAGCGTTCAAGTGAGCGGGGTTGATGGAGTCGTACTCGTCGTGATTCAGATCACCGATGATCAAGTGCGAGCAGACGGCACCTCCGCGTTCAACACACGTACAGCCGGTGGCGTCTCCCACGCCTTGATCCAGCAAGGAGAGAGGAGAGGTTGAGAAGACTCCATCCAGCAGCAACACAGCGGCATGGTGGTGATGGAGGGCGTGGCAATCCCGAGGCCGCCAAGCACCAAGGGAGGAGGAGGAGGAGAGGCGGGGCTGCACCAAGAGGAGAGGTTCTCGTGTGTATGGCAGCCCTAAAACCTCAAGTATATATAGGGAAAGGGGGCTGCGCCCTTTAGGGTTTCCTACCCCAGGGGTGCGGCCAGCCCTAGATGGGACTTGGGGGCGGCCAAGAGGGGAGGAGTGCCTCCCAAGTCAAGTGGAGGCCCTCCCCCTTAGGGTTTCCCCCCTCCCATGCGCATGGGCCTTGGGGGGGCTGGTTCCCCTGGCCCATTAAGGCTAGGGCGCCCCCACAGCCCATGCTACTGTATTGGACGTGGTGGAACAATTTCCGGACCTCGGACCCCTCAGGAATCCTCGGAACCTTCTCGAAGCTTCGGTACAATACCGAAAAAACCGAACTTTTCGGAACCCGAACAACAACTTTCCATATATAAATCTTTACCTCCGGACCATTCCGGAACTCCTCGTGACGTCGGGATCTCATCCGGGACTCGAACAACATTCGGTAACCACATACAAGCTTCCTATATAACCCTAAGCGTCACCGAACCTTAAGTGTGTAGACCCTACGGGTTGGGAGACATCTGAGACATGACCGAGGCGTTCTCCGGTCAATAACCAACAGCGGGATCTGGATACCCATGTTGGCTCCCACATGTTCCACGATGATCTCATCGGATGAACCACGATGTCAAGGACTCAATCGATCCGTATACAATTCCCTTTGTCTAGCGGTATTGTACTTGCCCGAGATTCGATCGTCGGTATACCGATACCTTGTTCAATCTCGTTACCGGCAAGTCTCTTTACTCGTTCCGTAACACATCATCCGTGATCAACCCCTTGGTCACATTGTGCACATTATGATGATGTCCTACCGAGTGGGCCCAGAGATACCTCTCCGTTTACGGAGTGACAAATCCCGATCTTGATCCGTGTCAACCCAATGGTCACTTTCGGAGATACCTGTAGTGCACCTTTATAGTCACCCGATTCGTTGTGACGTTTGATACACCAAAGCACTCCTACGGTATCCGGGAATTGCACGATCTCATGGTCTAAGGAAGAGATACTTGACATTGGAAAAGCTTTAGCATCGAACTACGATCTTTGTGCTAGGCTTAGGATTGGGTCTTGTCCATCACATCATTCTCCTAATGATGTGATCCGTTATCAATGACATCCAATGTCCATGGTCAGGAAACCGTAACCATCTATTGATCAACGAGCTAGTCAACTAGAGGCTTACTAGGGACATGGTGTTGTCTATGTATCCACACATGTATTGCTGTTTCCGGTCAATACAATTATAGCATGAATAATAAACGATTATCATGAACAAGGAAATATAATAATAACTAATTTATTATTGCCTCTAGGGCATATTTCCAACACGGGGGAGCCACAGGGACCCCCTCTGGTAATATATGCTTCAAAAGATAAATAGTTTGTGAAGTGCGGCGTGTGTGTAAATCTGACAATAATATTGCAGATGGCGCCGGACTAGATCCGGACAAGCAACAGCTCTTGCGCCGATTGAAGGCCGGCGAGAATGTGCTTACAAGGGTGAGGCAAGAGAAAAATAATCTCCAAGATGCCAACACCCAGCTGGGTGAGGAACTAAAGGATGTTCGTGCCCACTATACGATCCGTGAAGGAGAATCGGCGACCGTCGCGGCATTTCTGATAAGTGCTTGGCGAACTTTGAAAAAGAGTTGGCGAGGAAGTCAATTAATAGAGTTATGTCATGTAGGTATGCTCACGGGTCGTCTGAAGAGGAAATGCCGGTTCTACGGGTGACCTTCTTCGAGCTATTGCAATCGCTGCGAACGAGTTGGCAAGTGATGAAAAGCGTCGCCCGGGCCTTACGGCCATCTATATCCCTACCGAAGGCCTTGGAGAGCTTGCGGAGAAGCTTGAGGAGCACGGCGGCGCTTCGGCTATGGAAGATATCGGCTGTCGTCAAAGGCGCGAGGAGGCTGGGCCATGGTGAAGACAGCGGTTCACGGCGGACCCAAACCATATGGCGAGGTCGGACTGTGGGGCCCGGACGGAAGGAGATCCTGTGAGCTTAGTGTGCGACCAAGTAGAGTTGGCATAAAGTATTCCCAGCAGGACTGTAAACTAGACAGCCTATTAGACGACATTGAAGAGGAATACAACCAGTCAATTTGACTATGTAATTTAAAATGACATGTAAAATGCCTTCTAGCCGAATTGTAGATCGTTTGTCGTAGCGGATCTTTTCGCTTCAACCTCGGGACCCAATAGTCCGGAGTGTGTCCGAATACCCTCACGGTTATATAAAAACCGGGGTATGCGTGGAGACCAAGCGTAGGGGTCATAAGTGCTTTATCAGACAAGTGCCCAACTACTTATGTTATATTACATGGTTAGTAAGAAACATCTTCCAGGGAGAATAGTTCCGTTAGGGGTTCCTTTCCCTGGGAGGCATGCCCTAAAGTGCATGTCCGGACTGCGAAAAAAGCAGAAAAGCATCTGGAGGCAGATAAGTGAAAAATAAAAAATCATCTTTTAGTTCACCGACCGAATATTCCCTTAAGAACGCTAGCTTTCGGCTTCACCCAGTCTGAGGTACACGTCCGGCTGACCCGGCGGTAACAATCGCAGAGGTGCTCCCTTTACCACCTAGCCGAACAATCGGGAACATAGGGGTAAGCACAGGAGCCAGGCAACCCAGCTTGGCCCAAACTTAAGTCATATCGATGCATATAATGGTGAATAAAAGGTACATGCGGAAGTGTGACACATGTGTTGGGCATAAAGCCCGTATAAATAAGCTTACATTAAAGAAGCCCCAGGTATAATGAGCGGATAGCGCGTCAAGTGTGTCTGAACAATGCATAAGCGAGCCTCTAAAGGCTTCAAGAAGAAGGAGGAGGAAGGAGAGAAATAAAGATAGCAAAAATAGAAAATGTGGGCGGAGGAAGGAGGCGAACTCGAGTCCGGCGCTTAGGCGTAGAATCTTCGTAGGCGGGCTGCGTTCCATGGGTTCGGCTCGAGTCGGTTATCCGATGCGTTTGCAGACGGTATGCTCCGCCGGTCGGGACCTGGTCGATGATGAAGGACCTTCCCATTTGGGCTTGAGTTTGTCCTTTTTCTTGTCCGGCGGTGTAGAACTAGTTCGCCAGCGTTGTAAGCTTTGGCCCGTACTTCCTGCTTTGATATCTTGAGCCTGCTATTGATAAAATGCGGAGCGAGCTTTTGCCACGTCGCGCTCCTCCTCCAATGCGTCCAAACTGTCCTGCCGATCGAGCTCGGCTTCTCTTTCTTCATACATGCGCACGCGAGGTGAGTCATGCATTATGTCACGAGGCAAGACTGCCTCTGCGCGTACACCATAAAAATGGTGTGAATCCGGTAGTACGATTCGGCGTGGTCCGCAGCCCCAGTCTGTAAGTCGAGCTCCTCAACCCGGTCGTGTTAGATTCCTTGAGGACCGCACTAGTGCGGGTTTAATGCCGCTCATGATTAGACCGTTTGCTCGCTCGACTTAACCGTTGGTTTGAGGGTGATAGACTGAGGCGTAATCGAGCTTGATGCCCATGTTTTTGCACCATAATTTGACCTCATCAGCCGTGAAGTTGGTGCCATTATTAGTGATGATACTGTGGGGGACGCCGTAACGGTGCACTACCCTTGATATGAAGTCTATCACCGGCCCGGATTCAGCCGTTTTGACAGGCTTGGCCTCTATCCATTTGGTGAATTTGTCCACCATGACCAATAGGTATTTTTGCTTGTGGGGTTCCTCCCTTAAGGGGTCCAACCATGTCAAGCCCCTAGACCGCGAATGGCCAGGTGATGGGTATAGTTTTGAGGGCGGTGGGTGGCATGTGGCTTTGATTAGCAAAAAGCTGGCAACCGGCGATCGTTGGACTAAATCCAAGCATCTGCCGGCCGTCGGCCAATAAAATCCTGTCGGAAGGCCTTGCCTACAAGGGCCGGGCTTGGCGTGGTGCCCACCCAGTCCGGCATGAATTTCAGCCAGGAGGTTGCGCCCTTCCTCTTCGGAGATACACCTTTGAAGGACTCCTGTTGTGCTTTTCTTATAAAGCTCTCCCTCATGGACTTTATAGGCTTTGGATCGCCGTACTATGCAGCGGGCCTCATTTGGTCTTCGGGGAGTTCCTGCCTAGTTAGGTAGGCTAGGAATGGTTCCGTCCACGGGGCGATGACCGCCATTATTTCGTGGGCGGACGGTGTTATTTCGTTGGCAGAGCCTCCGATTGTGTCAGAGTGTTCGGTGTCAGGCAGTGCGGTTGGGTCCAGATTGTTATTTCCGGACTCCCCTTCCCATAGTACGGATGGTTTGAACAGCCGTTCCAGGAAGATGTTGGGCGGGACGGCATCGCGTTTTGCGCCGATGCGTGCCAATACGTCCGCCGCCTGGTTGTTATCCGGGCTATATGATGAAATTGAGCCCTTGAACCGTCTTGACATTTTAGGACCGCATTGCGATACGCTGCCATTTTCGGATCTTTGGCATCAAAGTCTCCTTTGATTTGAGATACCGCGAGGTTCGAATCCCCGCGCACCTCTAGGCGTTTAATGCCCATGGAGACTGCCATCCGGAGGCCGTGCAGAAGGGCATCGTATTCGGCTGCGTTGTTGGAGTCCGTATACATTATTTGAAGGACGTATTGGACTGTGTCCCGGTTGGGGACGTCGGGACGACGCCAGCCCCAGGCCGCCAACATTTTGGAGCCGTCAAAGTGCATGATCCAATTGGAGTATCGCCGTACTCTTTAGGGAGTTGACGGTCCATTCGCCACGAAGTCGGCCAAAACCTGCGACTTAATAGATCGTCGTGGCTTATAGGTTATGTCGAATGGAAGGAGCTCTATGGCCCATTTAGCAATCCGGCCTGTCGCGTCGCAGTTGTTTATAATGTCGTTAAGAGGTACTTCGGAGGCTACCGTTATCGAACACTCTTGAAAGTAGTGTCGCAGCTTCCGGGATGCCATGAACACCGCGTATGCTATCTTTTGATAATGTGGGTACCGGGACTTGCATGGAGTTAGGACAATGGACACATAGTAAACCAGTCTTTGAAGAGGGAACCGGTGTCCGTCCGTTTCTCGTTCAATGACGAGCACCGCGCTGACAACTTGATGTGTTACGGCGATATATAATAGCATTGGTTCGCCCATGTTGGGCGCGGCCAGGACCAGATTTGTTGCCAATATGGCTTTTATTTCTTCGAGTCCGGCCGTGGCGGCATCCATCCACTCGAAGTGATCGGTGCGCCGGAGGAGGCGGTAAAGGGGTAACGCCTTTTCTCCCAAACGGGAAATAAAGCGGCTTAGAGCCGCTACGCATCCAGTCAATTTTTGTATTTGCTTGAGGTTTTTTGGAATATCCAATTGTGACAGAGCTCGGATCTTGGCTGGGTTTGCTTCAATTCCTCTACCGGACACAATGAATCCCAAGAGCTTTCCGGCTGGGACGCCGAAGACGCATTTTTCCGGATTGAGCTTAATGTCATATTTACGGAGATTGTCGAATGTGAGCCTCAAGTCGTCTACTAGAGTTTCGACATGCTTTGATTTGGCGACCACGTCATCTACATATGCTTCTCTGTTTTGCCGATCTGGTTTGCGGACATATACGAATCATGCGATGATATGTAGCGCGGCGTTTTTGAGCCGAAGGGCATTGTGTTGAAGCGAGAATGGGCGTATGGAGTGATGAATGTTGTTGTAGCTTGGTGCGGCTCCGCCATCTTGATTTGGTGGTAGCGAGATGCGTGTCGAGGAAGCACAATGAGTCGTGTCCTGCTGTAGCGTCGATAATTTGATCAATGTTAGGGAGGGGGAAGGGATCCTTTGGGCAAGCCTTATTAAGGTCTTTGAAATCAACACATAGGCGCCAGGATTTATCCTTTTTTGGTACCATCACCAGATTTGCTAGCCAGTCCGGATGTTTTATATCTCGATGAATCCGGCTTCGGAAGTTTAGCTAGCTCCTCTCCCATGGCCTGTCTCTTGGGTTCGGAAAAGCGCCGAAGAGCTTGTTTGGTGGCTTGAATCCTTTTAGGATATTTAGGCTGTGCTCGGCCAGCCGGCGTGGGATTCTGGCATGTCGAAGGGTGCGAGCAAAAATGTCCCGATTTTCTTGTAGAAATTCTCGTAGTCTGGCGTCTACATTAGGGTTTAATTGTGCCCCAATGGAGGCCGTCTTTGCGTGGTCCGTTGGGTGGACTTGGAATTTGACTATTTCATCCGCTGGTTTAAAGAGGTGGACTTGGATCTTTTATCAAGTATCACATCGTCCCTGTTCACCGTGGACCGCATCGCGATGAGTTCCTCGGCCGCTAGGGCTTTGGATAGTGCCTCGAGGGCTAGTCGGCTGTCTTGTTTTCGGTAGCTGAGTGCTATGTTCGGATCACTAGCGAGAGTGATGATTCCGTTAGGTCCGGGCATTTTAAGCTTCATGTACCCATAATGGGGTATAGCTTGAAAAATTATGAATGCCTCTCGCCCTAATAAAGCGTGATATCCGCAGCTGAATGGGGCCACTTGAAATGTGACCTCCTCGGACCTGTAATTGTCGGTGAGCGAACACTACGCCCGGTGTGATTTTTCATGTGCAGCATGCTTCCCGGCTAGGGATTATTCCTCTAAAGGTTGTGCTGCTTCGCTCAATGCGGTTCCAGTCTATTTCCATTTTGGAGGGTTTCCTCGTAGATGAGGTTTAGTTCGCTGCCGCCATCCATGAGTACCTTAGTAAGGCGTAAAGCCGTCCACTATTGGATGAGGACCGGTCTTGGTGGTGCTCGGGCTGTTCGAATTTAGGTTAAATCCACGGCATTAAAGGCAATAGCCGTGTCACTCCATGGATTTTGTTGCTACTTGGTAGACTTGGCAAGGTTGCGGAGTGTTCGTTTCGCATGTTATTTGATGCGAAAGTCTCAAGACTATTAATACCATCTTGGTGTTCTTTGGGCTGGGATTACGAGGCTAGAAGCTCTTCGCCACTTTTGGCCACTGCCGTAATATCCAACATGCTCGAAGGCTATGAGTTGGAGTGGCGCCCTCGTGCTATGAATTTTGCGAGGTCCGTTTAGCCAACCCTCGATGACGGTTCCGTGCCCTTTAGGGGTTTTTTGGTTTTTGGTGTATAACCCAGGTGCTTGGTGATGATGCACCCTTTTATTCCGGACTAGGGCTGTATTCGGGGCCGAATTATCCCAAAATTTACTTTCGGTTTTCCAAGCACTCTCCATCGCACAGTACTTTTGTACTATGGTCACCAAGTCAGCAAAGCGTGTAATTTCGCGCCGACTTATGGCGTTTAGGATTCCCTTGTTCGTGCAATTATTGCAGAAAAATGAGATTGCGTCCTCCTCTCGGCAGTCCTTTATCCTGTCCATAACCGGGAGGAATCCGGCCCGATAGTGATGTCTTTGTTTGGTGGGCTCTTGCGAATTCGGGATAGATCGCTAATGTTTGGGTGGGCGGGTGGAACTAAATCCGGAACCCGTCAATTTAAGACTCGAGGGCCAAGAAGTTTCGAACTTGGAAGTTTGGATTTTGAATGCTATCAATGAATCCAACCCGCCACCGACTTTAAGTTCGTGGCTTGATCGACATCCGTCCCTCTGCGGCAATCCGGCATGGAGGATCGGGAATCCGGACGTAGCTAGTCCTTAAGATAGAAGAAGAATCGCCGTATTGCCCCTCTATCACAGCAACATGATGGGTAGCCTGGGGAGAGTTGATCTCTCTCAGATCGGTTTTAGGCCCGATCTGGTCGTAGTCTGTGGCGACTCCCAGTGCGGCGATGCGATCCAAGAGCTCGTTTACGGAGGAGAGCTCAATCGGATCTAACTGCTCGGCAAGTTCCGAGTAAACGTGAAGATTGGTTTCGATGACCCGAGAAGTCATCCTCGGCGCAGTGCCCGAACTGGTGGTCATAAGAAAACCACCTAACCGAAGAGTCTGACCAGCGGCCAAGGCTCCTTTGGCGATAGCATCGTCTTTAAAGACGGGATGAGGCATCCTTCCTGACGGCGACGGCACAGAGGAACTCTCAATGAAAGCACCAATATCGGTGTCAAAACCGGCGGATCTCGGGTAGGGGGTCCCGAACTGTGCGTCTAGGCGGATGGTAACAGGAGACAAGGGACACGATGTT
Organism: Aegilops longissima; assembly: GCA_021605205.1. Taxonomy (NCBI): domain Eukaryota; kingdom Viridiplantae; phylum Streptophyta; class Magnoliopsida; order Poales; family Poaceae; genus Aegilops; species Aegilops longissima. Next base: position 622,412,237 of record CM038679.1, on the reverse strand, counting down.
TTTACCCAGGTTGGGGCCCTCTCGATGGAGGTAATACCCTACTCTTGATTGATTAATATTGATGATATGGGTAGTACAAGAGTAGATCTACCACGAGATCAGAGGGGCTAAACCCTAGAAGCTAGCCTATGGTATGATTGTTGTTCGTCCTACGGACTAAAACCCTTCGGTTTATATAGACACCGAATAGGGTTAGGGTTACACAAAGTCGGTTACAATGGTAGGAGATCTACATATCCGTATCGCGAAGCTTGCCTTCCACGCCAAGGAAAGTCACATCCAGACACGGGACAAAGTCTTCAATCTTGTATCTTCATAGTCTAGGAGTCCGGCCAAAGATGATAGTTCGGCTATCCGGACACCCCCTAGTCCAGGACTCCCTCAATGATCTCTCACTAAATTTCAAGGTATAAGTGTTCTCCCTGAGTATGCACCGTTGCGAAAGTTCGTCGTGCCGAGACACCACGTGATGATCGGGTGTGATAAGCTCTACGTTCACATACAACGGGTGCAAGCCAGTTTTGCACACGCAGAACACTCAGGCTAAACTTGACGAGCCTAGCATATGCAGATATGGCCTCGGAACACTAAGAGCGAAAGGTCGAGCGTGAATCATATTGTAGATATGATCAATATAGTGATGTTCACCATTGAAAACTAATCCATCTCACGTGATAATCGGACATGGTTTAGTTTATATGGATCACGTGATCACTTAGATGATTAGAGGGATGTCTATCTAAGTGGGAGTTCTTAAGTAATATGACTAATTGAACTTTAATTTATAATGAACTTAGTACCTGATAGTATTTTGCATGTCTATGTTGTTGTAGATAGATGGCCCGTGCTGTTGTTCCGTTGAATTTTAATGCGTTCCTTGAGAAAGAAAAGTTGAAAGATGATGGTAGCAATTACATGGATTGGGTCCGTAACTTGAGGATTATCCTCATTGCTGCACAGACGACTTACATCCTGGAAGCACCGCTAGGTGCCAAACCCGTTGCAGGAGCAACGCCAGATGTTATGAACGTCTGGCACAACAATGATAGTTCAGTGTGCCGTGCTTTACGACTTAGAACCGGGACATCAACGACGTTTTGAACGTCATGGAGCATATGAGATGTTCCAGGAGTTGAAGTTAATATTTCAAGCAAATGCCCGGATTGAGAGATATGAAGTCTCCAATAAGTTCTACAACTGCAAGATGGAGGAGAATAGTTCTGTCAGGGAGCATATAATCAGAATGTCTGGGTATAACAATCACTTGATTCAATTGGGAGTTAATATTCCGGATGATAGTGTCATTGACAGAATTCTTCAATCACTGCCACCAAGCTACAAGAGCTTCGTGATGAACTATAATATGCAAGGGATGGATAAGACAATTCCCGAGCTCTTCGCAATGCTAAAGGCTGCAGAGGTAGAAATCAAGAAGGAGCATCAAGTGTTGATGGTCAACAAGACCACCAGTTTCAAGAAAAAGGGCAGAGGGAAGAAGAAGGGGAACTTTAAGAAAAACAGCAAACAAGTTGCTGCTCAAGTGAAGAAACCCAAGTCTGGACCTAAGCCTCAGACTGAGTGCTTCTACTGCAAACAGACTGGTCACTGGAAGCGGAACTGCCCCAAGTATTTGGCGAATAAGAAGGATGACAAGGTAAACAAAGGTATATGTGATATACATGTTATTGATGTGTGCCTTACTATAGCTCGCAGTAGCACCTGGGTATTTGATACTGGTTCTGTTTCTAATATTTTCAACTCGAAATAGGGACTACGGATTAAGCGAAGATTGGCTAAGGACGAGGTGACGATGCGCCTGGGAAATGGTTCCAAAGTCGATGTGATCGCGGTCGGCACGCTACCTCTACATCTACCTTCGGGATTAGTTTTAGAGCTGAATAATCGTTATTTGGTGCCAGCGTTGAGCATGAACATTATATCTGGATCTTGTTTGATGCGAGACGGTTATTCATTTAAATGTCAACATATCTCTTCTTGGACTAATGCTTCTACCTAGTATGTCTTAGATAAGTTCAACAATGCAGTGGCTTGGACAAGAGGATGTGGAACCCCTTCAAGATGCTAAGGACAAAGGATTGGCTCAAGCTCAAAGCTCAGGACTCTACATTTTCTATTTAGTGATCCAAGATCACATTGAGTCCATAGGAAAAGCCAATACTATTAAGAAGGGATGAGGTGTTGCTTAATGGCTTGCTGGCTAAAGTGCTTAGTGATATGCTCCAAAGCCCTCAACCACTTTCTCACTTCCACATATGTCCTAAACCAAAAAGTCCAACTCGGCCCCACCGAAATTTCATATCCGGAGCCACCGAGTTCAGTTGACATAGCCCTTGCGAAACCCTAATCAGTTCGGTCTCACCGATGGGATCTCGGTCTCACCGAGATGGGCTTGCAAACTCTCTGTTGTCTGTTGCAATAATTTCGGTCCCACCGAGATTTACAACCGGCCCCATCGAGTTTGCTTGGCCAACATTCTGTTTCACTTATTACCCAAATCGGTCCCACCAAGTTTGAGTAATCGGTCAAACCGAGTTTTGGATTTACCCTAACCCTAGCACATCGGTCCCACCGAGTTGATCCAGTCGGTCCCACCGAAATGCCTAACGGTCACATTATGAACCAAATCAGTCCGACCGAGTTCTCTGAATCGGTCCCACCGAGTTTGGTGATTTGTGTGTAACGGTTAGATTTTGTGTGGAGGCTATATATACCCCTCCACCCACTCTTCATTCGTGGAGAAAGCCATCAGAACATGCCTACACTTCCAATACATATTTTGTGAGAGAGAACCACCTACATTTGTGTTGAGGTCAAGATATTCCATTCCAACCACATAAATCTTGATCTCTAGCCTTCCCCAAGTTGCTTTCCACTCAAATCTTCTTTCCACCAAATCCAATCCTATGATAGAGAGTTGAGTGTTGGGGAGACTATCATTTGAAGCACAAGAGCAAGGAGTCCATCATCAACACACCATTTGTTTCTTCTTGGAGAGTGGTGTCTCCTAGATTGGCTAGGTGTCACTTGGGAGCCTCCGACAAGATTGTGGAGTTGAACCAAGGAGTTTGTAAGGGCAAGGAGATCGCCTACTTCGTGAAGATCTACCCGAGTGAGGCAAGTCCTTCGTGGGCGACGGCCATGGTGGGATAGACAAGGTTGCTTCTTCGTGGACCCTTCGTGGGTGGAGCCCTCCATGGACTCGCGCAACCGTTACCCTTCGTGGGTTGAAGTCTCCATCAACGTGGATGTATGATAGCACCACCTATCGGAACCACGGATAAAAAAATCTCCGTGCCTCCAAATTGCATTTGCACACTCCAATCCCTTCTCTTTACATTCTTGCAACTTGCATGCTTTACTTTCCGCTGCTCATATACTCTTTGTATGCTTGCATGCTTGTTTGATATGTATTGTGAATGTTTAAACTTGTGCTAATACTCCACTTCAACTCAAGAGATTAAAAATTGCAACTCTTATTGATTAGAGTCTATTCACCCCCCTCTAGACCCCTCTTCTCGATCATTTCAATTGGTATCAGAGCATTGGTCTCCATTGCTTTGGTTTAATCACCATTGGAGGAAGATGGATGTGTCTACATTGGGGAGTCTTAGACGTAGAGTGCCTATTATTGATGGAGAATATTTTCATTAGTGGAAAAATTAAATGCTTGAGATTTTCAATGAATATCATTTGAACAAGTACATTACTAGCCCTTTTGCACCTCATATTGATTCTTTGCATCCCACACCCGAAGAGGATCTTGACATGATTCGCAATCTTAGAACTATCAATCTTATCATAAGAGGATTGCCCAAAAATTTGATTGCTAGCTTGCCTACTCTTGATTGTGCCTATACTATATGGAGATTTCTTTGAGGAACGATTTCCAGATTATTCCCTGAAAAATTTAGACGAAATTCTCCATAAGTCTATTGCCTTGAGTAAGATGAATTCTAGTGATCCTAGCTTTGGTGATTGTCTATTTGAGCTTACAAATCTCATGCGTGCCATAGGAGATGTTGGGATCATTAGCAATATCATTTCCGAAGCTATTAGAATCCATAAAGATAACCATAGAAGTGATCATTTATCTAATGAGTTACCATCTCTAGGAATTGATAAATCACAAGATGATGTTGAACATGGATACTATGATGAGGATGATGATGATAGTGACTATGATCTTGATGATGCAATGAGACACTTTGGTCTTATAGCAAATCTTCGCGGCTACATGGCTGGAGGAAAGGAATAGGTCCTTGTTAGTGGATGTACTGATCATATGACCGGAGATATGTTCCGTGAGCTTGCTGAAAACGACGGCCCTCGAAAATATGTCACTTTTGGTGATAACTCAAAGGGTAGGTGGTTGGCCTCGGTAAGGTGGCCATCTCACATGATAGCTCCATACAAAATGTCATGCTTGTTGAATCCCTTGGGTATAATTTAGTTTTAGTATCTAGACTTGCTGATTACGGTTTCAATGTTCTGTGTACTAAGGTAGATTGCCAAGTGTTTCGAAGAGACAATCATAAAATGGTCTTTATCGGTATACATAGAGGTGATCTTTACATTGTTGATTTCACTAAAAAGGCTCAATCTAGAACTTGCTTAATTGCTAAATCTTCTAAGGGTTGGTTGTGGCATAGAAGGCTAGGTCATGTGGGCATGCGAAATCTTGATAAGCTTATTAAAGGTGATCATATCCTTGGAGTAAAAGATGTCATATTTGACAAGGATAGACTTTGTAGTGCTTGTCAGGCAAGGAAACAAGTTGGAGGAAGTCATCGCGCGAAGAACATCATGACCACGAGAAGACCACTCGAGCTACTTCACATGGATCTCTTTGGTCCAAATGCCTACAAGAATCCATTCGCATCTTACTTGCTTATGCTAATCACCATGATATCACCTTGTACCAAATGGACATCAAAAGTGCTTTCCAAATGGTGAAATTGAGGAGTAACTTTATGTTAAGCAACCTCCCGGCTTTGTCAATCCTAAGAAACCTAATCATGTCTACAAATTTCACAAAGCCCTTTATGGTCTTAAACAAGCCCCTAGAGCGTGGTATACATGCTTGACCAAGTTCCTTATTGAAAAAGGCTTTGAATTTGGTAAAATTGATTCTACTCTTTTTACTAAAAGGGTTAATGGAGAACTATTTGTGTGCCAAATTTATGTTGATGATATTATATTTGGCTCGACTAACCCTCATTTTAGTGAGAAGTTTGGAAAGCTAATGTCGGAGAAGTTTGAGATGTCTATGATGAGTGAACTCAAATTCTTTCTCGGTTTGCAAATCAAGCAAACTAAGGAAGGTACCTTTGTCTCTTAAACAAAGTACACCAAGGACTTATTCAAGAAGTTCAATATGCAAGAATGCAAAGGTATGTCTACACCCATGCCTACTAGTGGACATCTTGATTTGACCAAAGATGGTGATCCGGTGGATCAAAAAGTTTACCACTCTATGATTGGTTCATTGATATATCTATGTGCCTCTCGTCCCGATATTATGCTAAGTGTGTGCATGTGTGCATGATATCAAGCGGCACCTAAAGAATGTCATCTTAAGGTTGTGAAAAGGATAGCGAGAAACTTAATACATACACCAAATTTTGGCATTTGGTATCCTAAGAGGTCTTCCTTTGATCTTGTTGGCTACTCCAATTCGGACTATGCCGGAGAGAAGGTTGATAGAAAGTCCACTTCAGGTACTTGTCAATTTCTTGGTAGATCTCTTGTGTCTTGGTCCTCCAAGAAACAAAACTCGGTATCCTTATCCACCGCCGAAGCGGAATACATTGCTGTTGGATCATGTTGTGCTCAATTACTTTGGATGACCCAAACTCTTAAATATTATGGGATATATGTGAAACATGTTCCATTGCTGTGTGACAATGAAAGTGCTATTAAGATTGCTCACAATCCCGTGCAACATTCTCGAACTAAACATATTGAAGTTTGTCATCATTTCATTCAAGACCATGTTGCCAAAGGGGACATTAATCTTAAGCATGCTCGCACCGATAAGCAATAACGAATATATTTACCAAACCGCTTGATGATAAAGTCTTTTGCCGTTTGAGAGGTGAATTGAACATCATTGATGCTTCAAACTTGGAGTAGGAACTCCATTTGGATACATGCAAGGCATGAGCCTTTGACTAATCCTTGATATTTCCTTCATGATGCTATCTATATGTCTTGGATACTTTTGCACCCTTGCATGCTATCTAACCCTTGTAGGTACTTGGATGAATCTAAATCAATGAGATTGCAACTCACTCACATCTTGAGCAATCTCTACATCATCAAGTCTCTATACAATGGTGGTTGAAGTCAAGGAAGCACAAAACCCCTCAAATATATCCTTTGACTCATTCTATGTTAAATTTTATGTTTGTCATTTTGGATACACAAGTGCTCTTCCTTGCACAACTAACCCATGTAGGAAGATGAACTCAAACTCCAAGTGGTGCTCCCAACTCTTGATGAGCTACATCAACCTTGAGCAACCCACACAAGTTCGACTACATGATCAAGATCAACACCACCACCCAAGGTATGTCATTCCATCTTAGAGAAGCTTTACTCCAAGTCATGGGATAAAGCAACTCAACAAGATGTGAATACATCAAGAAGCTTAAACGGAAAATGGTAACCCCATTTTGAGCTTAAACGATGAGTATGACCAAAGATCAAGTGATCTCACTTGACTCCTAAGTCAATATACTCTAACGTAGGTGACTTCTCTTTTCTGTTCTGCATTCTCTGCATTAAATTCCTTGCAAATCCTTGTGAGATCTTAAAGTGCCTAGTGAGCTGAGGTGACAAGTGTTTTACTGTGATGAACTCGGTCACACCGGTCTGTTTTCTTTGGCCCAACCGAATTCTCTCGGTGCCACCGAAGCACACAACTCGGTGCTACCGATTTCACTACAGAAAAGACAACTTGCCACTTATTTCTGCAGTCTTTTTGCTCCAGCTCCACTCAATGACTCTTGTTCTCTACCAGCATCACAATCGCTTTGCTTTGCGACTCAAGGACCTAACCCTCTTTCAATAATACAAAAATCCAGAAGAGCCCTTATTGGAAATTGATGTCAAAGGGGGAGAGAGGGATCACATCAAAGCTCTATTGCTCTATGCTTAATCATTTCTATAGGGGGAGAGGATACTCAAGGGAGTGTGTGTAAGAAACCTCAGACCTCAGATGCTTGGTGTTCAAGAAAAGAGAAATTGCATGTCTTTAAGAGGGGAAAGACATGTTCATATTTGATCATAATTGATTGCTTGCATTAATTATGTTGTTTTTCTTTTGCTCTGATTTTCTGTTCCCTATCTTCTCCCAATATCCAATGTAAGATTCAGGGGGAGCAAGACATCTAAGGGAAGGAAATCTCTGATTTTATTGCACATGTTTACCTTTGGAGACATGTCTATACCCAATGGGGTACTCAGTACTCACTCTCTACATGTCATCCCAGTCTTGGTTCTCTTGTGGTTTCTTTTGTTTGCTCTGGCTAGTAGGTGTATCTGTGTTGTCTAACCTTGTTTACTCAGGTTCATTCCTTCCTAAGCAAACTCAAGACCACAAGGTAAGTATATGCATCACAGTCATGTGTATGAGGATTTCTTGCTGATGTACATACTGTTTGCAAGAAGGACTCATGGGCATGAAGGTACATTTCCTATACTCACATCATTTGCTCTGATATATATTGATACGTCTCCAACGTTACCTATAATTTTTTATTGTTCCATGCTATTATATTATCCATCTTGGATGTTTATGGGCTTTATTTTACACTTTTATATTATTTTTGGGACTAACCTATTGACCCAGAGCCCAGTGCGATTCTGCTTTTTTTCCTTGTTTGATGTTTCAAGAAAAGGAATATCAAACGGAGTCGAAACGGAATGAAACCTTCTGCAGAAGTTATTTTTGGAAGGAAAGCAACCCGGGAGGCGGAGTCCACGTCAAGAAAGCAATAAGGAAGGCACGAGGCAGGGGGCGCGCCCACCCCCCTAGGCGCGCCCTCCACCCTCGTGGGCCCCTCGTGGCTCCCCTGACGTACTTCTTTCACCTATACATATCCATATACCCTAAAACGATCGGGGAACAGAATAGATCGGGAGTTCCGCCGCTGCAAGCCTTTGTAGCCACCAAAAACCAATCGAGACCCTGTTCCGGCACCCTGCCGGAGGGGGGATCCCTCACCGGTGGCCATCTTCATCATCCCGGCGCTCTCCATGACGAGGAGGGAGTAGTTCACCCTCGGGGCTGAGGGTATGTACCAGTAGCTATGTGTTTGATCTCTCTCTCTCTCTCGTGTTCTTGATTTGGCACGATCTTGATGTATCGCAAGCTTTGCTATTATAGTTGGATCTTATGTTGCTTCTCCCCCTCTACTCTCTTGTAGTGGATTGAGTTTTCCCTTTGAAGTAATCTTATCGGATTAAGTCTTTAATGACTTGAGAACACTTGATGTATGTCTTGCCGTGCATATGTGTGGTGACAATGGGATATCACGTGATTCACTTGATGTATGTTTTGGTGATCAACTTGCGGGTTCCGCCCATGAACCTATGCATAGGGGTTGGCACGTTTTCGTCTTGATTCTCGGTAGAAACTTTGGGGCACTCTTTGAGGTTCTATGTGTTGGTTGAATAGATGAATCTGAGATTGTGTGATGCATATCGTATAATCATACCCACGGATACTTGAGGTGACATTGGAGTATCTAGGTGACATTAGGATTTTGGTTGATTTGTGTCTTAAGGTGTTATTAAAGTATGAACTCTAGGGCTGTTTGTGACACTTATAGGAATAGCCCAATGGATTGATTGGAAAGAATAACTTTGAGGTCGTTTCGTACCCTACAATAATCTCTTCGTTTGTTCACCGCTATTAGTGACTTTGGAGTGACTCTTTGTTGCATGTTGAGGGATAGTTATATGATCCAATTATGTTCTTATTGTTGAGAGAACTTGCACTAGTGAAAGTATGAACCCTAGGCCTTGTTTCAACGCATTGCAATACCATTTGTGCTCACTTTTATCATTAGTTGCCTTGCTGTTTTTATATTTTCAGATTACAAAAACCTATATCTACCATCCATATTGCACTTGTATCACCATCTCTTTGCCGAACTAGTGCACCTATACAATTTACCATTGTATTGGGTGTGTTGGGGACATAAGAGACTCTTTGTTATTTGGTTGCAGGGTTGCTTGAGAGAGACCATCTTCATCCTACGCCACCCATGGATTGATTAATCTTAGGTCATCCACTTGAGGGAAATTTGCTACTGTCCTATAAACCTCTGCACTTGGAGGCCCAACAACGTCTACAAGAAGAAGGTTGTGTAGTAGACATCACATATAGCCAAGATACATGTAACACATGGCTTACTCTGTCATGCTTATGCGTTCACATGCTCCTATGTTTCATTTTTACATGATTGCATACATGAAGGGGGAGCCTATGCATGTTACATGTTTTTCCAAAGCTTTGCTTAGTGCTCTCTATATCTTTATCTAAAGCTTTGATGTATGTTGTCATCAATTACCAACAAGTGGGAGATTGAAAGCACAAGTGCTCCCTGGGTGGTTTTGGTAATTAATGTGAACATATCTCTTGTTGGACTAATGCTTCTACCTAGTATGTCTCAGATAAGTTCAACAATGGAGTGGCATGGACAAGAGGATGTGGAACCGCTACAAGATGCTAAGGACAAAGGATTGGCTCAAGCTCAAAGCTCAGGACTCTACATTTTCTATTTAGTGATCCAAGATCACATTGAGTCCATAGGAAAAGCCAATACTATTAAGAAGGGATGAGGTGTTTCTTAATGGCTTGCTTGCTCAAAGTGCTTAGTGATATGCTCCAAAGCCCTCAACCACTTTCTCACTTCCACATATGTCCTAAACCAAAAAGTCCAACTCGGCCCCACCGAAATTTCATATCTGGAGCCATCGAGTTCATTTGACATAGCCACTGCCAGAAACCCTAATCAGTTCGATCTCACCGACGGGATCTCGGTCTCATCAAGATGGGCTTGCAAACTCTCTGTTGTCTGTTGCAATAATTTCGGTCCCATCGAGATTTACAACCGGCCCCACCGAGTTTGCTTGGCCAACATTCTGTTTCACTTATTACCCAAATCAGTCCCATCGAGTTTGAGTAATTGGTCAAACCGAGTTTTGGATTTAACCTAACCCTAGCACATCGGTCCCACCGAGTTGATCCAGTCGGTCCCACCGAAATGCCTAATGGTCACATTATGAACCAAATCGGTCCGACCGAGTTCTCTGAATCGGTCCCACCGAGTTTGGTGATTTGTGTGTAACAGTTAGATTTTGTGTGGAGGCTATATATACCCCTCCACCCAATCTTCATTCATGGAGAGAGCCATCAGAACATGCCTACACTTCCAATACATATTTTCTGAGAGAGAACCACCTACACTTGTGTTGAGGTCAAGATATTCCATTCCAACCACATAAATCTTGATCTCTAGCCATCCCCAAGTTGCTTTCCACTCAAATCTTCTTTCCACCAAATCCAATCCTATGAGAGAGAGTTGAGTGTTGGGGAGACTATCATTTGAAGCACAAGAGCAAGGAGTTCATCATCAACATACCATTTGTTACTTCTTGGAGAGTGGTGTCTCCTAGATTGGCTAGGTGTCACTTGGGATCCTCCAACAAGATTGTGGAGTTGAACCAAGGAGTTTGTAAGGGCAAGGAGATCGCCTACTTCGTGAAGATCTACCCGAGTGAGGCAAGTCCTTTGTGGGCGACGGCCATGGTGGGATAGACAAGGTTGTTTCCTCGTGGACCCTTCGTGTGTGGAGCCCTCCGTGGACTCACGCAACCGTTACCCTTCGTGGGTTGAAGTCTCCATCAACGTGGATGTACGATAGCACCACCTATCAGAACCACGGATAAAAAAATCTCCGTGTCTCCAAATTGCGTTTGCACACTCCAATCCCTTCTCTTTACATTCTTGCAACTTGCATGCTTTACGTTCCGCTGCTCATATACTCTTTGTATGCTTGCATGCTTTCTTGATATGTATTGTGAATGTTTAAACTTGTGCTAATACTCCACTTCAACTCAAGAGATTAAAAACTGTAACTTTTCTTGATTAGAGTCTATTCACCCCCTCTAGACCCCTCTTCTCGATCCTTTCAGTAGTTCATCACAGAAAACTGTTCCTGTGACTCCTACACCAATTGGCGAGGAAGCTAATGATGATGATCATGTAACTTCAGATCAAGTTACTACCGAACCTCGTAGGTCAACTAGAGTAAGATCCGCTCCAGAGTGGTACGGTAATCCTATTCTGGAGGTCATGTTACTTGACCATGATGAACCTATGAACTATGAGGAAGCGATGATGAGCCCAGATTCTGCGAAATGGCTTGAAGCCATGAAGTCTGAGATGGGATCCATGTATGAGAACAAAGTGTGGACTTTCATTGACTTGCCAGGTGATCGGCAAGCCATCAAAAATAAATGGATCTTCAAAAGAAGACTGACGCTGATGGTAATGTTACTGTCTGCAAAGCTCGACTTGTTGCAAAAGGTTTTCGACAAGTTCAAGGAGTTGACTACGGTTAGACCTGAAGGAAATATGCCCTAGAGGCAATAATAAAGTTATTATTTATTTCCTTATATGTTTATTATTCATGCTAGAATTGTATTAACCGGAAACATAATACATGTGTGAATACATAGACAAACAGAGTGTCACTAGTATGCCTCTACTTGACTAGCTCGTTAATCAAAGATGGTTATGTTTCCTAACCATAGACATGAGTTGTCATTTGATTAACGGGATCACATCATTAGGAGAATGATCTGATTGACATGACCCATTCCGTTAGCCTAGCACTTGATCGTTTAGTATGTTGCTATTGCTTTCTTCATGACTTATACATGTTCCGTAACTATGAGATTATGCAACTCCGTTTACGGAGGAACACTTTGGTGCTACCAAAGCGTCACAACGAATCTGGGTGATTATAAAGGAGTACTACAGGTGTCTCCAAAGGTACATGTTGGGTTGGCGTATTTCGAGATTAGGTTTTGTCACTCCGATTGTCGGAGAGGTATCTCTGGGCCCTCTCGGTAATGCACATCACTATAAGCCTTGCAAGCAATGTAGCTAATGAGTTAGTTACGGAATGATGCATTACGTAACGAGTAAAGAGACTTACCGGTAACGAGATTGAACTAGGTATTGGATACCGACGATCGAATCTCGGGTAAGTAACATACCGATGACAAAGGGAACAACGTATGTCGTTATGCGGTTTGACCGATAAAGATCTTCGTAGAATATGTCGGAACCAATATGGGCATCCAGGTTCCGCTATTGGTTATTGACCAAGAATGGTTCTAGGTCATGTCTACATAGTTCTCGAACCCGTAGGGTCCGCACGCTTAACGTTTCGATGACAGTTCATTATGAGTTTATAAGTATTGATGCACCGAAGGTTGTTCGAGTCCGGACATGATCACGGACATGACGAGGAGTCTCGAAATGGTCGAGACATAAAGATTGATATATTGGAAGCCTATGTTTGGACTTGGAAGGGTTCGAATGAAAACAGGAAGTTACGGAACACCGGGGTTACGGAACCCCCGGGGTATATGGGCCTTAATGGGCCACAAGGAGAAGAGGAAGGGCCGGCCGGGGCAGGCGCGCCCCCTCCCCTCTAGTCCGAATAGGACAAGGAGAGGGGGCGCCTTCCTCTTCCCCTCCCCAATCCTACTCCAACTAGGAGAGGGGGAGTCCTACTCCGGTGGGAGTAGGACTCCTCCAGCGCCTCCCTAGGGCCGGCCGCACCCCCTTTGCTCCTTTATATCTGGGGCAGGGGCACCCTTGACACACAAGTTGATCTACGGATCGTTCCTTAGCCGTGTGCGGTGCCCCCCTCCACCATATTCCACTTCGGTCATATTGTCGTAGAGCTTTGGCGAAGCCCTGCGCCGGAGAAGTCATATCATCGCGGAGCTTAAGCGAAGCCCTGTGTCGGTGGAGCATCAACATCGCCACCACGCCGTCGTCTTGTGGAACTCATCCCGACACTTTGCTGGATCGAGTCCGGGATCGTCATCGAGCTGAGCGTGTGCGTAACTTCGGAGGTGCCGACGTTCGGTGCTTGGATCGGTCGGATCGTGAAGGCGCACGACTACATCAACAGCGTTGTTATAACGCTTCGCTGTCGGTCTCACGAGTGCGTGGACGGACACTCTCCCCTCTCATTGCTATGCCATCACCATGGTCTTGCGTGTGCGTAGGAATTTTTTTTGAAATTACTACGTTCCCTAACAAGACCTTCTCACCTATAGCGATGCTTAAGTCCGTCCGAATCATGTTAGCAATTGCCGCATTTTATGATTATGAAATTTGGCAAATGGATGTAAAGACATCATTCCTGAATGTACTTCTGGAAGAAGAGTTGTATATGATGCAACCTGAAGGTTTTATCGATCCAAAGGATGCTAACAAAGTGTGCAAGCTCCAGCGATCCATCTATGGAATGGTGCAAGCATCTCAGAGTTGGAATAAACGTTTTGATAGTGTGATCAAAGCATATGGTTTTATACAGACTTTTGGAGAAGCCTGTATTTACAAGAAAGTGAGTGGGAGCTCTGTAGCATTTCTAATATTATATGTTGATGACATATTGTTGATTGGAAATGATATAGAATTTCTGGATAGCATAAAAGGATACTTGAACAAGTGTTTTTCAATGAAAGACCTCGGTGAAGCTGCTTATATATTGGGCATCAAGATCTATAGAGATAGATCAAGGCGCTTAATTGGACTTTCACAAAGCACATACCTTGATAAAGTTTTGAAAAAGTTCAAAATGGATGAAGCAAATAAAGGGTTCTTGCCTATGTTACAAGGTGTGAAGTTGAGTCAGACTCAATGCCCGACCACTGCAGAAGATAGAGAGAAAATGAAAGATGTTCCCTATGCTTCATCCATAGGCCCTATCATGTATGCAATGCTGTGTACGAGACCTGATGTGTGCCTTGCTATTAGCTTAGCAGGGAGGTACCAAAGTAATCCAGGAGTGGATCACTGGACAACGGTCAAGAACATCCTGAAATACCTGGAAAGGACTAAGGATATGTTTCTTGTTTATGGGGTGACAAAGATCTCGTCGTAAATGGTTACGTCGATGTGAGCTTTGACACTGATCTGGATGACTCTAAGTCACAAACCGGATACGTATTTATATTGAACGGTGGAGCTGTCAGTTGGTGCAGTTCTAAGCAAAGCGTCGTGGCGAGATCTACGTCTGAAGCGGAGTACATAGCTCCTTTGGAAGCAGCAAATGAAGGAGTCTGGATGAAGGAGTTCATATCCGATCTAGGTGTCATACCTAGTGCATCGGGTCCAATAAAAATCTCTTGTGACAATACTGGTGCAATTGCCTTGGCAAAGGATTCCAGATTTCACGAGAGAACCAAGCATATCAAGAGACGCTTCAATTCCATCCGCGATTAAGTCCAGGTGGGAGACATAGAGATTTGCAAGATACATACGGATCTGAATGTTGCAGACCCGTTGACTAAGCCTCTCTCACGAGCAAAACATGATCAGCACCAAGGCTCCATGGGTGTTAGAATCATTACTGTGTAATCTAGATTATTGACTCTAGTGCAAGTGGGAGACTGAAGGAAATATGCCCTAGAGGCAATAATAAAGTTATTATTTATTTCCTTATTTCATGATAAATGTTTATTATTCATGCTAGAATTGTATTAACCGAAAACATAATACATGTGGGAATACATAGACAAACAGAGTGTCACTAGTATGCCTCTACTTGACTAGCTCATTGATCAAAGATGGTTATGTTTCCTAGCCATAGACATGAGTTGTCATTTGATAAACGGGATCACATCATTAGGAGAATGATGTGATTGACTTGACCCATTCCGTTAGCTTAGCACTTGATCGTTTTAGTTTACCGCTATTGCTTTCTTCATGACTTATACATGTTCCTATGACTATGAGATTATGCAACTCCCGATTACCGGAGGAACAGTTTGTGAGCTACCAAACATCACAACGTAACTGGGTGATTATAAAGGTGCTCTACAGGTGTCTCCGATGGTACTTGTTGAGTTGGCATAGATCGAGATTAGGATTTGTCACTCCGATTGTCGGAGAGGTATCTCTGGGCCCTCTCGGTAATGCACATCACTATAAGCCTTGCAAGCAATGCCACTAATGAGTTAGTTGCGGGATGATGCATTATGGAACGAGTAAAGAGACTTGCCGGTAACGAGATTGAGCTAGGTATTGAGATACCGACGATCGAATCTCGGGCAAGTAACATACCGATGACAAAGGGAACAACATATGTTGTTATGCGGTTGGACCGATAAAGATCTTCGTAGAATATGTGGGAGCCAATATGAGCATCCAGGTTCCACTATTGGTTATTGACCGGAGACATGTCTCGGTCATGTCTGCATAGTTCTCGAACCCGTAGGGTCCGCACGCTTAAAGTTCGGTGACGATCGGTATTATGAGTTTTTGTGTTTTGATGTACTGAAGGTAGTTCGGAGTCCCCGATATGATCACGGACATGACGAGGAGTCTCGAAATGGTCGAGACGTAAAGATCGATATATTGGACGACTATGTTCGGACACCGGAAGTGTTTCGGGAGGTTTCGGACATATACCGGAGTACCGGGGGTTACCGGAACGCCCCGGGGAGTATATTGGGCCTAATGGGCCCTAGTGGGAGAAGAGGAGGGGCGGCCAGGGCAGCTGCGCCCCCCTCGCCCTCTAGTCCGAATTGGACAAGGAGGGGGGCAGCGCCCCCCTTTCCTTCTCTCCTTCTCTCCCTTCCTTCTCCTCTCCTACTCCTACTTGGAATGGGGAGTCCTACTCCCGGTGGGAGTAGAACTCCTCATGCGGCGCGCCATAGAAGGCCGGTCCCTCCCCCTCCTCCACTCCTTTATATACGGGGAGGGGGGCACCCCTTGGGGACACAACAATTGATCATTGATCTCTTAGCCGTGTGCGGTGCCCCCCTCAACCATAATCCACCTCGGTAATATCGTAGCGTTGCTTAGGCGAAGCCCTGCGTTGGTAGCATCATCATCATCACGCCGTTGTACTGACGGAACTCTCCTGCAAAGCTCTGCTGGATCGGAGTTCGTGGGACGTCATCGAGCTAAACGTGTACTGAACTCGGAGGTGCCGTGCATACGGTTCTTTGATGGGTCGGATCATGAAGACGTATGACTACATCAACCGCGTTGTCATAACGCTTCCGCTTTCGGTCTACGAGGGTACATGGACAACACTTTCCCCTCTCGTTGCTATGCATCACCATGATCTTGCGTGTGCGTAGGATTTTTTTTGAAATTACTACGTTCCCCAACAGTGGTATCAGAGCCAGGTTTATGCGAAGATGTTATATGCAAGAGTAGAACACAAGTGTGTTGTGGGTGATACAAGTCATAGTGCTTACCAACATGTCACACTTTGATTCGGCGGTATTGTTGGATGAAGCGGCCCGGACCGACATTACGCATACGCTTACGCGATACTGGTTCTACCGATGTGCTTAGCACACAGGTGGCTGGCGGGAGTCAGTTTCTCCAACTTTTGTTGAATCGAGTGTGGCTACGCCCGGTCCTTGAGAAGGTTGAGACAGCACATACTTGACGAAATATCGTTATGGTTTTGATGCGTAGGTAAAAATGGTTCTTGCTCAGCCCGTAGCAGCCACGTAAAAGTTGCAACAACAAAGTAGAGAACATCTAACTTGTTTTTGCAGGGCATGTTGTGATGTCATATGTGAAGGAAATATGCCCTAGAGGCAATAACAAAGTTATTATTTATTTCCTTATTTCATGATAATTTTTTATTATTCATGCTAGAATTGTATTAGTCAAAAACATAATGCATGTGTGAATACATAGACAAACAGAGTGTCACTAGTATACCTCTACTTGACTAGCTCGTTGATCAAAGATGGTTATGTTTCCTAACCATAGACATGAGTTGTCATTTGATAAACGGGATCACATCATTAGGAGAATGATGTGATTGACTTGACCCATTCCGTTAGCTTAGCACTTGATCGTTTTAGTTTACTGTTATTGCTTTCTTCATGACTTATACATGTTCCTATGACTATGAGATTATGCGGAAGGAAATATGCCCTAGAGGCAATAATAAAGTTATTATTTATTTCCTCATATCATGATAAATGTTTATTATTCATGCTAGAATTGTATTAACCAGAAACTTAGTACATGTGTGAATACATAGACAAACAGAGTGTCACTAGTATGCCTCTACTTGACTAGCTCGTTAATTAAAGATGGTTATGTTTCATAGCCATAGACATGAGTTGTCATTTGATTAACGGGATCACATCATTAGGAGAATGATGTGATTGACTTGACCCATTCCGTTAGCTTAGCAATTGATCGTTTAGTATGTTGCTATTGCTTTCTTCATGAATTATACATGTTCCTATGACTATGAGATTATGCAACTCCCGTTTACCGGAGGAACACTTTGTGTGCTACCAAAAGTCACAATGTAAATGGGTGATTATAAAGGTGCTCTACAGGTGTCTCCGAATGTACTTGTTGAGTTGGCGTATATCGAGATTAGGATTTGTCACTCCGATTGTCGGAGAGGTATCTCTGGGCCCACTCGGTAATACACATCACTATAAGCCTTGCAAACATTGTAACTAATGAGTTAGTTGCGGGATGATGTACTACGGAACAAGTAAAGAGGCTTGCCGGTAACAAGATTGAACTAGGTATTGAGATATCAACGATTGAATCTCGGGCAAGTAACATACCGATGACAAAGGGAACAACGTATGTTGTTATGCGGTTTGACCGATAAAGATCTTCGTAGAATATGTGGGAGCCAATATGAGCATCCAGGTTCCGCTATTGGTTATTGACCAAAGACGTGTCTCGGTCATGTCTACATAGTTTTCGAACCCGTAGGGGCCGCACGCATAAAGTTCAGTGACAATCGGTATTATGAGTTTTGTTTTTTGATGTACCGAAGGTAGTTAGGAGTCCCGGATATGATCACGGGCATGACGAGGAGTCTTGAAATGGTCGAGACATAAAGATCAATATATTGGACGACTATATTCAGACATCGGAAGTGTTCCGGGTGGTTTCGGAGAAAACCGGAGTGCCGGAGGGTTACCGGAACCCCCTCGGGAGAAATAATGGGCCTTATGGGCCTTAGTGGAGAGAGAGAGAGAGAGAGGGCTGGCCTAGGGCAGGCCGCGCGGCCCTCCCCCTCTGGTCCGAATTGGACTAGGAGAGGGGGGCGGCGCCCCCCTTTCCTTCTCCCTCTCCCCTTCCTTTCCCCCTCCTAGTAGGAGTAGGAAAGAGGGGAGTCGTACTCCTACTAGGAGGAGGACTCCTCCTTCTGGCGCGCGATAGAGGGCCGGCCGGCCTCCCCCCTTGCTCCTTTATATACGGGGGCAGGGGGCACCTCTAGACACTAGTCGATCTGTTGATCTCTCCCAGCCGTGTGTGGTGCCCCCCTCCACCATAATCCACCTCGATCATATCGTAGCGGTGCTTAGGCGAAGCCCTGCGTCGGTAGCAACATCAACACCGTCACCATGCCGTCGTGCTGCCGAAACTCTCTGGCGAAGTTCTGCTAGATCGGAGCTCGCGGGACGTCATCGAGTTGAACGTGTGCTGAACTCGGAGGTGCCGCGCGTTCGGTACTTGGATCGGTTGGATCGTAAAGACGTACGACTACATCAACCACGTTGTGCTAACGCTTCTGCTTTCGGTCTACGAGGGTACGTGGACACACTCTTCCCTCTCGTTGCTATGCATCACCATAATTCTGTGTGTGCATAGGAAAAAAATTACTACATTCCCCAACAATGGCATCAGAGCCAGGTTCTATGCGTAGATGTTATATGCATGAGTAGAACACAAGTGAGTCGTGGGCGATACAAGTCATACTGCTTACCAGCATGTCATACTTTGGTTTGGCGGTATTGTTGGATGAAGCGGCCCGGACCGACATTACGCGTACGCTTATCCGAGACTGGTTCTATCGACGTGCTTTGCACACAGGTGGCTGGCGGGTGTCAATTTCTCCAACTTTAGTTGAACCGAGTGTGGCTACGCCCGGTCCTTTAGAAGGTTAAAACATCACTAACTTGATGAACTATCGTTGTGGTTTTCATGCGTAGGTAAGAACGGTTCTTGCTCACCCCGTAGCAGCCACGTATAACTTGCAACAACAAAGTAGAGGACGTCTAACTTGTTTTTGCAGGGCATGTTGTGATGTGATATGGTCAAGACATGATGCTATATTTATTGTATGAGATGATCATGTTTTGTAACCGAGTTATCGGCAACTGGAGGAGCCATATGGTTGTCGCTTTATTGTATGCAATGAAATCGCCCTGTAATTGCTTTACTTTATCAGTAAGCGGTAGCGATAGTCGTAGAAGCAATAGTTGGCGAGATGACAACAATGCTACGATGGAGATCAAGGTGTCGCGCCGGTGACAATGGTGATCATGACAATGCTTCGGAGATGGAGATCACAAGCACAAGATGATGATGGCCATATCATATCACTTATATTGATTGCATATGATGTTTATCCTTTATACATCTTATTCTGCTTTGTTTGAGGGTAGCATTATAAGATGGTCTCTCACTAAATTTCAAGGTAAAAGTGTTCTCCCTGAGTATGCACCGTTGCCAAAGTTCGTCGTGCCGAGACACCACGTGATGATCGGGTGTGATAAGCTCAACGTTCATCTACAACGGGTGCAAGCCAGTTTTGCACATGCAAAATACTCGGGTTAAACTTGACGAGCCTAGCATATGCAGATATGGCCTCGAAACAATGAGACCGAAAGGTCGAGTGTGAATCATATAGTAGATATGATCAACATAGTGATGTTCACCATTGAAAACTACTTCATTTCACGTGATGATCGGTTATGGTTTAGTTGATTTGGATCACCTAATCACTTAGATGATTAGAGGGATGTCTATCTAAGTGGGAGTTCTTAAGTAATATGATTAATTGAACTTAAATTTATCATGAACTTAGTACCTGATAGTATTTTGCTTGTCTATGTTGTTGTAGATAGATGGCCCGTGCTGCTGTTCCGTTGAATTTTAATGCGTTACTTGTGAAAGCAAAGTTGAAAGATGATGGTAGAAATTACACGGACTGGGTCCGTAGCTTGAGGATTATCCTCATTGCTGCATAGAAGAATTACGTCCTGGAAGCACCGCTAGGTGCTAGACCTGCTGCAGGACCAACACCGGATGTTATGAACGTCTGGCAGAGCGAAGCTGATGACTACTCGATAGTTCAGTGTGCCGTGCTTTACGGCTTAAAACTGGGACTTCAACGATGTTTCGAACGTCATGGAGCGTATGAGATGTTCCAGGAGTTGAAGTTAATATTTCAAGCAAATGCCCGGATTGAGAGATATGAAGTCTCCAATAAGTTCTACAACTGCAAGATGGAGGAGAATAGTTCTGTCAGTGAACATATACTCAGAATGTCTAGGGTATAACAATCACTTGATTCAACTGGGAGTTAATCTTCTGGATGATAGTGCCATTGACAGAATTCTTCAACCACTATCACCAAGCTATAAGAGCTTCGTGATGAACTATAATATGCAAGAGATGGATAAAAAAAATTCCCGAGCTCTTCGCAATGCTGAAAGCTGCGAAGGTAGAAATCAAGAAGGAGCATCAAGTGTTGATGGTCAACAAGACCACCAGTTTCAAGAAAAAGGGCAGAGGGAAGAAGAAGGGGAACTTCAAGAAAAACAGCAAACAAGTTGCTGCTCAAGTGAAGAAACCCAAGTCTGGACCTAAGCCTCACACTGAGTGCTTCTACTGCAAACAGACTGGTCACTGGAAGCGGAACTGCCCCAAGTATTTGGCGGATAAGAAGGATGGCAAGGTAAACAAAGGTATATGTGATATACATGTTATTGATGTGTGCCTTACTATAGCTCGCATAGCTTTTGGGTATTTGATCTCGGTTACATTTCTAATATTTGCAACTCGAAACAGGGACTACGGATTAAGCAAAGACTGGCTAAGGACAAGGTGACAATGCGCGTGGGAAATGGTTCCAAAGTCGATGTGATCGCCGTTGGCACGCTACCTCTACATCTACCTTCGGGATTTGTTTTAGACCTGAATAATTGTTATTTGGTGCCAGCGTTGAGCATGAACATTATATCTGGATCTTGTTTGATGTGAGACGGTTATTCATTTAAATCTGATAATAATGGTTGTTCTATTTATATGAGTAATATCTTTTATGGTCATGCACCCTTAAAGATTGGTCTATTTGTGTTGAATCCTGATAGTAGTGACACACATATTCATAATGTTGAAGCCAAAAGATGCAGAATTGATAATGATAGTGCAACTTATTTGTGGCACTGCCTTTTGGGTCATATTGGTGTAAAGAGAATGAAGAAACTCCATACTGATGGACTTTTGGAATCACTTGATTATGATTCACTTGGTACTTGCGAACCATGCCTCATGGGCAAGATGACTAAAACACCGTTCTCCGGAACGACGGGGCAAGCAACAGATTTATTGGAAATCATACATATTGATGTATGTGGTCCCATGAATATTGAGGTTTGCGGCGGGTATCATTATTTTCTCACCTTGACAGATGATTTGAGCAGATATGGGTATATCTACTTAATGAAACATAAGTCTGAAACATTTGAAAAGTTCAAAAAAAAATTCAGAGTGAAGTGGAAAATCATCGTAACAAGAAAATAAAGTTTCTACGATCTGATCGTGGAGGAGAATATTTGAGTTACGAGTTTGATCTACATTTAAAACAATGTGCAATAGTTTCACAACTCAGGCCACCCGGAACACCACAGCGTAATGGTGTGTCCGAACGTCGTAATGGTACTTTACTAGATATGGTGCGATCTATGATGTCTCTTACAGATTTACCGCTATCCTTTTGGGGTTATGCTTTAGAGACGGCTGCATTCACATTAAATAGGGCACCATCGAAATCTGTTGAGACGACGCCTTATGAACTATGGTTTGGCAAGAAACCAAAGTTGTCATTTCTTAAAGTTTGGGGCTACGATGCTTACGTGAGAAAGCTTCAACCTGATAAGCTCGAACCCAAATCGGAGAAATGTGTCTTCATAGGATACCCAAAAGAAACTGTTGGGTACACCTTCTATCACAGATCCGAAGGCAAGACATTCATTGCTAAGAATGGATCCTTTCTAGAGAAGGAGTTTATCTCGAAAGAAGTGAGTGGGAGGAAAGTATAACTTGATGGGGTAACTGTACCTGCTCCCTTATTAGAAAGTAGTTCATCACAGAAACCGTTTCCTGTGACACCTACACCAATTAGTGAGGAAGCTAATGATGATGATCATGAAACTTCAGATCAAGTTACTACCGAACCTCGTAGATCAACCAGAGTAAGATCCGCACCAGAGTGGTATGGTAATCATGTTATGGAGGTCATGTTACTAGACCATGACGAACCTACGAACTATGAGGAAGCGATGATGAGCCCAGATTTCGCAAAATGGCTTGAGGCCATGAAATCTGAGATGGGATCCATGTATGAGAACAAAGTGTGGACTTTGGTTGACTTGCCTGTTGATCGGCAAGCCATCGAGAATAAATGGATCTTCAAGAAGAAGACATACGCTGACGGTAATGTTACTGTCTACAAAGCTCGACTTGTTGCGAAAGGTTTTCGACAAGTTCAAGGAGCTGACTACGATGAGACCTTCTCACCCGTAGCGATGCTTAAGTCCGTCTGAATCATGTTAGCTATTGCCGCATTTTATGATTATGAAATTTGGCAAATGGATGTAAAGACTGCATTCCTGAATGGATTTCTGGAAGAAGAGTTGTATATGATGCAACCTGAAGGTTTTATCGATCCAAAAGGCACTAACAAAGTGTGCAAGCTCCAGCGATCCATTTATGGACTGGTGCAAGCCTCTCGGAGTTGGAATAAGCGTTTTTGATAGTGTGATCAAAGCATATGGTTTTATACAGACTTTTGGAGAAGCCTGTATTTACAAGAAAGTGAGTGGGAGCTCTGTAGCATTTCTGATATTATATGTGGATGACATATTGTTGATTAGAAATGATATAGAATTTCTGGATAGCATAAAAGGATACTTGAATAAGATTTTTTTCAATGAAAGACCTCGGAGAAGCTGCTTACATATTGGGCATCAAGATCTATAGAGATAGATCAAAACGCTTAACTGGACTTTCACAAAGTACATACCTTGACAAAGTTTTGAAGAAGTTCAAAATGGATCAGGAAAAGAAAGGTTTCTTGCCTGTGTTACAAGGTGTGAAGTTGAGTAAGACTCAATGCCCGACCACTGCAGAAGATAGAAAGAAAATGAAAGATGTTCCCGATGCTTCAACCATAGGCTCTATCATGTATGCAATGCTATGTACCAGACCTGATGTGTGCCTTGCTATTAGTTGCAGGGAGGTACCAAAGTAATCCAGGAGTGGATCACTTGACAGCGGTCAAGAACATCCTGAAATACCTGAAGAGGACTAAGGATATGTTTCTCGTTTATGGAGGTGACAAAGAGCTCATCGTAAATGGTTACACTGATGCAAGCTTTGACACTAATCCGGGCGATTCGAAGTCGCAAACCGGATACATGTTTATATTAAACGATGGAGTTGTCAGCTGGAGCAGTTCTAAACAAAGCGTCGTGGCGGGATCTACATGTGAAGCAGAGTACATAGCTGCTTCAGAAGTAGCAAATGAAGGAGTCTGGACGAAGGAGTTCATATCCGATCTAGGTGTCATACCTAGTGCATCAGGACTAATGAAAATCTTTTTTGACAATACTGGTGCAATTGCTTTGGCAAAGGAATCCAGATTTCACAAGAGAACCAAGCACATCAATAAACACTTCAACTCCATCCGGGATCAAGTCCAGGTGGGAGACATAGAGATTTGCAAGATACATACAGATCTGAATGTTGCAGACCCGTTGACTAAGCCTCTTCCATTAGCAAAACATGATCAGCACTAAGACTCCATGGGTGTTAGAATCATTACTGTGTAATCTAGATTATTGACTCTAGTTCAAGTGGGAGAGTGAAGGAAATATGCCCTAGAGGCAATAATAAAGTTATTATTTATTTCCTCATATCATGATAAATGTTTATTATTCATGCTAGAATTGTATTAACCAGAAACTTAGTACATGTGTGAATACATAGACAAACAGAGTGTCAATAGTATGCCTCTACTTGACTAGCTCGTTAATTAAAGATGGTTATGTGTCCTAGCCATAGACATGAGTTGTCATTTGATTAACGGGATCACATCATTAGGAGAATGATATTATTGACTTGACCCATTCCGTTATCTTAGCACTTGATCGTTTAGTATGCTGCTATTGCTTTCTTCATGAATTATACATGTTCCTATGACTATGAGATTATGCCCCTCGCGTTTACTGGAGGAACACTTTGTGTGCTACCAAACGTCACAACGTAAATGGGTGATTATAAAGGTGCTCTACAGGTGTCTCCGAAGGTACTTGTTGAGTTGGCGTATATCGAGATTAGGATTTGTCACTCCGATTGTCGGAGAGGTATCTCTGGGCCCACTCGGTAATACACATCACTATAAGCCTTGCAAGCATTTTAAATAATGAGTTAGTTGCGGGATGATGTATTACGGAACGAGTAAAGAGACTTGCCGGTAACGATATTGAACTAGGTATTGAGATACCGACGATCGAATCTCGGGCAAGTAACATACCGATGACAAAGGGAACAACGTATGTTGTTATGTGGTTTGACCGATAAAGATCTTCGTAGAATATGTGGGAGCCAATATGAGCATCCAGGTTCCGCTATTGGTTCTTGACCAGAAACGTGTCTCGGTCATGTCTACATAGTTCTCGAACCCGTAAGGTTCGCACGCTTAAAGTTCGGTGACAATCGGTATTATGAGTTTTGTGTTTTGATGTACTGAAGGTAGTTTGGAGTCCCGGATATGATCACGGACATGACGAGGAGTCTCGAAATGGTCGAGACGTAAATATCGATTTATTGGACGACTATATTCGGACACCGGAAGTGTTCCGGGTGGTTTTGGAGAAAACCGGAGTGCCGGAGGGTTACCGGACCCCGGGAGAAATAATGGGCCTTATGGGCCTTAGTGGAGAGAGAGAGGGCTGGCCTAGTGCAGGCCGCGCGGCCTCCCCCTCTGGTCCGAATTGGACAAGGAGAGGGGGGGGGCGTGGCGCCCCCTTTCCTTCTCCCTCTCCCCCTTCCTTTCCCCCTCCTAGTAGGAGTAGGAAAGAGGGGAGTCCTACTCCTACTAGGAGGAGGACTCCTCCTCCTGGCGCGCCATAGAGGGCAGGACAGCCTCCCCCCTTGCTCCTTTATATACAGGGGCAGGGGGCACCTCTAGACTCAAGTTGATCTATTGATCTCTCCCAGCCGTGTGCGGTGCCCCCCCACCATAATCCACCTCGATCATATTGTAGCGGTGCTTAGGCGAAGCCCTGCGTCGGTAGCAACATCAACACCGTCACCACACCGTCGTGCTGACGAAACTCTCCGGCGAAGTTCTGCTGGATCGGAGCTCGCGGGTGTCATCGAGTTGAACGTGTGCTGAACTCGGAGGTGCCATGTGTTCAGTACTTGGATCAGTCGGATCGTGAAGACGTACGACTACATCAACCGCGTTGTGCTAACGCTTCCCCTTTCGGTCTACGAGGGTACATGGACACACTCTCCCCTCTCGTTGCTATGCATCACCATGATCTTGTGTGTGCGTAGGAAAAATTTTTACTACGTTCCCCAACATATGCAACTCCCACTTACCGGAGGAACACTTTGTGTGCTACCAAACGTCACAACGTAACTGGGTGATTATAAAGGTGCTCTATAGGTGTCTCCGATGGTACTTGTTGAGTTGGCATAGATCAAGATTAGGATTTGTTACTCCATGTATCAGAGAGGTATCTCTGGGCCCTCTCGGTAATACTCATCACTATAAGCCTTGCAAGCAATGTGACTAATGAGTTAGTTGCGGGATGAAGTATTACGGGACGAGTAAATAGACTTTCCGGTAACGAGATTGAACTAGGTATTGAGATACCAACGATCGAATCTCGGGCAAGTAACATACCGATGACAAAGGGAACAACGTATGTTGCTATGCGGTTTGACCGATAAAGATCTTCGTAGAATATGTGGGAGCCAATATGAGCATCCAGGTTCCGCTATTGGTTATTGATCGGAGACATGTCTCGGTCATGTCTACATAGTTCTCGAACCCGTAGGGTCCGCACGCTTAACGTTCAGTGACGATCGGTATTATGAGTTTATGTATTTTGATGCACCGAAGGTAGTTCGGAGTCCCAGATGAGATCGGGGACATGACGAGGAGTCTCGAAATGGTTGAGACGTAAAGATCGATATATTGGACGACTATATTCGGACATCGGAAAGGTTCCGAGTGATTCGGGTATTTTTCAGAGTACCAGGGAGATACGGGAATACGGGAAAAGAAGTATTGGGCCTCATGGGCCAAGTGTTGGAAGAGAGGAGGCAGGGCAAGGCAGGCGCGCGGCCCCCCTAGCCCAAACCGAATTGGACTAGGGGGTCGGCCCCCCTTTCCTTTCTCTCCTCCCTCTCCTTCCTTCTTCCCTCCTTCCCTTTGGTGGACTCCTACTGGGACTTGGAGTCCTAGCAGGACACCACACTTGGCGCGCCCATAGGGGCCGGTCGGCCTCCCCTCCTCTCCTCCTTTATATACTAAGGCAAGGGGCACCCCATAGACACAATAATTGATCATTGATCTTTTAGCCGTGTGCAGTGCCCTCCTCCACCATAATCCACCTCGGTCATATCCTAGCGGTGCTTAGGCGAAGCCCTGCATGGGTAACTTCATCAACATTGTCACCACGCCGTCGTGCTATCGAAACTCTCCCTTGAGCTCTACTGGATAGTGAGTTCGTGGGACGTCATCGAGCTGAACGTGTGCTGAACGCGGAGGTGCCGTACGTTCGGTACTGAGGATCGGTCGATCGTGAAGACGTACGACTACATCAACCGCGTTGTCATAACACTTCCGCTTAACGGTCTACGAGGGTACGTGGACGACACTCTCCCCTCTCATTGCTATGCATCACCATGATCTTGCGTGTGCGTAGGAATTTTTTTGAAATTACTACGTTCCCCAACAATATAGTCAAGACATGATGCTAAATTGTATTGTATGCGATGATCATGTTTTGTAACCAAGTTATCGGCAACTGGCACGAGCCATATGGTTGTCGCTTTATTGTATGAAACGCAATCGCCATGTAATTGCTTTACTTTATCACTAAGCGGTAGCGATAGTCGTAGAAGCAATAGTTGGCGAGACGACAATGATGCTACGATGGAGATCAAGGTGTCGCGCCGGTGATGATGGTGATCATGACGGTGCTTTGGAGATGGAGATCAAAGGCACAAGATGATCATGGCCATATCATATCACTTATATTGATTGCATGTGACGTTTATCTTTTATGCATCTTATTTTGCTTAGATAAACGGTAGCATTATAAGATGATCTCTCACTAAATTTCAAGGTATAAGTGTTCTCCCTGAGTATGCACCGTTGCGAAAGTTCGTCGTGCCGAGACACCACGCGATGATCGGGTGTGATAAGCTCTACGTTCACACACAACAGGTGCAAGCCAGTTTTGCATACGCAGAATACTCGGGTTAAACTTGACGAGCCTAGCATATGCAGATATGGCCTCGGAACACTGAGACCGAAAGGTCGAGCGTGAATCATATAATAGATATGATCAACATACTGATGTTCACCATTGAAAACTAATCCATCTCACGTGATGATCGGACATGGTTTAGTTGATATGGATCACGTGATCACTTAGATGATTAGAGGGATGTCTATCTAAGTGGGAGTTTTTAAGTAATATGATTAATTGAACTTTAATTTATCATGAACTTAGTACCTGATAGTATTTTTTATGTCTATGTTGTTGTAGATAGATGGCCCGTGCTGTTGTTCCGTTGAATTTTAGTGAGTTCCTTGAGAAAGCAAAGTTGAAAGATGATGTAACAATTACACGGACTGGGTCTGTAACTTGAGGTTTATCCTCATTGCTGCACAGAAGAATTACGTCCTGGAAGCACCGCTAGGTGCCAAACCCGCTGCAGGAGCAACACCAGATATTATGAATGTTTGGCAGAGCAAAGCTGACGACTACTCGATAGTTCAGTGTGCCATGCATTACAGCTTAGAACCGGGACTTCAATGATGTTTTGAACGTCATGGAGCATATGAGATGTTCCAGGAGTTGAAGTTAATATTTCAAGCAAATGCCCGGATTGAGAGATATGAAGTCTTCAATAAGTTCTACAGTTGCAAGATGGAGGAGAATAGTTCTGTTAGTGAGCATATACTGAAGATGTCTGGGTATAACAATCATTTGATTCAACTGGGAGTTAATCTTCCGGATGATAGTGTCATTGATAGAATTCTTCAATCACTGCCACCAAGCTACAAGAGCTTCGTGATGAACTATATTATGCAAGGGATGGATAAGACAATTCCCGAGCTCTTCGCAATGCTAAAGGCTGCGGAGGTAGAAATGAAGAAGGAGCATCAAGTGTTGATGGTCAAAAAGACCACCAGTTTCAAGAAAAAGGGTAAAGGGAAGAAGTGGAACTTCAAGAAGAACGGCAAGCAAGTTGCTGCTCAAGTGAAGAAGCCCAAGTCTGGACCTAAGCACGAGGCTGAGTGCTTCTACTGCAAAGGGTGCAGTCCTTTGAAGCGGAACTGCCCCAAGTATTTCAGCGGAAAAGAAGGATGGCAAGGTGAACAAAGGTATATGTGATGTACATGTTATTGATGTGTACCTTTCTAATTCTCGCAGATAGCTTTGGATATTTGATCTGGTTACATTGCTAATATTTGCGACTCAAAGCAGGGACTACTGATTAAGCGAAGATTGGCTAAGGGCGAGGGAGGAGGATGGCGTGGGAAATGGTTCCAAAGTCGATGTGATCATGATTGCACGCTACCTCTACATCTACCTTCGGGATTAGTTTTAGACCTGAATAATTGTTATTTGGTGCCGCGTTGAGCATGAACATTATATCTGGATCTTGTTTGATGCGAGACGGTTATTCATTTAAATCAGAGAATTATGGTTGTTCTATTTATATGAATAATATCTTTTATGGTCATGCACCCTTGAAGAGTGGTCTATTTATATTGAATCTCGATAGTAGTGATACACATATTCATAATATTGAAGCCAAAAGATGCAGAGTTGATAATGATAGTGCAACTTATTTGTGGCACTGCTATTTAGGTCATATTGGTGTAAAGCGCATGAAGAAACTCCATACTGATGGACTTCTGGAATCACTTGACTATGAATCACTTGGTACTTGCGAACCATGCCTCATGGGCAAGATGACTAAAACGCCGTTCTCCGGAACAATGGAGCGAGCGAAAGATTTGTTGGAAATCATACATACTGTTGTATGTTGTCCGATGAATGTTGAGGCTCGCGGCGGTAACATAAGTCTGAAACATTTGAAAAGTTCAAAGAATTTCAGGGTTTAGTGGAAAATCATCATAACAAGAAAATAAAGATTCTACGATCTGATCGTGGAGGAGAATATTTGAGTTACGAGTTTGGTCTTCATTTGAAACAATGCGGAATAGTTTCGCAACTCACGTGTAACGCCCCGGATTCGATACGCCAGGTGTCATTCAGTTATTCGCTGTCTCTGCCATGTCATGTGCTTGCGTGTTGCTCTTTGCCATGTCATCATCTGCATTTCATATCATGTCATCATGCGCATTTCATTTTGCATACGTGTTCGTCTCATGCATCCGAGCATTTTCCCCGTTGTCCGTTTTCCAATCCGGCACTCCTATGTCTCCCGGCGCCCCCTTTTACCTCTTTTCATGTGTGGGTGTTAAACGGTCTCGGAATGGACCGAGGTTTGCCAAGCGGCCTTGGTATAGCACCGTGAACCGCTGTCAAGTTCGGATCATTTGGAGGTCGTTTGGTACTCCAACGGTTAACCGGGTAACCGCAAAAGCCTCTTTCGTGTGCAGCCCAACACCCCTTCCAAAGTGGCCCAAAACCCAGCAAACTCCTCTCCATGCTCTCAGTCGTTCGATCACGATCGCGTGGCCGAAAACCGCACCTCATTTGGACTCTCATAGCTCCCTCTACCTATATATACACCCTCCCGAAATTCATGGATCAAACTCCCCGAAACCCTAGATTTTCCCTCTCCTTGGCCGGACGCGTCCAGCCATGGCGGACACGTCCGCCCGCGCCCCTCGTCAATCGGAGGCGCGCGATGGCCTCCTGCGCGCCCGCCGCCCGCCCCGCAAGGGCCAGGCAAACCCCGACCTGCGCTTCGCCTCCGGCCCGTCGCGCGCGCGCTTCGCCGCCGCCGCCGCCCGGGCGAAGGCCGCCGCCGCCCATGGCGCCCGCCGCCTCGCCGCCGCAGCGAACTTCGCCGCCGCCCCGCGCTCCGGCCATCTCCTCCGCGCCCGCTCCAGCCTCGCGCCGGTGCCAGCTCATGGCCGCGCCGCCGACCCGCCGCTTGGCCAGCCTCGCCATCATGGCCCGTCGCGGCCGGATCGGCAAAGGCGGGCAGATCCGACCTCCCGGCCGTCCCGGCCCTCTCTGCCTCAACTCCGGCCATCTCCCCCGACTCCGGCCGCCATTTCCGGCGAGGTCCGGCCCTGCATCGAAGTCTGTGCCGTGAAGTTGACCTTTTCCCCCCTCCAAATTCATCTAAGTCCCGAAACTGTGATTATTTTGTTGCATTTTCGTTGCATCATAACTCTCTGCATATAGCTCCGTTCTGTGCGTATAATATGTCAAAATGTTCGCCTCGAAGAGTAGATCGTTTCTTCTCATTGCATCATTTTCATTTGAGCTCATCTTGATGCCCGAAATGCTGTTGGAAGAGTGCTATGTGATGTTAGTTTCATTTCTTAATGTAACATGCACTTTGTCATTTTGCCATGATTGATGTGTGCACCCTATGAACTTGAGTCCTACATGTGTTTTGTAATATGCCATGTCTTCTTTACAGTGGTGCTTGCTATGTATTTTTGTGATCAATGTGGTGACTAGCACAAGCATGCAAACTAGGCTTCCTGATGTTGCTGATTTCAGCCCTGTTTTGCTGATATTTTTATGCCATGTTAACTTGATGCTTCCGAGAGATCCATTCATATTTTGAGATACTTCAGTAAGGATGTTTTGTTAAACATGTCTTGCTTTATCCATCCATGCCCTTGTTTGAAATTATGGAGTGCCATAGCATGAGTCAATCGAGCTCTACTTTTGCTATAAAATGTTTCCTGGCAGATTGTTTACATGTTATTCAATTTTGCCAAGGTTGTTGTAGTTGACCCATGCACCCTATGATGTTGTTCTTGCCGTGTATAGTTTCTATGCCATGTCTTCTTACTGTTGGTTGCCTTGCCATGCCATGTAATGCTCTGTAGTGAGTGGTTCAAGCTCACCAACATGCCTACTTATCGTTGCTCCTGCCATGTATGAATCTGTTAATGAAACTTGCCATTTTGACATGGGTGTTATTATATTTTCTGATCCTTTTTGGCTTATGGTCAGTAAGGTACTTTTGTTATATGCTTTGATTAGATTCATGCCATGCCTTTGTTTGCCATGTTAAGTTCCTGTAACATGTTGTTTGATAGCTCTAAACATTGCAACCTGTTGTTATTTCTGCCAATGCCTGAAACTGTTATTATTTGCAATCTTGCCATGTGTTTTTGAGCATGTTCTAGTGATTTCTGGAGATAGCTCAGTGTTCATGTTTTGTAATGCTTTACCTGTACATTATGCCCATGCCTTTTTTTTCATATTGAGGTCCTATAGCATGTTGTTTTGATGCTTGCAATATGCCTAGTTGCTGTTTTGGACAGATTGTTGCCATAACTTGTATAGAGTGTATGTGTTGATCCGTTGCTCCGTTTTGAGTGTGCTCTATATGAAACTTGCTTGATTTTGCATGTAGTTTCATATTATCATGTTGCATCCTTGTTTTGAGGGGTTTGCTTGATGTTTGTATGCTTTTTGCATCAATGCTATGCTTATCTTGTTTTGCTCATATCTTCTAGGCCGTAGCTCCGAATTAAATGAACTTTATATGTAACTTGACTAGAATTTCGTGTAGATCATCGTGGTGCATATTAACTTGCTGTTTAACAAATTGAAAATAAGGTTTATTCAGATCTGGACCAATTTCGAAATTTGCATATGAGGACTTACCGGAATTGTTATATGTTGTTCCCGGCCTCATTTAAACTTGTCTTGATGTGTTGCTCTTGTTTGCATCATCTCTTGCCATGAGTAGCCTCTTCTAGCGTTGTCATGCATCATGCTTGTTTGTGCATCATGCCTTGTTCATGTGTGGTGTGTTTACTATGTTGTGTGCTTCTTCTGTTAGTTCTGTTTCGTTGCGATCGTGAGGATTCGTTCGTCTACGCTTGGTTCGGCTTCATCCGTTCATCTTCTTCATGGACTCGTCCTTCTTCCTAGCGGGATTTCAGGCAAGATGACTGCCACACTGGATCTCACTACTATCATTGCTATGCTAGTTGCTTCGTTCTATCGCTATCTGCGCTACCTATTACTGTTTATCAAGCCTCCCAAATTGCCATGTCGCCTCTAACCTTTTGCACCCTTCCTAGCAAACCGTTGTTTGGCTATGTTACCGCTTTGCTCAGCCCTCTTATAGCGTTGCTAGTTGCGGTGAAGATGAAGTTTGTTCGTTGTTGGAACATGGAGATGTTGTTCCTTGTTGGAACATGTTTACTTGTTGGGATATCACAATATATCTTATTTTATTAATGCATCTATATACTTGGTAAAGGGTGGAAGGCTCGGCCTTATGCCTGGTGTTTTGTTCCACTCTTGCCGCCTAGTTTCCGTCATATCGGTGTTATGTTCCTGGATTTTGCGTCCCTAACGCGGTCGGGTGATTTATGGGACCCCTTGACAGTTCGCTTTGAATAAGACTCCTCCAAAGAAGGCCCAACATTGGTTTTACCATTTGCCTCACCTATGCCCTTTTTCCCTTGGGTTTCGGAGCCCAAGGGTCATCTTTATTTTAGCCCCCGGACCAGTGCTCCTTCGAGTCTGGCCCGAACTAGACCCCTGCGGCGCCCCTCAAGGCAACTTGAGGTCTGGTTTTAGTTGTACGGACTGCTCATCCGAGTGTGCCACGAGACCGAGATATGTGCAGCTCCTATCGAGATTTGTCGGCACATCCGGCGGCTTTGCTGGTCTTGTTTTATTCTTTGTCGAAATGTCTTGTAGCAGGATTCCGAGACTGATCGGGTCTTCCGGGAGAAGGAATATCCTTCGTTGATCGCGAGAGCTTATCATGGGCTAAGATGGGACACCCTGCGGGGTATAAACTTTCGAGAGCCGTGCCCATGCGTTATGTGGCAGATGGGAATTTGTTAATATCCGGTTGTAGTAAACTTGAAGCAAACTCTTCTAAAATACACCAACCGTGTATGCGTAACGTGAGTGTCTCTTTTGGGGTTGATCGAGAGGAGAACACGGTTTCGGGTTATGTCGGCGTAAGTAGGAGTTCAGGATCACTTCTTGATCATTACTAGTTGACGACCGTTCCTTTGTTTCTCTTCTCGCTCTCATTTGCGTATGTTAGCCACCATATATGCTTAGTCGCTGCTGCAACCTCACCACTTTACTCCCTTCCTTTCCTTTAAGCTTTGCTAGTCTTGATACCCATGGTAATGGGATTGCTGAGTCCTCGTGGCTCTGATTACTACACCACAAGTTGC
This sequence comes from Aegilops longissima, assembly GCA_021605205.1. Taxonomy (NCBI): domain Eukaryota; kingdom Viridiplantae; phylum Streptophyta; class Magnoliopsida; order Poales; family Poaceae; genus Aegilops; species Aegilops longissima. The sequence goes on along the minus strand of CM038679.1, from coordinate 622,378,251 downwards.
GGTACAGGTTTTGCGATGATCATGGCGTGAGAGCGATGTTTGCTTGTATTGGAGTTCTTCTTACGCTTCTTCTTGATCGGGGATAGGTTCGGTCGGCAGCCTGGGCTAAGGTGGTGGTTGTCATTTGAGTTTTGTTTATGTTTCATCCGTAGTCGGATGTTGATCTTGTATATGATGTTGTATTCATGTGACATTGTATGTCTTGTATGTATCCCACTATTATGTAATGTTGATGTAATGATATCCACCTTGCAAAAGCGTTCCAATATCGGGTCTATCCTTGGTGGGACCGTCGAGTTCCTTTGGATAGGGTCGCATATTAGGCGTGACAAGTTGGTATCGAGCCTCGACCGACCCTAGAGCCCCTTGATTGATCGTGTAGTTTGGCGATGTTGAGTCTAGAAGAAAACTGTTTTGAGTCTAGTTATATCGAGAGTAGGAATTCTTTTACTCCTCAGCCCCTTCGTCGCTCGGTAAGGAATCTTGACGTAGGTGTTTTGAACTACTCCTCTTCCCATTCAAATTTTTTTTTCTTTAGGATCACGTGGTTAGTTTCGTGAGTTGTCCATCCTCTTTTGTCCGGTGCATCTCTCGTCAAGTCGACTCGAACCTCTTTGTCTTTAGGAGATCAATCCTCAGCTATTTTCGATCGATGTTGTTTCCCTGTCCGAAGTTGTTTTCTTTTCCCACCCCCTCCTTCTTCTTCCGGAACCGAGTCCGTGTCAGTATCCATTCTACTCGTGTGAAGTTTTTGCTCTCTCTCCTCAATGATTTCAACCGGTGTTTCCTCTTCAAGATATTCGTCGATTTCCCCTCCCGAGTTGCCTTTGTTTTTCCCGCCCACCCACCCTTTTTTCTTCCCGGTGTCTGACTCTCTCTCGACCAGCTATCTCATTCGTGTGGAGCCTCTTCAGTCTTCCGTAAATTATTTCAACCGGTGAATTCTCGTCTCGTTCGTCATTCTTCATCCCTTTCTTTTTCCGGTGCACTCAATTCGGGTTAATCATATTCTTTTCCTTCGAAGTGTTCTCTTTGCTCATTCGCCTCTCGCCAGTTTATCATTCCGGAGATCCGAAGACATCTCAGGAGATTCGTCTGTGTTCGAATTAATTCGAGGTTGTCACCTCAGTCAAATATTTCAGTTCTTCCGGTGCATCATCTATCTGTTCAACATCCCTTTCCAACGGTGTTTTCTTTTAGTGGGCCCTAACCCACAGGTCTTTTCCCAGGATCTTACCTGACTCTTCTAATTCCCCCGGAGTTCTTCTCAATTCTTTTCAAGTGTGACGTAAGAATGAATATCATCAGTCACTTGCCTTCTCCAAGATCGCTTTCAAATTCGTTTCATTGTTGACTCAACGTCTTTGTTTTTCATTCTCCCGGAGCGTCTCAACAATTCTGCATGGTGGTTCTCGTCGTCATTCTCAACATTTAAAGACCGTCTTAGATTTTTTTCTCTTAAATCTTGTCTGTTCTCTCGGAGATTCGCGGTGTTAGCTCGATGTTATCCTATCCAGTTGTTTCCAGTTGTGCAATTCTTTTCACCCATCCGGAGCATTTCAGGAGTTGCTTTCTCTCTCGATCATCCGGAGGCCATCTTTTCGGAAGATTCCTTCATTCTAAGTTTTCAGATTCGTTCTCCAATTATTCTATATCCGTGCCCCTTCATTTGTCTCAATATTCTCCCGGTGCTTCGTCAAGTGTTCTTCTATCAGTTCGCGATCTCTTTGTTCTCTTGCATTTTAATTCCCTCAAGTATCTCCGTGCTTCTCTAATTCTTCCCGGCGATTCATTCTCTTTCGTCAGTCATTTCCAAATTCTTACAGTGTTCATTCAAGATTCTTTTCTTTGATTATCATATTAATCCATTTGTTCTTTCAAATCCTACCGGTGGTTCATGAAGAACTTCTCAAGGTGGCGATATGTCACTTCTCAATCCTTTTCATCAAGAATAAGTAGTATGCAAATCCATTGTTTGTCATCAATTTAATTTGATGAAGGATAAGCATGCAATAAATCTTATTCTTATTTCCTCGAAGTGATTAATCTCTTCCTTCGGAGTTTGTTCTTGATGAATAAATTCTACTTCCAAGTGTTTTCATCTTTTCTTTTCCGGAGTTCAATTTTTCCTCGACCATCTCGTCGGAACCTCTGTCTAAATCATCGTAATGCTCATCTTATTCCTTCATCCTTCAATTTTATGTCATCATCCTTGTCACCGGAGTTCTTCATGGTGGTTCTTCATGATTTAATTCTTTCTTCAAGGGTTTCATCAATATTTTGGTGGAATTCACATATCTTTTCTTCTCGCATCTTGAAGTGTAATTATTTCTCCATATTCTTTTGAAGTGGAGTTTTGCATTTCTTCGTTATTCTCAGCTATCCAATCATTTCCGGTTGTGGCAGGTTATCACCTTATGATCTTGAGATGTTACCGATAAGACCACAACAAGCTTATTCTTTTCGTTGTTGATTTTCTCAACAATTCCGTTCAATCCTTTCGTCTGAGGTTGCTTCTATTTCATTCGCGGCACAAGTTGTCATTTTCTTCTCCGTTTCTTTTCATTCAACTTTTTCATTTCTTTCCGGAGGTTTTGTGTCATGTCTTCATCAAGTGTCATTCCATCTTCTCAAGCTCGTGTTCTATTCTTCCATGTTTCAGCCGGAGTGCTACCTAAATCGTTTCAGTCTTATTCGTTTATTTTCTCAGTCTAACCACTCCGGTTAGAACGAGTTGTTTTAGTGTCTATCTTGTTTCCATGAGAATTTGATTCTCGTCATTCTCGTCGTTCCTCTCTTCTTCTCGTGTGCTCTCGATTCTTTGCTTCTTCTCTTGAGTTCTTGTTTCACCTTATCCCTTTTTCTCTTCCGTCTCGGTCCTAAGATCTCGGGACGAGATCTCTTGTTAGTGGAGGAGTGTTGTAACGCCCCGGATTCGATACGCCAGGTGTCATTCAGTTATTCGCTGTCTTTGCCATGTCATGTGCTTGCGTGTTGCTCTTTTCCATGTCATCATCTGCATTTCATATCATGTCATCATGCGCATTTCATTTTGCATACGTGTTCGTCTCATGCATCCGAGCATTTTCCCCGTTGTCCGTTTTCCAATCCGGCACTCCTATGTCTCCCAGCGCCCCCTTTTACCTCTTTTCATGTGTGGGTGTTAAAAGGTCTCGGAATGGACCGAGGTTTGCCAAGCGGCCTTGGTATAGCACCGGTAGACCGCCTGTCAAGTTTCGGATCATTTGGAGGTCGTTTGGTACTCCAACGGTTAACCGGGTAACCGCAAAAGCCTCTTCCGTGTGCAGCCCAACACCCCTTCCAAAGTGGCCCAAAACCCAGCAAACTCCTCTCCATGCTCTCGGTCGTTCGATCACGATCGCGTGGCCGAAAACCGCACCTCATTTGGACTCTCCTAGCTCCCTCTACCTATATATACACCCTCCCCAAATTCATGGATCAAACTCCCCGAAACCCTAGATTTTCCCTCTCCGCCGGACGCGTCCAGCAGCGGCCGGACACGCCCGCCCCTCGTCAATCGGAGGCGCGCGCGTGGCCTCCGCGCCGCCCCTGCCGCTGCTGCCAGGCCTGCTGGGCAGGCTGTGGCAGGCCCGCCTTCGCCTCCCGGCCCGTCGCGCCGCCGCTTCTTCGCCGCCGCCGCCGGGCGAAGGCCGCCGCCGCCATGGCGCCCGCCGCTGCGCCGCCCGGCGAAGCGAAGCTCGCCGCCACCCCGCCGCTCCGGCCATCTCCTCCGCGCCCGCTCCAGCCTCCGCCGCGGTGCCCAGCCACGCCTGGCGCCACCCACCCGACCCCGCCAGCTCCGCCACCATGGCCCGTCGCCGGCCGGATCCGGCAAGGGGCCGGCCAGATCCGACCTCCCCGGCCGTCCCCGGCCCTCTCTGCCTCAACTCCGGGCATCTCCCTCGACTCCGGCCGCCATTTCCGGCGAGGTCCGGCCCTGCATCGAAGTCTGTGCCGTGAAGTTGACCTTTCCCCCCCTCCAAATTCATCTAAGTCCCGAAACTATGATTATTTTGTTGCATTTTCGTTGCATCATAACTCTCTGCATATAGCTCCGTTCTGTGCATATAATATGTCAAAATGTTCGTCTCGAAGAGTAGATCGTTTCATCTCATTGCATCATTTTCATTTGAGCTCATCTTGATGCCCGAAATGCTGTTGCAAGAGTGCTATGTGATGTTAGTTTCATTTCTTAATGAACATGCACTTTTGTCATTTTGCCATGATTGATGTGTGCACCCTATGAACTTGAGTCCTACATGTGTTTTGTAATATGCCATGTCTTCTTTACAGTGGTGCTTGCTATGTATTTTTGTGATCAATGTGGTGACTAGCACAAGCATGCAAACTAGGCTTCTGATGTTGCTGATTTCAGCCTGCTTTTCTTGATATTTTTATGCCATGTTAACTTGATGCTTCCGAGAGATCCATGCATATTTTGAGATACTTCAGTAAGGATGTTTTGTTAAACATGTCTTGCTATATCCATCCATTCCCTTGTTTGAAATTATGGAGTACAATAGGTTGAGTCAATCGAGCTCTACTTTTGCTATAAAATGTTTCCTGGCAGATTGTTTACATGTTATTCAATTTTGCCAAGGTTGTTGTAGTTGACCCATGCACCCTATGATGTTGTTCTTGCCGTGTATAGCTTCTATGCCATGTCTTCTTACTGTTGGTTGCCTTGCCATGCCATGTAATGCTCTGTAGTGAGTGGTTCAAGCTCACCAACATGCCTACTTATCGTTGCTCCTGCCATGTATGAATCTGTTAATGAAACTTGCCATTTTGACATGGGTGTTATTATATTTTCTGGTCCTTTTTGGGTTATGGTCAGTAAGGTACTTTTGTTATATGCTTTGATTAGATTCATGCCATGCCTTTGTTTGCCATGTTAAGTTCCTGTAACATGTTGTTTGATAGCTCTAAACATTGCAACCTGTTGTTATTTCTGCCAATGCCTGAAACTGTTATTATTTGCAATCTTGCCATGTGTTTTTGAGCATGTTCTAGTGATTTCTGGAGATAGCTCAGTGTTCATGTTTTGTAATGCTTTACCTGTACATTATGCCCATGCCTTTTGTTTTCATATTGAGGTCCTATAGCATGTTGTTTTGATGCTTGCAATATGCCTAGTTGCTGTTTTGGACAAATTGTTGCCATAACTTGTATAGAGTGTATGTGTTGATCCGTTGCTCCGTTTTGAGTGTGCTCTATATGAAACTTGCTTGATTTTGCATGTAGTTTCATATTATCATGTTGCATCCTTGTTTTGAGGGGTTTGCATGATGTTTGTATGCTTTTTGCATCAATGCCATGCTTATCTTGTTTTGCTCATATCTTCTAGGCCGTAGCTCCGAATTAAATGAACTTTATATGTAACTTGACTAGAATTTCGTGTAGATCATCGTGGTGCATATTAACTTGCTGTTTAACAACTTGAAAATAAGGTTTATTCAGATCTGGACCAATTTCGAAATTTGCATATGAGGACTTACCGAAATTGTTATATGTTGTTCCCGGCCTCATTTAAACTTGTCTTGATGTGTTGCTCTTGTTTGCATCATCTCTTGCCATGAGTAGCCTCTTCTAGCGTTGTCATGCATCATGCTTGTTTGTGCATCATGCCTTGTTCATGTGTGGTGTGTTTACTATGTTGTGTGCTTCTTCTTGTTAGTTCCTGTTTCGTTGCGATCGTGAGGATTCGTTCGTCTACGCTTGGTTCGGCTTCATCCGTTCATCTTCTTCATGGACTCGTCCTTCTTCCTAGCGGGATTTCAGGCAAGATGACCGCTACCTGGATCTCACTACTATCATTGCTATGCTAGTTGCTTCGTTCTATCGCTATGCTGCGCTACCTATTACCTGTTTATCAAGCCTCCCAAATTGCCATGTCAGCCTCTAACCTTTTGCACCCTTCCTAGCAAACCGTTGTTTGGCTATGTTACCGCTTTGCTCAGCCCCTCTTATAGCGTTGCTAGTTGCAGGTGAAGATGAAGTTTGTTCCTTGTTGGAACATGGAGATGTTGTTCCTTGTTGGAACATGTTTACTTGTTGGGATATCACAATATATCTTATTTTATTAATGCATCTATATACTTGGTAAAGGGTGGAAGGCTCGGCCTTATGCCTGGTGTTTTGTTCCACTCTTGCCGCCCTAGTTTCCGTCATATCGGTGTTATGTTCCTGGATTTTGCGTCCCTAACGCGGTCGGGTGATTTATGGGACCCCCTTGACAGTTCGCTTTGAATAAGACTCCTCCAGCAAGGCCCAACATTGGTTTTACCATTTGCCTCACCTATGCCCTTTTTCCCTTGGGTTTCGGAGCCCAAGGGTCATCTTTATTTTAGCCCCCGGACCAGTGCTCCTTGAGTGCTGGCCCGAACTAGAAACCTGCAGCGCCCCTCAAGGCAACTTGAGGTCTGGTTTTAGTTATGCGGACTGCTCATCCGAGTGTGCCACGAGACCGAGATATGTGCAGCTCCTATCAGATTTGTCGGCACATCCGGGCGGCTTTGCTGGTCTTGTTTTATTGCTGTCGAAATGTCTTGTAGCCGGGATTTCGAGACTGATCGGGTCTTCCCGGGGAGAAGGAATATCCTTCGTTGATCGCGAGTTAGTTACTGTCTACAAAGCTCGACTTGTTGCAAAAGGTTTTCGACAAGTTCAAGGATTTGACTACGATGAAACCTTCTCACCCGTAGCGATGCTTAAGTCCGTCCGAATCATGTTAGAAATTGCCGCATTTTATGATTATGAAATTTGGCAAATGGATGTAAAGACTGCATTCCTTAATGTACTTCTGGAAGAAGAGTTGTATATGATGCAACCTGAAGGTTTTATCGATCCAAAAGGCACTAACAAAGTGTGGAAGCTCCAGCCATCCATCTATGGACTGGTGCAAGCATCTCAGAGTTGGAATAAATGTTTTGATAGTGTGATCAAAGCATATGGTTTTGTACAGACTTTTGGAGGAGCCTATATTTACAAGAAAGTGAGTGGGAGCTCTGTAGCATTTCTAATATTATATGTGGAGGACATATTGTTGATTGGAAATGATATAGAATTTCTGGATAGCATAAAATGATACTTGAACAAGTGTTATTCAATGAAAGACCTCGGTGAAGCTGCTTATATATTGGGCATCAAGATCTATAGAGATAGATCAAGACGCTTAATTGGACTTTCACAGAGCACATACCTTGATAAAGTTTTGAAAAAGTTCAAAATGGATCAAGCAAAGAAAGGGTTCTTGCCTATGTTATAAGGTGTGAAGTTGAGTCAGACTCAATGCCCGACCACTGCAGAAGATAGAGAGAAAATGAAAGATGTTACCTATGCTTCAGCCATAGGCCCTATCATGTATGCAATGCTGTGTACCAGACCTGATGTGTGCCTTGCTATTAGCTTAGCAGGGAGGTACCAAAGTAATCCAGGAGTGGATCACTGGACAACGGTCAAGAACATCCTGAAATACCTGGAAAGGACTAAGGATATGTTTCTTGTTTATGGGGTGACAAAGATCTCGTCGTAAATGGTTACGTTGATGTGAGCTTTGACACTGATCCGGATGACTCTAAGTCACAAACCGGATACGTATTTATATTGAACGGTGGAGCTGTCAGTTGGTGCAGTTCTAAGCAAAGCGTCGTGGCGGGATCTACGTCTGAAGCGGAGTACATAGCTCCTTTGGAAGCAGCAAATGAAGGAGTCTGGATGAAGGAGTTCATATCCGATCTAGGTGTCATACCTAGTGCATCGGGTCCAATGAAAATCTTTTGTGACAATACTGGTGCAATTGCCTTGGCAAAGGAATCCAGATTTCACGAGAGAACCAAGCATATCAAGAGACGCTTCAATTCCATCCGCGATTAAGTCCAGGTGGGAGACATAGAGATTTGCAAGATACATACGGATCTGAATGTTGTAGACCCGTTGACTAAGCCTCTCTCACGAGCAAAACATGATCAGCACCAAGGCTCCATGGGTGTTAGAATCATTCTTGTGTAATCTAGATTATTGACTCGATGCAAGTGGGAGGATCAAGGAAATATGCCCTAGAGGCAATAATAAAGTTATTATTTATTTCCTTATTTCATGATAAATGTTTATTATTCATGCTAGAATTGTATTAACCGGAAACATAATACATGTGGGAATACATAGACAAACAGAGTGTCACTAGTATGCCTCTACTTGACTAGCTCATTGATCAAAGATGGTTATGTTTCCTAGCCATAGACATAAGTTGTCATTTGATAAACGAGATCACATCATTAGGAGAATGATCTCATTGACTTGACCCATTCCGTTAGCTTAGCACTTGATCGTTTTAGTTTATCGCTATTGCTTTCTTCATGACTTATACATGTTCCTATGAATATGAGATTATGCAACTCCCGGTTACCGGAGGAACACTTTGTGTGCTACAAAACGTCACAACGTAACTGGGTGATTATAAAGGTGCTATACAGGTGTCTCCGATGGTACTTGTTGAGTTGGCATAGATCGAGATTAGGATTTGTCACTCCGATTGTCGGAGAGGTATCTCTGGGCCCTCTCGGTAATGCACATCACTATAAGCCTTGCAAGCAATGCCACTAATGAGTTAGTTGCGGGATGATGCATTACAGAACGAGTAAAGAGACTTGCCGGTAACATAACGATGACAAAGGGAACAACGTATGTTGTTATGCGGTTTGACCGATAAAGTTCTTCGTAGAATATGTGGGAGCCAATATGAGCATCCAGGTTCCGCTATTGGTTATTGACCGGAGACGTGTCTCGGTCATGTCTACATAGTTCTCGAACCCGTAGGGTCTGCACGCTTTAAGTTCGGTGACGATCGGTATTATGAGTTTTTGTGTTTTGATGTACTGAAGGTAGTTCGGAGTCCCGAATATGATCGCGGACATGACGAGGAGTCTCGAAATGGCCAAGACGTAAAGATCGATATATTGGACGACTATGTTCGGACACCGGAAGTGTTTTAGGAGGTTTCGGACATATACCGGAGTACAGGAGGGTTACCAGAACCCCCCGGGGAGTATATTGGGCCTAATGGGCCCTAGTGGGAGAAGAGGAGGGCGGCGGGGCAGCAGCGCCCCCCCCTCTAGTCCGAATTGGACAAGGAGGGGGGTGGCGCCCCCCTTTCCTTCTCTCCTTCTCTCCCTTCCTTCTCCTCTCCTACTCCTACTTGGAAGGAGGAGTCCTACTCCCGGTGGGAGTAGGACTCCTCATGGGGCGCGTCATAGAAGGCCGGCCCCTCCCCCTCCTCCACTCATTTATATACGGGGAAGGGGGCACCCCTTGGAGACACAACAATTGATCATTGATCTCTTAGCCGTGTGCGGTGGCCCCCTCCACCATAATCCACCTCGGTAATATCGTAGCGGTGCTTAGGCGAAGCCCTGCGTCGGTAGCATCATCATCACCGTCATCACGCCGTCGTACTGACGGAACTCTCCCGCAAAGCTCTGCTGGATCGGAGTTCGTGGGACGTCATCGAGCTGAACGTGTGCTGAACTCGGAGGTGCCGTGCGTTCGGTACTTTGATAGGTCGGATCGTGAAGACGTACGACTACATCATCCGCGTTGTCATAACGCTTCCGCGTTCGGTCTACGAGGGTACGTGGACAACACTCTCCCCTCTCGTTGCTATGCATCACCATGATCTTGCGTGTGCGTAGGATTTTTTTTTGAAATTACTACGTTCCCCAACATGTGTCCACCGAGCTTGGTCATGAGGACTGGGTAGAGGACCAAAACAAACCTAAACGCAAGTGCAATCGGAGGATTTATCCGGCGTCGGCCGTGCGTAGAAGTGCTAGGATCCGAACCACTAAAAAATTTCATGATGAAATATGAAAGGAATTTTTTGGAATTGCAGAGGTCTTAAGGACTTGGCTAAAAGAAGGTTTCTTGCAGATGCTTCTATAGAACACAAATAGGATTTTATTGCCCTGTCAGAAATTGGAAGGGACAATTTCACCCCCCAGTTCCTTAGTACTCTGTCGGGAGGGTTAGATTTTGATTGGCATTGTCTACCTCCAAGAGGAAGATCCGGTGGGATTTTACTTGGGGTTAAGTGCGATTCATTGGAAGTTAGGGATGTGGTAATGGGAGACTTTACGGTTAAGTTTCGGGTTCGGTCAAAGGCCGATGGGTTTAATTGGGCATTGGTGGCGGTATATGGTGCCGCGCAACCTTAACTCAAACCAAACTTTTGGCAGATTTAGTCCGTATTGGTGGTAACGAGCAGCTCCCAATCCTGATTGGGGGTGATTTTAACATCATCCGTAGACGGGAGGAAAAAACAATGATAACTTTGACGGCAGATGGTCATTTATTTTTAATACAATTATTGAAAGCTTAGATCTTCGAGAGATTGAGCTTTCTGGTAGAAAGTTCACTTGTGCCAACACATTATCGGTCCCGACCTTCGAGAAGCTGGACCGGGTCCTAGCGAGCGTTGAATGGGAACAGAAGTTTCCCCTAGTGACGGTCCAAGCGCTCTCTCGCGCAATCTCTGATCATACCCCATTGTTGGTTGACTCGGGAGAGGCAACACATGTGGGGAACAATAGTACATTTTCTTTCGAATCAGCGTGGTTTGAAAGAGAAGGGTTTCTAGATCTAATAGCAAGAGAATGGGCCAAAGATTCAGGAGGGAGAATGAATGTTGAGCGATGGCAAAATAAGATCAAGCATTTGAGGCAATTCTTGCGGGGTTGGGCTAAACATATGAGTGGGATATATAAGGCTGAGAAGGAAAGACTCCTTTTTCTTATTCAATCCCTAGATTTAAAAGCCGAGTCCTCCATCTTAGATACCAAAGAGCTGGAAACTAAAGTGGAGGCGGAATTAAGATTGAAAGAACTGCTCCGCGAGGAGGAACTGAAGTGGGCACTGCGAGCTAAATTTCGCAAAATCATCCAAGGGGATGACAAACACACAATTCTTCCACATGATTGCGAATGGCAAGCACCAAAAGAAGAGAATCTTTCAGCTTGAGCAAGACGAGGGTACAATTTTAGGGCAGGAGAACCTAAAGGCATATATCACCAATTACTACAAGCAGCTGTTTGGGCCTCCTGAGGACAATTTTGTTTCTTTGGATGAGTCAAGGGTTGAGGATGTTCCTCAGCTCGCAGTTGATGAGAATGATATTTTGATAGCCCCATTTTCAGAGAAAGAGGTGTTTGAAGCAATCTTCCAAATGAAAAATAATAAAGCTCCAGGACCAGATGCTTTTCTGGCGGAGTTTTATAAAATGCTCTAGCACATCATTAAGGGGGACTTGCTCCCGATGTTCTAGGATCTTTTCTTGGGACAGTTTTTTCACTTGAATTTCGGTACTATCACTTTGCTTCCTAAGAAAACAGAGGCTGTGAGGATTGGGCAATTTAGGCCGATCTGTGTCCTTAATGTTAGCTTTAAATCTTCACCAAAGTTGGGACTAATAGGCTTACACAGATTGCGCATTCTGTGGTGCAGCTGTCCAAACTGCTTTCATGCCGGACAAAAACATCCTAGAAGGGGTTGTTGTTTTGCATGAAACGCTCCATGAAATCCACACGAAAAAACTAGATGGGGTGGTTTTCAAAGTAGATTTTGAAAACGTGTACGCCAAGGTATAATGGCCTTTTCTTCAGCAGGCTTTGCGTATGAAAGGATTCAATCAGGCCTGGAGAGACCAGGTAGATTCGTTCACGCAAAATGGGAGTGTTGGAATCAGGGTTAATGATGACATAGATCATTATTTCCAGACACACAAGGGTCTGCGACAAGGAGATCCGATGTCGCCGATTCTGTTCAAGGCCAAGGATGATGGTCGGGTAGGTGGCCTGGCCCCGCATTTAGTTGACGGGGGAGTGTCTATCCTACAGTATGCTGATGATACTATCATCTTTATGGAGCATGATTTGGCTAAAGCTAGAAACATGAATCTAGTTTTATGCTTGTTCGAACAATTATCGGGGTTGAAGATTAACTTCCACAAAAGTGAATTGTTCTGCTTTGGAAGAGCTAAAGAAGAACAACAAGCTTACAAAGAATTGTTCGGGTGCGAATTGGGATCTTTACCCTTCACGTATTTGGGTATACCAATCCAGCATCGCAAGATTTCTAACAAAGAGTGGAAGAGCATTGAAGATCGATTTGAGAAAAACTGAGCTGCTGGAAGGGCAAGCTTATTTCATACGGAAGACGATTGATTCTGATTAATTCGGTCCTCACAAGTATGCCTATGTTTTTATTGTCTTTTTTCGAAGTACCAGTTGGAGTACAGAAAAGGCTAGACTTCTATCGATCGCGCTTCTTCTGGCAGAGCGATGAATTAAAAAGAAAATACAGACTCGCTGAGTGGGATATCATTTGTAGGCCAAAAGACCAAGGGGGTCTAGGCATTGAAAATTAGAGGTGAAGAACAGATGTCTTCTCAGCAAGTGGTTGTATAAGTTATCTGTAGAGACGGATGCCACTTGGGCACAGATTCTTCGTAATAAGTACCTCCAATCCAAAACTTTTTCCCAGGTGATGGTAAGACCGACTGATTCGCCTTTTTGGAAGGGACTCATGCGAGGGAAATCAGCCTTTTTCAATAGGACAAAAATTGTAGTTGGAAATGGTACTTCCACAAGATTCAGGAGGACACATGGCTAGGGAGACACCCTTGCGATCCAATATCCTTCTCTCTATAATATTGTTCAGTGAAGAGGCGCTTACGTTGCAACGATGTCTGATCAAATCCTCTTAATATTCAATTCAGGAGGACGCTAGTGGGAAACCATTGGGGAGCTTGGCTCCATCTTGTGAGAAGATTGATGGATGTCCAACTTTCTCAACAGCCAGATCAGCTACTCTGAAACTAGCTAAGAATGGGGAGTTTTCTGTTAAATCCATGTATTTGTATACTATCAACGCTAGCGTTATTCCTAGTTCAAAACATGTTTGGAAAGTCAAAGTGCCTTTAATAATCAAAGTGTTTATGTGGTTTGTCCACAAACAGGTCATCTTAACTAAAGACAATTTGGCAAAACGAAACTGGGCGGGCTCTAAAAGATGTAGTTTTTGTGATAGTGATGAATCAATCAGACACCTCTTTCTTGATTGCCCTTTGGCAAAGATTTTGTGGAGGTCGGTCCACATAGCATTTAATATAACTCCTCCGAATTCCATCAACACATTATTTGGGACGTGGCTTGATGGGATTGATGTAGTAACAGCGAGACATATCCGTATAGGAGTATGTGCTTTACTATGGGCAATTTGGAACTGCAGAAACGATTTGGTTTTTAACAGAACAACAAATTTTCATTTCTTGCAGGTTGTCTTCAGGGCCACTACACTCATCCGTATGTGGTCGCTACTCACTCCGAGGGAGGCCAAGGAGCATTTGGTTACTGGTTCTTTCCAATGGGAGATAGTAGCACGGGCTATCTTCAACCGGTTTGGATGGCGGTCATGTAATAGGATAGGTGTTTAGTTTCCTATCTGTTTTTGCCTGCTGGTTGTGGCTGTCCTGTTCTTTGTTTTCGTGCTCTTTGTTGAGCACCTGTTCCTTTATTTGAGACTACGAGACTTTTGTTGGACCTTTTGCTAATCAATAATATGGCCGTATGCATCTATCTGATGCAGAGGCCGGGGCAAACCCCCTTTTCAAAAAAAAGGAATATGAATCTTGTATTGTGTCTTTTTGAGCAACTGTCTGGGCTCAAAATTAACTTCAATAAAAGCGAATTGTTGTGCTTTGGGAGAGCCAAAGAGGAATAAGATGACTATAGAAATTTGTTCAGTTGTGAAACGTGATCCTTACCTTTTAGTTATCTAGGGATCCCAATTCATCATAGACGTTTAACGAACAAGGAATGGAAATGTATAGAGGATCGTTTTGAAAAGAAACTGAGCTGCTGGAAGGGCAAGCTCATGTCGTACGGAGGTCGGTTGGTTTTCATAAATTTGGTTTTGACGAGTTTGCCGATGTTCCTCCTATCATTCTTTGAGGTATGTACGGAAAAGACTTGACTTTTATAGATCTCGATTCTTTTGGCAAAGTGATGAGGCCAATAAGAAGTACAGACAGGCTAGATGGGATATTATTTGCATACCAAAAGACCAGGCTGGGTTAGGGAACAAGAATTTAGAGGTCGAAAATAGATGTTTGCTTAGCAAGTGGCTATACAGAATATCTACTGAGACCGGCGGTATATGGGTACAAATATTGCGGAATAAATACTTACACTCTAAGACTTTGGCCCAAGTCACCGCTAGGCCAATGGACTCTCCCTTCTGGAAGGGATTAATGAGGACGAAAGCAAATTTCTTCCAGCGAGTGAAGTTCCTAGTTGGTAATGGCAACACTACTCGATTTTTGGGAGGATACATGGCTAGGGGAGATGCCTTTGGCCTTGCAATATCCTTCCTTATATAATATTGTGCAACGCAAGGAGGATTATGTCGCTATAGTATTAAACTCGATACCGATTAATATCCAATTTAGGAGATCACTAGTAGGGGAACGTTGGAATGCTTGGTTGCACCTGGTTCGTAGGTTGATGGAGCTTCACCTATCGGATCAGCCCGATACAATTCACTGCAAGTTAACTAAGAATGAAATATTCTCAGTGAAAACCATGTATTTGGACCTAATTGATTCTGGGCCATTGTCGAGATCGTTGCACTTTGAAAGATTAAAGTTCCACTTCGTATTAAAATCTTTATGTGGTTTGTCCATAAAGAGGTCATTCTAACCAAAGATAACTTGGCAAAACGGAATTGGGTTGGCAATTCTAGGTGTTGTTTTTGTGATCAAAATGAAACGGTTAAACACTTCTTTCTCGAATGTCCTCTAGAAAAATTATTATGGCAATCAATTCATATAGCTTTCAACGTTCAACACCCAAGGAGCGTAAAAACGTTATTTGGGACGTGGCTTAATGGAGTGGACGTACACTTAGCTAAACATATTCGAATAGGAGTATGTGCACTACTCTGGGCTATATGGAACACTAGAAATGATATGATTTTTAATGGGACACAATTCACCAATTTTTTGCAAGTTATCTACAGAGCTACAACTTGGATCCGTATGTGGTCCTTACTCACTCATGTGGACTTCAGGGAGCTTATGGTTATTGGGTGCAACCGTTGGGAGACGGTAGCACGGGCTATATTCAGCCGATTTGGGTGGCGAGCTAATAATAGGCTAGGTGTGTAGGCATCGTAGCTTGTTGTTTTATCACTGGATGTGGCATTTTTTCAGTTCTTTATCGCCAGTTGTGGCGTTTTTCAGATTTTATTTCGTATTCTGCTCATTTTATGAGCTTCTTTGGACCTCATGACTTTGTTATGTTTTTATTTAATAATATGGCTGCATGCATTGATTGATGCAGAGGCCGGGTGTGATCCTCCTTTTCAAAAAAAAATATATCCCTTTTCGAAAACAAGGTGAAATAAGAAGCAAGACGAGCGAGCCCACATCTAGAGACATGGCTAGACCTTGTACCCATGCCTATTTTAATACCAGTGTTTACACCTAAAAAGGTTGTTAAAGGTCTCGTTAAAAAACTAAAATTTAATTCGACAAAAATAACTTGTCTGACTCTGTTGTAGTGCACATCATCTCATGGGTATAAATTGTTATGAACTTACTAAATCAGAAATTCTTTGGTGCTCTGGGGAGCGTGTGCTCCTGCGTGCGAAAATATTTTTTGAAATGCCAAAAAAAATCCAACAAAAATTCTATGTGTTCTTTGTCACATCCAAGTGTTATGTACAAATTCGTAGGAAAAATATTAAATACTTTGTCCAGTGCAAAAAAAATAAAAACAAAATAAACATCAAATGTTACCCCAAAATGTCATACTAAATTTGTTTTTTTCATCGGCGAAACACCGTTGCTCCAGTTCGCATGAAAATTTCAAGGATGCTTGTGACACTGACACGAACTTCTACAAAAAAATCAATTTCTTTTCAAAACATTTACTATTTTTTACTATTCACACAGGAGCGCGCGCTTCCGAAAGCCAAAACTACATTCTCCTTACTAAATGCCCTTATTTATTCTCCTAGAATGCTAGCAAATTTAATAGCTCTACCTGCTCTTCTTAACTTAATAACGAAGGCCGCCATCCTTCTTATTCAAAAACTGAGGAACCCGACTTCCCCTCCCCTCCTCCTTTGGCGCTCCCGCGGGCGGTAGGGGAGGAACCCTAGCCGCCGTCCGCCTCTTCTTTCCCCTCACCTCCTCCCTTTCCCGCCGCCGCCAGAGGGCGCGGGCGAGCGAAGCATGGCCGGCGGCGGGGACTTCTCACCCCCTCGCTCGCCAGGTGCTGGTGCAAGTAAGAGTCGTTCGGCCTGGATGCTGCGGTGCGCGGGACGAGGCGGCGCGGTGGCGGGTCAGCGTGGCAGAGGCTTGGGGCCCTAGCGGCGGCGCGGTGGGCTGCGCTGGGACGGGGCGTGCCCAACCATGCGATGACGGCGACTGTTGCAGCGGCCGCCAGATCTGGCGAGCAGCACGGGCTAGGCGCTTTGCGGGCAGCTTGGGTCGCGGCCAGGCGTCTCTGCAGTGGGCAGTGGAGTGGCAGCGGGGTGGTGGTGGTTTATGCTGGTGGTGGCGCTCGCAGCGGTGTGGGCTTCAAGCGACCTTGCGTGCGGCGGCCATTGGTGGCAAGGGTGGTGGCTCTGGCTAGGGGCTGCCTCTCGGGGTCCCGACATGGATGTGGGCTGCCACGACATGGTGGTGACCCATGGAGGTGGTCTGGGTCATTTCACGGCGGCGGCAGGACTTCTTTGGCGTCAGCCTGTCGTTGAGCGCCCTTGACGACCTTCGATTCCTCTCCTCGTCATTCGGGCGCTACCATCATCGGAAGGTTGGCCCTCTCCCAGCTGAGGCCCATCGCTTGTCTCGCGCCCGGCAGCAGGACCGAGCTCGTCTCGCACCCGGTAGTAGGACCTGACTCATCTCGCGCCCGGCTGCAGGATCGCGCTCGTCTTGCGCCCGGCGGCAGGACGGGTCGATGGAGGCCATTTTTGGCTGGCCTATTGGGTCTCGACACTGGGGGAAGCTCAGGAGTGCGAAAGGCGGTAGGTGAGGTGGCGTCAAGGGTCCTGGATGCCGGGGCGGCGGCCCAGGTGTCGCGATGCTCATGGGCATAGTCTGTGGCTTGGTGCTGCCTGGTGGCCATGGCCGTGTGGGCGGCGTGGTAGCTGCTACCTGTTGAGCACTGCGTTGGTTTTCCCTTGAAGAGGAAAGGGTGATGCAGTAAAGTAGCATAATTATTTCCCACAGTTTTTAAGAACCAAGGTGTCAATCCAGTAGGAGATCACACACAAGTCCCACGCACCTACACAAACAAATAAGAACCTCGCAACCAACGCGATAAAGGGGTTGTCAATCCCTTCACGGTCACTTACGAGAGTGAGATCTGATAGATATGATAAGATAATTTTTTTGGTATTTTTATGATAAAATGCAAAGTAAAATAAACGGCAATAAAAATAGCTAAGTATTGGAAGATTAATATGATGGAAAATAGACCCGGGGGCCATAGGTTTCACTAGTGACTTCTCTCAAGTGCATAAGTATTACGGTGGGTAAACAAATTACTGTCGAGCAATTGATAGAATTGAGCATAGTTATGAGAATATCTAGGAATGTTCATGTATATAGGCATCACGTCCGCGACAAGTAGATCGAAACGATTCTGCGTCTACTACTATTACTCCACACGTCGACCGCTATCCAGCATGCATCTAGAGTATTAAGTTCATAAGAACAGAGTAATGCTTTAAGTAAGATGACATGATGTAGAGGGATAAACTCATGCAATATGATATAAACCCCATCTTTTTATCCTCGATGGAAACAATACAATACGTGCCTTTCTTCCCTAACATCCTTTGGGAAAGGACACCGCAAGATTGAACCCAAAGCTAAGCACTTCTCCCATTGCAAGAAAGATCAATCTAGTAGGCCAAACCAAACTGATAATTCGAAGAGACTTGCAAAGATAACCAATCATATATAAAAGAATTCATAGGAGATTCAAATATTGTTCATAGATAATCTTGATCATAAACCCACAATTCATCGGATCTCGACAAACACACCGCAAAAGAAGATTACATCGAATAGATCTCGAAGAAGATCAAGGAGAACTTTGTATTGAGATCCAAAGAGAGAGAATAAGCCATCTAGCTAATAACTATGGACCCGAAGGTCTGAGGTAAACTACTCACACACCATCGGAGAGGCTATGGTGTTGATGTAGAAGCCCTCCGTGATCAATGCCCCCTCCGGTGGAGCACCGGAAAAGGCCCCAAGATGGGATCTCACGGGTACAGAAGGTTGCAGCGGCGGAAATAGGGTTTTTGCTCCGTATCTAATGTTTTCAGGGTATATGGGTATATATAGGAGGAATAAGTACGTTGGTGGAGCGACATGGGCCCCACGAGGGTGGAGGGCGCGCCGGGGGGGTAGGCACGCCCCCTGCGGTCGTGCTCTCCTCGTTCATTGCTTTACGTAGACTCCAAGTCCTCTGGATCACGTTTGTTCCGAAAATCACGTTCCCGAAGGTTTCATTCCGTTTGGACTCCGTTTGATACCCTTTTCCTTTGAAACACTGAAATAGGCAATAAAACAGCAATTCGGGCTGGGCCTCCGGTTAATAGGTTAGTCCCAAAAATAATATAAAAGTGTATAGTAAAGCCCATCACTACAAAGAAAATACACTTCCGTAATGATACGTGTTTGTCACAGTAGGCCGCGTTTTTTGTCATGCATATACATCCATGACAAATTTATGACAGAATCAAGATAGTCATACCTGTGCTGTCGTAGAAGTGTTCCATGACATTACGAAAATTATCATCATGGAAGTGTCCACTTCCATGACGATAAATCGCGCGTCACAGAAGTTCTTTCGTCAAGGGTGACCGACACATGGCATCCACCGTAACGGAACGCCGTTAAGCTATCGGGTCGGGTTTTGGATCCAATAACCCGTTAATAGCCCCAACTAATGGGCATTTTCCACGTGCAAAATCATCATTGGCTGGAGGAAACACGTGTCGGCTCATCGTTGGGACAGATGTCATCCACTCATTGGACAGAAGGCGCCTATGATACGTCGACACATGGCACGGCCCATCAAGTTTAAATGGGCCGGCCCAACTAAAGGCCCACAAGATTTTGTGGACCATAATGGGCCGGCCCAGCTAAAGGCCCACGAGATATTGCGGACCATAATGGGTTGGCCCAGCTAAAGGCCCACAAGATTTCGCGGGCCATAATAGGCCGGCCCAGGTAAAGGCCCACAAGATTTTTGTGTGCCATAATGGGCCGGCCCAGGTAAAGGCCCACAAAATTCTTGCGGATCATAATGTGCCGGCCCAGCTAAAGGCCCACGAGATTTCGCCGACATTAATGGGCCGGCCCAGTTGTAGGCCCACAAGATTTTGAGGACCCTAGTAGGCCAGCCCATTAACTGGGTGCCATGTTTTGGGCCAAATGCCGGCCCATATTTGATCCGGTCCATTAATGGCCTGCCACGTTCCGGGCCTAATAATGGCCCATATAAGATCTGGCCCGTTAAAAGCCTCCCACTTTCTGGGCCAAATCACGGCCCAGATCAGGTCCGGCCCTTTAAGAGGCTTTGGGCTCAATTATGGCCCATATGAGATTCGGCCCGTTAACTGGACGCTATGCTTTTGGGCCCACTTGCTAAAGGCCCATTTAGTAATTCGGCCCGATATTAGTTTCGGCCTGTTAAGGGCCCGTTTAACATTTCGGCCCTATATCAATTTCGGCCTGTTAAAAGCCCGTCATATAGTTAGGCCTAACTACGGCCCGGTTTGCATCCGGCCTGCTCGCAGCGGATATCTAATTGGGCCAAACAAGGACCAAGACAACTTTGGCCTGTTAAAAGCCCGTGAATTGATTCGCACAATCATGGGTCGGGTCCATTTGGGGTTGTTGCCGGCCCGTGAGCTATTCGGCACGTTTCAGACCCAACCTACTTCTCAGCCTCCTAAAAGCCCATTGAGTTTTCTTGCGAAAAGAGGGCCGGGGGTTACTCGGCCTATTAAAGGCCCAAATCTACTAGTGGGCCAGTTTGACGGGGCCCATGATGCGGATCATACATCTTGATTGCATGACGGCCCGATTATGTACCGTAATTTTACGGTTTGGCGGTTTATGCGAAGGCAGGATATATATCTGATAAAATAATTGCAGCATCGTGAATAAGAAAAACCTAGACTATACAATAAAGAAATTATGGCATATTACATCCTTTGGGCATCAAAGTTCGCCACTATGATAATAAAGCACAAGCAAACATCAGATTACATAGACTAGGCATCAAAGATCGCCACCAGTGCAAATAAACACGCCGAAAAAATAATATACAAAACCGACAAACACTTCAATAGAGTTCAAGAAAGGCTAGCCCTCTTTGGGAGCTGCAGCAAGCAAGCAAGCGAGCAAGATGATGAGATTGCGCTTGTTCAACACTTATATCTTCCTCACTCACGAAAGATAAACAAGCGAAGACGGATGACAGGTTTTGCACATAAAAGTATCGAGTCTTGACAATTCATCACATTTCTTCTTGAAGAATAAAGTGACACAGTTTAAAATTGCATTGACACAATATGGTATTGTTCAGGTCAAGACATTGCAGGAAATGACATTGTGAAGGAGTTGGCAGCTTCACGACACCACTGGATTATATATCAAGAAATCATAAGTATCAATGGTTAGTGTGTTTGTCAATTTATCCCATTTCAGATTGGCAAATAAAGAGACGGTTTAAATAATAGTAGAATGATATGACATTGTTCATAGTTAAGACATTGCAGAATATGACATTGTCTTTGTAGTGGGTAGGTTCACCACACCATTGGATTACGGATGAAGAACGAAGCATACATGCGTGCAAAAGAAGATCACTTGCTCTGTATAGTTTAATTTACATGGTATGAATAAGGAACTTGGTTGTACAACTAAAAACTTAAATTGAGAAGGACAAACTTTTGTTTATGTACATAATAAACTTTAAACATGCAATTTGATGCAAACACCAAAAATAAACAGCTGTTGCAGTCATGCCTAACCAAATATACACAACAAAGTTTGAAGGCTTGAGAAGGACAAACTTACATTACTGGTGAAGACAGGCTCTATAAAGCCCTTGTCCATGCTGATGGGGGGGGGGCAATTCAAGAAGTTTAGCACAAAATCTTCTTTATAAGCATTGCCTTTATTCTTCATTTTGTTAAGAGTAAATATAGATGTGATAATATACGAAAAAATGGAGAATATTTAAGATAAGATGAAGAGTGATGCTACATAACCAAGTAGCTATAAATGTATGTGCAACAATACAGGCAAAAGGCATAGCCAAGAGCAATGCACAGCTAAACTTCTTCAGTACCAACCTTATGGTAAGAGTAAATATAGATCTGATGTGTAGAAAATGGAGGGCAAAGGAAAATGAGCTGCAGAGTGATGGTACATGAACAACTGCCTGTCAATAAGTACACTGATAAAGGACAGCATGTACTTACAAGAACAATGCAGAGCTAAAAAATTCATTGGCATTGGATATATTTTACACTAATGTAACCATTCATACAGATCAGATAATTTGGAGCGAATAATTGATAAGCAACCTATCATGCATACTGCTGTCACATAATGAACCAGGTATGTATGCAAGTACAGTGATACGGGACAACAGGTACTAACAAGAGCAAAGCAGCGGGCAGCGTATTTGCGATATCCTGTCGTTCTTTTCAAACCGGAATTCTTCTTCGAGCAGATTTCCTGCAAAAAAGATCCGTAAGGCACATGCGGAAAAGTAGAAGTTCAAATTGTCATGTGATTTCATAGACAGTACCTCATCCTGGGAATGAGACCAGTTCATAACAAGGTTTTTCCATTCAATGTCTTCTCAGGAGACTTCGCCGGAAATTCGTTTATAGACTTGCCATCAAAGTGTGATTTCCTCAAGTAACACCGATACTGCTGCAATGCTTCCTTGAAAAGCACAAGCAAGCTTTGCTCTTCATGACTATCCAGATTGACCCTCGCCTAGTTACAACAATGTAATGTAAAACATTGATGTGTTTGATCAGCAGAAAATAGGAAAATAATAACCATGAATAATAGCACTTACACGTAAGTTGGACAGGAAGATGTGAAATGGTGTTTGTCTTCACTATAATCTTCCCATGATGGGAATATATGCACGTAGTCCCTAACAACATTGAAAGCATTGTCTTTTAAACTGGGAATAAATGGAATGGAGTTCCAATCTGCAGGAATTGGCCGTCTCTTCAGTTGGAATAGGTCTTCGGCCGGTGGACTTGCTGTACTTTTTGCTGGAGTGGGGTTTTTCTGTGGTACGGATGGTGCTATGGCAAATGAAATCGATATACCTTTTGCTGGAGTGCAGGTCCTGTGTGGTAGGGCTAGTGGTGTGGCCAGCAAAGTATGGGTACAGTCTGCTGGAGTCGGTCCTATGTTTTGTGTCACTGATTGTACAGCCAATATAAGTGGGGTGCTGTCGATTTCTCAAGCACCACCACGTTTTCAAGGACTTTCTTGGTGCTCCTTCAGGTTCGCAATCACCCTCTTCCTTTTGATGTCGATGCACAAGAACAGCATTTGAGTGGAAAAACATGGTATGATGACAGATGGAATATGTATTGATAATGGATGGGCATGGCATCCCGAGTTATATGATGAGTAAACTAAGCAGATGGCGGTGCAACAAAGTAGAAGAAATGCAAGACAAGACATGCAAGATACGCGCAATCAATAAAACCTTGCCAAATTAGAACAGGTACCTTGATGGGTGAATAGGACAGGCCATCTGCCTTGACTCCTCGAGGTTAGAATAGTCATTAGGATGATATTCTGAACAAGAATCAACAGGTGGGGAGCGTACGAGTTACATTGCTTCCAGAATGGCACTCAATGCCTTGGTGCCAATTTTGTAAGTCATTGCGGTGTTCCATAATATTCTTTCGATGCGCGGATTACGATATTCACCGTAATTGCGTATAATATCGAGAACCATGAAAACATAAATAGTTGTGAGATTATCTTTGTAATGCAGATGATATTCTAATATAGGGCGCCTCAGTAAACACTTATGTGCTATCTTTGGATTACGATGAGAGAGCTCATGTGTCTGTAATATGGTGCATGCATTTATATAATCCGCACAAGTACACAAAAAATAGGCTCTAGAAGTAAGGATAGCTGGCGGATGATAGGTTCATAATATCTTGATAGAGAGTTTATTGCCAAACCATGATAACAAGAGCACAAAACAACTAGGCAGATCATAGTGTACATAATAGGGTACACCATAACCACGATATATAAATCGGAAAGTGGGCGGCTTGAAAATACGGTGTTGTATTGCCGCTAGTAATTGAAAGCCTATCGATCACGTCTGAGCCAGCTCTATCGAACATGGTAAAGAAGAGCAAGCAGATTTTGGATAATAAAATGTTGGTTGCACAGTGCCCACACATGATGAACCAGAGCGCATTAAGAATGCAACTCCCAGCTGTCTCTCGACCATTTCAGGCGGTTGGATGAAGATCCTACGTCTCCTAACCCTTCTTCTTCCTCGTCTTTGATTCTTCCCATACAGAACACTGCACGGGCCGCCGGCCGGACCACCGGCCCCCACCGCCTGTGTTCCTCCGCCACCCCCCCCCCCCCCCCCCCCCCAACCCCCACCCGCGTCGATTTTTCTTCGTTCAAGGCCCCACAACCACCCAAGCCCTTGATCGCACCGCGAACTCCGTGAGCTCTAAAATCGGTGACCCAATTTTGAAATTTAGTCTACTGTGATTTAACTAGTGTGGAATATAAAAGGGGAAAACCATAAGCATTGGGAGTATAGTGTTGAGCGTGCCATGGCGGATCTGAAGGTGCAAACCGGACAAAGGCAACTTCGCAACCAAGACAAGAAATCAGAGTAAAGCAGTGGCGATCTATTTTCTTGCTGCGATAAATAAGTTGAGCAGATATACAAAGAGTACCGCCTACAGTGCGGCGCTGTCACGATCTGCTGAGAATTTGACGGTGTTGTGGTAGCGATGGCTGTCGGCGGCATGGAAGCAGATCTAGGAGGGTAGCGGTGGCGGCGGGCGCGGTGGGACGAGACGGTCGAGGAGCGGCCCGGCAAGGTGGACGACGGTGGGGATGAAGCGAGAGGACGGGATGCAAGGATCCCGGTCCAAGGCGTGGATGAGAGAGGTCGATCTCTTGTAATGGACGGCGGCGCTGGGTATCAGCTCGGCATGGTGGAGGAGGACGGCGGTGGATGGGGTGGCGGACGGCGGAGGACGGAGGAGGTGGGGTGGAGAGGGTGTTTTGGCGCCCACGGAGTACCGAATGGGGAAAAGGGAGGTAGAGAGGAAGGGGGAACCATGTATTCAGGGCGCTTGTCTCAAATGCGAGGAAATTTACACACTTAGCCCCCGTTTCAAATTTCTACTACATCGCAGCAACATTATTCGGTTGGGGATAGGACGGTAATCTCGCATACACCGAATATTTGCCGACGAGAGTTTGGTTTTGGCGCCCACGTGTATGAATATGAATCGGGAGGAGTCGATTTCGTCGAGGACACCTTGTGTTTTGGCGCCCACCGTATGAATCCGGGTGAGAGGCGGTTACGTCACGTTTGGGTGAAATTACAAACCTACCCCTATCAAAACCTATAGAAATCCAGCAGATAGGCTTTGCGTGGCAGGGATAGGCAGTAGTGATTTCCATCTCACAGATTTTGGTTTCGAGCGGTTACTGCGACTTTCCCCTCTTCGTTCAAATTTTGCAGAGTGCACGTTTACCGTGCCAACTCAATTCGAATCCCGTTTGTATTCTACTAGCAAGAGGCCCATGCGTTGCATGGAACATCAAGATGCATTTATACGAGTTGTTTATCTTGTGGGAGATGAAGATGAATGAGGGAAGTCCTTATCTGCAAATGTGGAGAGGGGTGCGGGTATCTTTTAGCAAAATTGTCACAGTTTGCTTTCTATCCGTCAGATATAGATCATACGGTCCATATTGCAGGATGGCAGGCACACCATCATCACCAACTCGGTTTTTATAAGAGTAGAGATTTTTTTAGGGCGGGATCCATTTTCAATTGGAATTACATTCTATATACATCATTTTTTTATATATACTTTCAAAAGCACAACACCATTTATACATAAATATGGTTTACAAATGGCATGATCTCAGATTCATAAGGTTGTATCCATCAATTTGGATTTTCAAATATTTGAAACCACTTTTATGTTGAAATCCAATGTATGCATTCCTCGCTAACTGTCTCCAATTAATGTGTGTTTCATGCGGGGTTTTTTTAACTTCTCAAACATGTATAATGTGTTTCACACACGCAACATCCCGTTTAGACATTAATTGCATATAAACCATGCATTGTTTGTAATTGAAGAATCTATGGATCACCAGTATTGATAAACTATATGACATTACACGTGTGCCCAAATTCAAATGAATATGCATGTTTGATACACCAATTTGCGTTATGATATTATCGATGTCGTGATCTCCAGTTTAAATATTTGAATCCCCTTTAATCCAGATATTCGTCTCATATAGCTATCACTCATGCTTATATAGGAGTATCTCTCTGGACCTGTACGCGTTCATCGTCTCTCAGGTATCTCTCGTTCTACCTGTATGTCGACACTGATCTTTTATCTTCGTAACACACTGACGGTACTCTCTCCCTCGACCTTCATCACTCTATCTCTCTCTAAGTATATCTCGCTCCCTGCTATGTGTCTCTAACTTTGATTCTCCATGTGGAATCTCTTTCTCTCACACAAACACAAAACTTTGTCTCCCGGGGTCTCATTTCTCTCTACTATTCTCATGTGTGCCACTCGCACACCCCTCATACAGAGATGTCTTTCGCTCCTTAGATATGAGAACCTATGACTCTTCCTCTTAAATATCTCTTTCTCACACACAAACACAAACTCTGTCTCCCAGGGTCTCATATTTCTCGATTGTTCTCTTGTATGTCGCTCACACACACCCTCTCTCCCTAGAGATATCTTCCGTTCCCTCATATGTCTCTCTAGCTATCACTCTCGTTGTGAAATATCTTTCTCTCTCGCAGACACAAAACTCCGTCTCTCTGGATCTCATTTCTCTCTGGTATCTGTTTGTATGTGACTCACATGCACCCTCTCTCTATCTCTCTCACATCGACACACATAACCCAACCTTCTGATCCACTCGACTCCTATCTCTAATGCACACTAGCTAGCATCTTTATCTTTCTATTTATCTGTTTCTCCATCACCTTCTTTCTCACCCTCACTCTTGATTCCTATCACGCACACTACATATGTTTCTCTCTACATGCAGTCAAGTGCCCTCTCACACACATATTTAACTTCACCCTTTGAACCGCCCGATGGTCATCTCCAACACCCAAACTAGTGGATGTCCCTCTAGCTAGCATCTCCATCTCTGTATCTATCTGTAGTTTCTCCGTCAACATTTCTTTCTCGCACGGAGTCTTGCTTCCTATCACCCACACTATATATGTCTCTCCATACATATGCATTTATAGGTTGATCTCTTTTGCACAATCGTTGCGCCTCACCCCCTCTGCTCGTCATAGATGCATGCTCCAGCCCACGCCACTATCTCTTAAAGACAAAAACACATGCTCAATTGTCGGGCCTTCTTCCCTGCATTCTCACATGCATGCATATTGTCATACCAATCCGTCTCTCCCATGTCGTTGATCTTATGACTTATGTCTTCTTTCTTTTATCTCAATCATGCGCCCGCGCACACACACACACCCCACGTATACATGTATACCTCTCACACATGCACGTTCAAGGTCTCTATGTCTCCATACATAGTTAATTACCCTCAATCCTAACGCCACATCGAATTGTTCTCCTCTTTTGTGCACATAACTTCCGCCTGGATGGGTAAAACACACACTCACACTTAACAATCTCCTTCTAGCTACTACCCCCCCCCCCCCCCGCGCGCCTCTCACTCTTCCCCTATATCCCCGAAACCAATAAGACCATCCCTTTGTTTTATTCCCACCTACATATGCACCATCTATATATAGTAGTCTTCCACGGTGTCTCTCGAACAAACACGTTCTCTCGATGTCGACTCCTCTCACGCGCACGCACCTTCTCTTCCCTCTCTACGGGCATTTTCTCTCTCGCACCCCATCGTTGGTGGCCTCTGCCATACACATCACCTCTCTATGATGAAGCCATGCACACTTAAATTACATCCGCCACAGAGGACCCCGCGACACACACACACACACACACACACACACACACACACACACACACACACACACACACACACACACACACTAAGACTCCATCTCTCTCTCACACACACACAAACAAACACACACGCACCCCCCCCACACACACACACTTAGACTCCATCTCTCTCTCTCTCTCACACACACACACACAAACTAAGAATCCATCTCTCTCTCTCCTCTCTCTCTCTGTCTCTCTCTCTCTCACACACACCCCTCACACACACTAAGACTCCATCTCACACACACATGCTCTAGGCGGAGCATTTGTTCCTACCACCCTTCATCCAACCTTACCCGTATGATAAACACTCACCTTTATTTACTTGCATAACATGGACAAATTCCACTTTATTTTAGTAGTCAGCAAACATATCATCTGTACCCTTATAAAAAAACGAGTTGGCGATGATGGTGTGACTGCCATCTTGTAATCTGAGACCGTATGATCTATATCCGCGGATAGAAAGCAAACTATGATAATTTTACAAAAGATACCCGCACCTCTCTCCACATGATTATCTCCGCAACCTCATTGCTCAACAATTAAAAAGGAATAAGTCTCGGAACAATCTAGCATGCATGGTGGCTGCCGCTGTCACGGGCGCAAATCCATCCCATGCCTCCGCCCATTCCGACCACCAGTCACCACCACGCTCCACTCCTTCTCGCCTTATCTCTCATCTTTCATTTTTTCGATGACATTCTCAAGATACCAGTTTTCCTATAAAATTCTCGAGATATCATTAGTTTTTACACATGGGATTACTCCTGCATGGGTCAATCACAACATGTGTTTTGTAAAAAATTGCATATTGATGTTCCGTGCAATGCACGAGAATATTGCTTGTAATTATATAACGCAAATCACGAGCAGGAAGTGACATTTTTTTGACACAACCACGTTAACATGGCCACGTAAATCACTAGCTAAAGTAAATACCATTATACTTATATCCTGATGCAAAAGGTTGAGTACATGTCCGAAGAGTAGAGTCGCACACATGCACTCTGTCTCTCAGAATCTCTCTCTCTCTCACACACACACACACACACCAGTTACGTGACGCCCAGTTAAGCAGACACGAGTATGTTACTTGTGCACCCGCGGGTACACGTGATGCTGCGCATTTATTTAAGCCGGAAGGTGAACCCAAACAGTAGCTGCATTCATTCCCCTCCCGCCGCCACTTCTCTGGTCGTCTTCGCCCGGTAGCCATGGGCCGGCCGAAGGTAACAACATACACCATACTCCCGCCGGAGCGGCGCTTTAATATGGAAATTTTAGTGGTCATGCATGCATCTTTTTGTGCTAGCACTCCTATATAAGGGTTGACCGGTCGCTTCCCGCGGACGTGCGCGGGTGGTGGAAGAGGAAGGAGAAGGGAAGCGGGCTGTGGAGTGTGGAGTAACGTTTTTTACCACAATTTCTTAGGAAACCGAGTGCAATAATTGATTAGTTTTGCAAACTACCAGTACTACACCTGAAACGGTTCAAAACCTATACTCCCTTGCCGGTAGCGCTTCCGTGTGAAACGGTCAGCGCGCATCGAGGCGTCCATGCTGCATTAATGCCTGGCTAGAGCGGAGGCGACCTCTCACGGGCGCCGTCTTTGAAGTGGCGCGACGGCCGAGAGAGCGCCGCTTCCCAGGGCACGCGACTGCTCCGCGTCGAGACTGGCCATAGGCCCTGTTTGGATCCATGGGTTAGAGTTAGTTTGAGCTAGTTGGGGCTCAAATAGCCCTAAAGTATCCAAGCATGAGGTTTTAAATTGGAGCAAGTTTCACCAAACCCACCAAAAAAAACTATCCCACCCAAGAGGTGCTAACTGGAGATAGTTCTCATTGGGACCACTGAAAAATCACTTTTTCTCTCCATGAAGTGCATTTATTGTCAATCTAACCCTGTCACCCAAACACCTCTTTGGTTACAGTTAGTTCAGGGTTAGTCATGAGTTAGTCTAACCTCTAGCTAAGTTAGAGTATCAAATAGGAGCAGTATAGGACATGCAAGTTGCTCAAAGCATAAAAGCAAATTCGTATGTGAAAGAATTTTTTTCTTTTTGAAAACGGAACGTGAAAGGAAAAAAAATTAGAATGCTCTTGGCATGTCGCTAACATGTGATAGTTAACCGACCTCAATAGACGGTAGAAACGCCAGCCCGCCGCACTTTGATAGAGACGAGGAGGGAGAAGCGATACAGGCTGCTGGATTACTAGAGATAGGTGTCGCACCGAATCCAAGAAATATGGTGATAGCGTGGGTTAGCCATACTTGTATGATGTAACTACACTGGGCTGCCGTGTTTCGTACTCTTCCAGTCCACTGTGGAGATGATTGGTTAATTTTATATCACTGAATAATATTAAATATTATGAGTGCAGACGCTCCACCACGAGGTTCCTTGCTCCTTCTCGGTCGTCCGGAATCTATGTTCTTCCACTCTATTTTTTTACGTGAGCTTTGTTCATCCTTTTGCCAACACACGAGACATTAAGGTGCACGTGTTATGCAAGGATCGTTCCATCTATATGAAGAACACGTGGGATGGAACTACGAGACGGACATGTACCTGTGGAGTGGACGTCACGAACCTGAGTAATGTAGCGCAGATAAGTGAAGTAGAATGGCACAAATGGTATGAACATGCGTGGCATATAGGGTGTGTTTGGTTGCGTTCTCGACTCAAAGATAGTTGTTCCCTCTTCATGCATGCTCAACTCAACACCCTCTTCATGCATGCTCTCTTCATGCATGCTTCTAGTGTATTTGTGCTAAACTAGTGTGGACTCATGCACCCTCCATACACTCTACCAAACACCCAAAAGTAGGTCAAGAAGGGAACTCTTAGGCGGCATTTGTCTCTTACTACGTACTACCACTAAATGTTGTATGTGCAATGCACGGTGATGTTATGGAGTACGTGCCTAAGTGCTCTACTACTACTATATTAGTTGGAGGCACATATTAACTTTTATATTTGCTTACGTGTATGCCCCGAGACCTTCCAACTAGACGTGTCTTTCTCTCCAGTCGCACTTTGTATCGCTCATACCACTAAGTACTACTACGTGTGGTCTCCGACCCAGAAGTGGAAGAAGTGGAGACGCTCTACCACGCTGTTTTTTTACGCTGGGCTCTACCACGTTGTTCATGTCCCACTCCTTTCGCTGACGTGTGGGACATCCAGCACGTGCCGTGTTTGGCACCCAGCATTCATCAGAAATAAAAAATAATTATAAATCGGCGGTGATACTATTTTTTTGCGAACCAATCAGCAGTGATACTATACCACGCGGTTTCCTTGCTCCTCGATATCGGAAAGAATGCTTCCGTTCGCCAACATGTGGGACGTCGACCATCTTGGTCCACTTGCCATGCACGCAGAACTCCAAGGAGTCACCCAGTCGTCGCTACCTTGATAACAATGACTAATGAGCCGTCAAATCACAGGCCCACTTCCCACTTTGAAGTTGCTCGGACGAAGGAACTATCATGACTTCGTTGAATTCCGCTTGAAGAAAACTACTGTACCAGAAGATTGCTAGCTACATGAGTTACTCCAACAGAGGCCTCCTTTCGTTCATAGGATAGGAATATGAAAATCATAGGAAGTGAGATGACATGTATCTCAATTCCTATAGAGAAAGAGATGCCATTTGATGCTTACGATATGAATTTTTCCATTTAGTCTAGGCTAATGTACTGGTAATTTGCTCTAAAAACTACAGTAGTAACTAGTACTAGTATTGCTACATGCTCGTACTCAGAAACAGACACACACACTAACTACTAGTACTACTACTTCTCACATGCTGGCCAGACGTCGTCGTTCTCCTTCCCGGCTTTGTCGGCGACACCCCACCGTGCTTGGATCTCCGCCGACCTCTCCGCAGCAGCGCGTGCGTCCTTTTCTTTCTTGCGGCGGCGGGCCTCTCTTGTCTTGAGTGCATTCTGACTTTTCTGCTCCCTCTATGCGGCTTTGGCCGCCTCTTGTTCTACCGCCCATTCGGCCTTGGCATCTTCAAATTCCTCCCACATAGTTGTCAGGTCGTGAGCGGCGATGAACTCGGCACAGCGGGATGCCATCGCTTTCCTACCATTTTGTGTGCGGTCGTGGGTGGCGAGGAACTTGGCGCGGCGGGATGCCATCGCTGCCTTACCGGTTAGTGTGCAGCGCGGTGGCATGAACGACGCTTGGTGAGAGCTCTAGGGTGGTGTGGCCGGACAACCGTATAGTGCATTGGTTTGTCAAGAGCTCAAGGACAGAAGATGAAGCAAATTTGGATTCCCCTTCAATCCTGGTCATTTATTACCGAGTAAAATGCATCGGCGGTCATCGAACTTGTCTTGATAGCTCACTTTGATCATTGTATATGAGATGTGGTGATTATACGGTCACTCGCTCAGCGTATAGCTCCGTATTTGTCTGGTTGACCAGTCAAACAGTCCGCATGCGCCTCATCAGCTCGTGTTCTTTATCTATCTATCTATGCGGGCCTACCTGTCAGTGAAGAAAGAAATAAAAACCAAAATTATGCGTATGTGACATATAGACGTTTGCTGGAGGCCTCCGCGAACACCGAGCATGTATTCACCTGGCTCAACACCAACGGTCATACTCGTGACTTGGCGCCTTGCTCATGTATATCGTCCATCACAATGACAACCTATAAAACAGCCTAGCTAGAGATGGTACTATGGTGCGGAGTATGTACTATCATGAGCAACCGAGTGCCACTGCACACGAGTGTGTGTCTGATCGATTCGTCCATTATTCATAAGTTATGTATGGTTGTGTGGTGTCTAATGGTGGTCATCGAATGCTAGCTGGCGACAAGAGCGGTTGCATGGACGTCTGGTTGTCAATACATGCCACATACGCTTCAAAGGCTCGTCATCCATGAGTTCACATTTTACCACCACGCCAGCGTCTGACCGCCCTGGCCTACCGAAACCCCTTCCATCGCTAGCGAGCGCTTCCCGCCTGAAACGATCATCGTCTCTCCAGAACGTTAATGCCGCATTCACCATCCTTAACTGCAGGTGCAGTTGGTGTGTCACTGACATGCGGGCCTGATGCCCGTTGGGCCCACATGTTAGTGAGACAACGCACCTGCGGTTAAGTCACTGAAGCAGCGTCCGCATTCACACCAGACGCGACCTCTCACTAGCGCCGGCATTGCAGCAGCGCGCCGGCCGAGAGAGCGCCACCCGCGCGGCATCCCGGTGCAAGCGACTGCTCCGCATTAATGACACCACGGCTGCCGACGAACCTACTCCACTGCCAGCCGTCCATCCGTCTGCCGCGGCGCATTGCCATTCGCCCGCTATATTAACTTGAGCCCCAGCTCCCAGCCATAGCCAAAGAACCACACTCATTCTCCTCCGGTCCCTTCCTTTTGTTGGCACCACTCCAACCATGGCCTCCGGGCACTCGAAAGATCTCTTGGACGTACTATCGCAAGAGCAGACGAAGGACATCGGTGGCTCCGCTCCGGGCGCGCTCCAAAGCTCTCTTGGACGTACTCTCGCAGGAGCAGACGAAGGAGATTGCCGGCTCCCCCCCGGCTGCCCTCCGCCGCCACGACCACGAAGCCGGCGCGCGTGCGCGGGCTTAGCCGGCAGCGAGGAAGAGTAGTACACGGTAGGTCACCACTGCTCTGGTCCTAGGAAGGCCACCGCTCCTCCACTCAGTCGACGCCAAGCTTGGTGGGATAAAAATCGGCGGGCGATTAGCCGCTTGATGGCGACGTGGAGGCGGAAATCTTCATAACCTTGTGCTCCGGAGGAGGAGGTTATCGAGGCGGATAAGGAGGAGGAAAAGGCAATGGCCGACTTTCTCGGGTTCATGGCCGGACATGGTGGTCGGGGCCCGGCGATCGTTTAGATTAGGTTTACAGTAGGTTTTAGTATAGTTTGTGCGAAATATGTAATGAATTTCATCCAGTTTATAGGAAAAGTTCTCAAAATGTAATGAATTTCATCCGGTCAATTTGAAATTTGCTTTGTTTGCACGAATTTCATCCGGTTAGTTCATATAGTTGTCGAAAGGTATGCGGGCAGCATCAGATGGCATCCATCAGTGTCCTCGGACAGATGCCGGTGTAAATTTGTGGGCCAGCGCTGGAGATGCCCTAACTATCATGCTATAATCGCTAACAATCCTCCATTATTTGGCAGGGAACAGTTATCCCTCGATCAAAATCAGATCTGCGGTGTTTCGCACTCCTCCCGCGTAAGAGTGTAAACTCTTGCTTACATAAAAATGGAGCAAGTGGACGGCACTATAGCACATCATATCACTCGAACTAGCCCGCCTAACGAGCAGGAAAGCACCGCCCTCGTCATTTTGTTCTGGATTTCTATCGATCGATCGCGCGAAAATGTTACGCTTCGCAAGTTCTAAAGGAAAAGGCGGCACACTTACGACTCGTACGCGTCGCAACCCCGACAGTCCTGCTCGCACGCCGCTCACCGAGGGGACACGCGTTGTCTTGCAATTTCACTGACATGTGGGACCGTAATTGAATAAACAGTCGATAGCCGAAATCTAATCGCCGACGCAAGGCCGTCTCGAGAAGAGAGAAACGGGGAGGAGAAGAGATCGCCCGCCCGCCGCACACGGACTCCAAGAAATATATGGTGATAATGTGAGGTGGGCCATGCTGGAGTCCGGACCGCTTCCGGAGCCCGCTCTCACCGCCCTGGCCCCTCAAGACGCCAGCTGCTCGCCGCATGCATGCATAGCAAGTAGTACTCCTTATGTGGAGGAGAGAGAGGCATTGACAAAGTCAATGAGTGGCTCTGCAAGAGCCCGTCTCTACACGTGCTCCTAGGTATAAAAAATCATTCTAAAAAAAGGCATAAAAACAATTGTGTCTTAAAAAAGAAAGGTAAAAAACATTTGAGAGGAAATAGATAGAGAGAAAGTGAGAAAAAGTTGTAACCTGGGCATTACATGAGGAAGGAGGGAGTGGTGCACATGCCAAGTTCACTGGGCTGCCGTGTTTCACACTCCTTCGTCGTAACAGTGGATGCAATATTTTCATAAAAAATAAACAATGAATACTCGTTGCCCATCCTCTATATCGGAAAGAATACTTTCATTCGCCGACATGTGGGCCGTCAACCATCCTGGTCCACCTGCCATGCACAAAATTATCCTGGTCTACCCTGGTCGTATCGCAGGCCCAACCTTTCCCACTGTAAGTTGTTCGGACGAAGGAACCATCATGACTTCGTTGAATTCCGCTTCTTCAAGAAAACTTACTGTACCCGCAATACTGCTACCACACGCGAAGACTGGACGACATTGTACCACGTCATATCACTGAAACCCACTAGGCCAAACTAGCCCGCCTAGGTCATCTATTTTGGAACGGAGGGAGTACGTCTCTGCACTGCTATGATTTTGTGTTGCACGTTCTCTGTACTTTTGCTACAATTTTCCTACCCTATGAACCAAATGAGGCCTGAATGTATGTCGACTATTGTCTAATCGATCGCTAAGCCTACAATTTTAGGAGCTAGGGCTATTGGTCGATCAACGAGGGATAAGTATAAGCGTACCACGAGCTCATAGGCCCCAACGTTTCTCTTTGGTGAGTGTTTTGCAAGTAATATAGCTCGCACAATAGCTAGCCTACTAACACCAAGATTCATCAAACAAGCCCTGCTGATATGATAAACAGTTCAAACTTACATCTAAGCATGCCATATATTACATCAAAAG
The DNA here is from genome assembly GCA_021605205.1 of Aegilops longissima. Taxonomy (NCBI): domain Eukaryota; kingdom Viridiplantae; phylum Streptophyta; class Magnoliopsida; order Poales; family Poaceae; genus Aegilops; species Aegilops longissima. Next base: position 622,343,108 of record CM038679.1, on the reverse strand, counting down.
CTGGTGAGGATACATCTGTTTCCATAACTCGGAGAGGGTTCGCATGATTCACTATCAAACAAAAGTAGCAAGATCCGCCCACACAAGACAGTGCACTAGCTCTAAGATGGTTTGATAACACGCATCGTTCTGGTAATTAAACACAGGGCAACGCAAACTACCCTGAAGGATTAGCGCGACCAACTATTTCTTGTCATCGATCTCTCGGGCAATGACCACAACACGGACAACGGCATGTGAATCGATTTCTGGGGCGATGTCCGCAGGACTGATCGCGACATCGAATCGATCTCTGGGGCGATGTCCACAGGATGGACAGCGGCACCGGAATCGATCTCCGGGGAGATGCCAACAGGACGGGCCACGACATCGGAATCATCAAGGACATCCACCGGCACCTGCACAACCCTAACATATTAGCAAGCACATTGCAAATAATCAAAAACCAAAACTATGGTAATAAGCCATTATTTTTACCTTATGCAGCTCACGGGGATCTCATCCCTCCGGGGCCATCTCCTCGTCCTCGATGGGGCCATCACCTTGCCGGGAATCCGCTTCTCAACGGCGACTATCTCCTCAAACTCGGTCTTAAGCCTCACATAGGTGGCAATCAGAGTTCCTGGGGTAGGCATGGTGGGGCCCTTGCTGTTCTTCCAACTTTCTTTGAGGAGTTCATCCGCCAACGTCCTCAACTCTTGGGCCAAGGATTGTTTCTTGGAGTTCTTCGTCTCCATGGCTTGGCCCGCCAACATGGTCAACTCGTTGGTCGGTGCTCTCTTCCTGGAGATCGCTGTCTCTAGTGGGTTGTCCGCCGGCAACTCTTTGCCCAGTGCTCCAAGATCCATCAATGAATTGACAAACAAAAAGAAATTGAAAGGAAATCACAATCGTAATGAAAACGGGAAAAGAATAGGATGTGAGAATCGGTCGGTGCTTCACAAAAAGAAGATTCTTGGAATGAAAATATAGCAGCATAACTGATTCGCCCACCTTTCCTTCTTCGATCTGCAGAAGAAAAATGGCAGAAGTGAGTAGCCTGGAGTGAGGTTTTCTTTCAAGAAAGGGAAGAAAGGGCTTGAACAAGCGTTCAGTGAAATGATGGTTGCTTCGTCCAGTCCAACTTGGAGGCCACCTTACCACTGCTGGTAAAGGTGTGGGTTTTGTGATATGACGGGTCATGACGGCCACACCGAGGTGACAGGTGAGTCTCGACTGTAGCACCTCGTTGTGATTTGGTGGATGGCACACGGGCCCGGATGCTTTGAAATGTCCCGCATGTAGATAGAGCGGCTAGTCATATAGGAGTGCTCAATATTGTGCACCGCGACCAAGGCGGGGAGGAAAACGAGAGAACTACGTAATTAATGCATGAGTTTAATTAGGGTTGTTTTGTAAAGTACGAGATACATTCCTCCAATCGCAAAATGCCTTGGTTCATGAGATTTGAGATTTGAGCCCTATAAACCGGAAGGGAGGGGTACTGCACACGGTGTAGTCTAGTCACTTGTTGAAATCTCTAGAAAGGCAAATACTCCTTTCCGGTTTACAGGTCTATACTACTCCCTCCGTCTAGGTGTGTAAGTCATCTTACGAAAACCAAATAGTCCCAAAACACTTAGGCGTGGTGCATTAACTTCTACCTTGTTTCTTGTTTCTTGACATATCAACCAATAAGAGATGAGAGGTGTGCATGCTTTTAATGACTTGCAATGGCTAGTTCATTGCATGCAATGCTATTAATTAGCAAATAAACATTGGTGACCCCAGGAGGAAACGGTGCTAAGCGCATGGACCTATGCAGAATGAGTATCAACCAATGGATAATGGAGTTTAATTGTTAAACAATACTCCCTCCTTTCCAGTTTATAGGGCTTATCTCAAAATTTTATGTTTTCCATTTTATAAGGCTCAATTTGGTTGTTTTCCATCACATTTTCAGATTCTAAGGTGCATTAAATCATTGTATGCAAGTATTAAGAGAAACTTGACCAATGCATGTACTTTATGCATGCATGCATTGCAATTAATGCATTGATAAACATAATTTTTTGAGGAAAACAAGAGCATTAATTAGGTGCTTTTGCAAAACTACAAATCAGATTCCACCACTCACCATCTACATTGATTGGTGAGATTTTGAATTGAGCACTATAAACCGTAAAGGAGGGAGTAGCAATTTTGTCTCATGCAAGAGCCTGGCTAGTATATGTGTGCTCCAAGGAACCGCACCACGCGAGCGTTCGCAACTGCCACGTTCGGGTTGCGCTTGGCTCTTCGCCTCTTCGAGAAGACGAACAATGATGCTACTCCTACTTCTACAGTATCGAATCCACTGTTGCATGTCCGTCCACCTCGTGCGGGAGGGATAGCTTATAGTGAAAGCTTCTACTTACTGCTCCTGCCTTTGCGTCTATGACAGGTGGGCCCAACAGGTGGTTGGCCCTCCTGTCATGCAGCCAAAGGCAGGTGCAGTTAAGGCACCGGAGCTCAGTCCGTGAGGGATAGGGCGTCGTAGTAATCAAATTTCTCGGTCTTGTACGAGTTGACGCGACACATCAAAGCACTGCACTCAATAAAAGTCTTTTTACACATTTCAAATGGGCTACTTCGTATGTAGGAGTAGACATATTCTGCTTCGTATGTAGTCACTTGTTGCAATCTCTAAAAGAGTTATATTTGGAAACGGAGGGAGTACAACGCATGCATGCATGCCGTGACTTTCCTTTTGATACTTGCATGTGTTGATTTGATGCACCTTGCCAAATTTTGACTATAAATTTAACTAACCAAATTTTCATGCATGTCACAAAAAAATACGGGGCTGTTTGGATTGTGACTATGTTTGTCTTATGTTGCCAAATTATTTTTCCCACACTTGCCACACTTGCCTAACCTGAGTTGCTCAAATTGTTAGACACACTTTGGCTTGCCTAAGGGAATCTTGCCACAATTTTTGTGTCTATGACATGTGGGGTTCACTGCTAATAAAAAATTCTTGTCTTAGGTGTGGCTAATAAAAAAGACTTATATTTAGGAACGGAGGGAGTAGAAAATATAAATAATAATGCATGTTGGGGCAACCCACGTTTCTGCTAATTTTAGTCGTGGGCTTGTTCAAAAATTTTACGACGGGGTGGTTGTTCATTTAATGGAGGGACTTGTAGTACCAGACTTGAACGATACAAAGTGCGACCTGGCAAACCATAACACCACTTGGAACAAGCGGGTAGCTATCTCAAAAAACAATCAACAACTAAAAAAAATCGCGACCTGGCATGTAGTAGTACTCCCTCGGTCTAGGTGTGTAAGTCATCTTACGAAAACCAAATAATCCCAAAACACGTAGGCACGGTGCATTAACTTCTACCTCGCTTCTTGTTTCTTGACATATCAACCAATAAGAGATGAGGGTGTGCATGCTTTAATGACACGAGACTATCAAACATGACATGCGTTGGTTAGTTCATTGCATGCAATACTATTAATTAGCAAATAAACATTAATGTCTCTCGTTTTCCCCTCCTCCTTGGTCACGGTGCACAGCCTAAGATGACTTGCTCACCTAGACGGAGGGAGTACACAATTTTAAACGATTGTTTTGATGGAGTGAAAAAGGAAAACTACCCCACTACTTATATATAGGTTGGAGCCTCCGCGCTTGCTTGCTAGGGTTGCTCTATTCACATAATCTCATCCTCTCCAGATCTAAACAAGATAGGGGTAGTAACACTGTCTTTCTCCCTTCAAAAAACACTGGCTTTCTATCCTCACCGCTGGTTACAGATCCGGACGTATCCCCTCCGCGGTGAAGGGAGGAGGGGCAGCGTTTAGGCCGTCGTCGACAGCGAGGAGGAGACCCACCGCCGCCGATCGTTATCTCTCGGTCGAGCGCCGCGCTGGAGGTCCTCCGATCCTTCTTCGTTGCTGTGGGCGGATTCGGCCTCCGCCGCCCACCTATCCACATCCCGACGACCTTCAGGTATATCTTCATTCGAAACCGCCTTAGCTCTACTTCCCCAGCTCGCTACGTCGCTGCATGTGCATCATTTTCTACCTCTCATCCCCTCTCGATCGGATGGTCCAATGTCACCTATTTTTCTTCTTCTATTGTTAGAGGTAAAGCTACTTCATGGAGTCGAATCTTGTACTCCCTCCGTCCGAAAATACTTGTCATTGAAATGGATGTATCTATATGTATTTTAGTTCTAGACACATCCATTTTGATGACAAGTAATTCCAGACGGAGGGAGTACTTGGTTCAAACAAGAAATAAAGTGGGGGTTGGGGAATTTAGTATGTACATCGGACTTGGTACAAACAGGAAGAAAAGGGGGTGAAAGTAGTACAGACTGGTCATCCAACCGGTCTCTTGGTCGAAAAGGGAAATATAGGGGTAACGCTGTACACAGTGGTATGACCAGGACTAGATTTGCTATCCACACATAGGAGTAGGTGGCTAGAGTGAACAAAAATGGGACCAACCCAAATATGTTTCTTGGATGTTTGTTTCTCGGGGCAACAAACTATGAATCACCACTTTATTCCCCTGTTTACGTACATGGTGTTATACTGCTGGTGCACTCACTGTCCCATGCCCTTATACCAAATATTTAGGCTCCGGTCGGAATAAAGGGGCAGAAAACATAGATCTTGATGAAAATAGAGGAATAGGAAAGGAATGTAGGTATAAAACTATGGAACAGCGAACCGGAGGAAACTCTCAAGAGAATGTGTTCGGATGGACTACTTAAATGTACAGATTTGTTTTTAGAGTAGCATGCTTGGCAGTATGAGATGCTATTTGTTTATTCAGCTGCACAGTGACTACTCTTGTCCTCACCTCACGCATCACACATAGGTTGATTTTTTATTCCGCAAACACAAAGACAAGAACCTGTCTAACGCATGGCAGCAAGCTTTGCCTCGGGCTTCCGCCAAAAAATGAGCAGCGGCGTGGATGTTTCTAATCCTATGGAATCAAGTACTACTGCACCAGCTTTCCTATGAAACACTATTCACCTTTCCGTGTTCAACGGTTGAAGGAAAGAATACCGTAGGAATTGTGTTCCTACGAAAATCCTGCACCAAACCTGTGAACCGACGCAGCCTTAGTTGTTCTTAATATAATGTCCCTGGTAAAAATGAAGCCATGCCACTGTTTTTGCCTGTAATTGTTTGAGACTCTGACAAGTTTAGCCAAATGTTTTTGCCTGTAATTGTTTGAGACTCTGACTGTTTCCTCTATGCCTTTTTGTGCAAACAGGGATATCCAATTCACCTGGTTGCTGTTGTGACCTTTTGGTGCATTGCACAAAACTCTTCTTAAAAGAAGTGACTTTTGTGTTGTTTAACTGGAATGTCAGAATGGAACAGTTGGTTCATTTTGGTGGAACTGCACAAAGGGAGATCTGTGTTCCAATCCTCATCATCCATATTGGCGCCATAACCTTCCTTTAGGTAAGAATGATATTTAATGCATGTGTTCATCTCTATTTTCCGATTGCCATGAGAAAATAATGTTGTTTTTACTAGTACACTTGTACTCCCTCACCGACAAAACCAATTCTGAATTAGAAGGCCAATCATGTACTTGGTTTCACCAACTGGTGAGGAGAAAGAGAAACAGAGCATGAAGAGGAAGAAGAAGAAGAATAAAAAAGTGCTAAGGCGATCTTGTTGAAGCTGAGGCCTCGATCGAGGCCATTCAAGGGCTCCGCAACAACTACCTTACATGTGAGACGATCCTCCAGGAGCCCTTCCACTTCTGCTGTCTCACTTAATTAATTAGGAGTACTTAAGTACCACTAATTTATTCTTGCCTAATTTTCCTGTTGGAGTTAAACAAATCTTTAGTAGGACCCTATGCTGAATCATGTACGTGTGAATGTTTGTCTATGGAGGTGAATCATGTGGTGGAGCGGGAGGAATATTATTAGTGTCATGACATAATAGTGCTATTGTTTTGCATGTCAATTTATTGCCATTGGTTCAATGAGGCAATGTTTTGCGTATTGTCCATCATGAATTTGATGCTACTGTTTGAGTAATATGCTAATGTCTTCCTATCCTTTCTCACTAAGCTAATGAAGGTTTCACCTTGTTCCTACTTGTGCAAACAGGGATCATGTTGTGCCAATCATACATTTTAGTGGAACTACACAAGACAATACAATGAACTGTATCCCACCCCAAGGCTTTAACTCTCTTTGGAAGTTCTTGATAATCTTTCGATATAATCTCAAAGATTGGTAAACAAGAGTGATTTCAACCATACATTTGAAGTGCACAAAATATATACTATTGTGTGATTCCAAAGTGAGTGCTTTATCATCTCTTATGGGACTACATGAATAAGCTTTTTTCTCAGGTTGGTACGGGCCTAAGGCCTTCATCCATATTAGTTTGTTGTCATCTCTATTTGTATCGTACTCTTGTCATGAGAAACTCCTTTATCTTTGCACTTTTAAGTTTTGCAACCTATGATAAATGGCAATGCTTTGAGTGTTGAGTTGAGCTAATTGGCACCGATTAAATAAACTAATACCTCTCTTTAAGCAAGACTACTATGTTGCTAACTTTACCCATTAAGATAATGAGGGTGCTTCTATTTGTTAGTGTATGTTTCATCAACTAGTCCCACTATTACAATAATCTCACTCTCTCAATATATGAGCCAACAGGGATGCTCGATTTTGGTGGAACTGCACAAAAACATTGGGTGCTTCATTGCATCGACAGCTTCCGTCCTTTCCTGTTAGTCACTAATCTCCACTTGCTTTCTTCCTTTGCTGTCACCGCTTATTTATCTCGGCTTCCAAATAAAGGAAATAGTAATTGATATGCTACCTCACACAAGTTGGTACTGGTCTTTATCCCGATTATTGTGCCTGTCATATGTATTGGTAATTTGGTATTGTGCTACTGTTTGCCGATTTCATAAAGGAGTAATTTGGAGCCTGAACTCGCACGCAAATCATTACATCGGGTGATTTCAGAGAACTGCACAAAATGATCGATGGACAGGTACTTATGCTGCTCCTATGTACTCCAAAGTTCACTCGACAAGCATCGATGTTGACAAGAAGTGCCTATATTCATTCGAGTATCAACCGCGCCAACCAATTGTCAAACTCAAGTATTAGGAGAGTGAACACCAAAATATTGCTTGGTGCATAGCCCGTAAAAACGCAGTCCAGTTTTTGGTCCCAACTTGTGCCTTTTGGTTATCGGCACATATGGTAGCGAACTATATGGCATGGAGTCTAAAGATTCCGACAAGTTGGTTGACGCAGATATTCATCGGCACTTAATCAGTCGCACGCCAAGGATGCTCCATTTCAGTTGAACTGCACAAAAATTTGGGTGGTTCATTTTCTCAACCGCCTCCTTTCTCGCTCGCAATGTAGAATTTTGGCGAGATACAGGACCAAGATGAGCCAAGAACTAGTTGGATGAAAGTAGTGGCCAAGTTGCTCAAACCTCCCTCGGCACGAGGCCACTATTTGAGGATAAACCTACAAGCAAAGTTCAGATTGTCTGTGTTGCCTCTTATGTACTCGAAAGTTTACTCGTACAAGAACTAATTTTAGCAAGAAGTACCTCCGATTGAACACCATTTACCAGTCTGTACCCTAGGTAATTAAAGTTCGTCCATGGATCATATTGGTTGTGATCTCAATCATTTGGATGCATAAACATATTGAACATGTGTATATCTGAATCTTTTTGTGAATTATGTATGAATATTGTCGTGTGATCTATCAATCATTTGGATGCATAGATATCTTTGAGCTTGTGTATATATGAATCTTTTGAGTTGTTGATAGTGAATGTTGGCTATGAATATGAACGTGTCCTGTGAACCTGAGTTTGATATGAATGTTTACCTTTTCTGTTGTATTTGTGTGTGAACTTGTTAGTATGCCTACTGTGGGGTATAAAACGCAGGTCTCTTATAAAAGTAATGTTGTGTCCAATTTATGTTTTCCTTCTAACCACATATATATTTATATTATTACTATTATCCTATATTTTATAGAGACTTATATATACATTATAAAAACATCCCACGTGTTATTAACTTATAAAAGTAAATGTTTAACGGAAAATCCTAGTTGTTTTTGACTCACGTGCAAGGAAAATCCTGGTGATTATGCATAAAAGCTTGCGTAAAATTTTGAAGGACCAATTTAATAATAACGCTCATTTTTATTTTGAGCAATAACTCGCTAATTTCTTAATTATATATATATATATATATATATAATGTGCCTCACTGATTTATTCTTTGATATTAATTGCTCCTTCTAACATAACATTATATATATAACGAGCCCACCTAATACGTGTATTTCAAGGAAGTGCAAATGGGCTGGGATTTCTTAGAAAATATAAATGGGCCTGATTGACGTGAAATTATTTGTTCACCCAGCCCAGCAAATGGACTGTACATTCTAGAAAACATGGGTTAAATATATGCCACATTTTTGCAGGCTGACATGTGGGCCAATAGGTCGAAGCCTACGCAGGGCGTTGTCAACTTGGTCAACAAATGATTGTGTCCTCCACAGCCATTGGATTTATATCCAACGGCCGGCATGCACCTTCAATCTCTCGTCTTCTTTCTCCAGTCATTGGACCGCTGGTCCGCCTCCGTGGCTAGCGGCTCTTCTTAGCACGCATCGCTGCGAAGCGCTACCCCACCGCTGGCCAAGCTATCCCTCCACCCCTCGACACCTCCTATTATTCTCCATAGACTACAACCCCATGCCGCAACAGAACCAGTTATAACCCTTCTCCTCCTCTCAATCTGCGACTCCACTGCCGCGTTTTCCCATCTCCGAGTCGTTCCCGTCCGGGGCCTCGCCGTCGTCCACCGCCTCGCTGTGTTCGGTGCGGCGTGGTCAACAAACGAGAGTCATCGGAAGAGGACTGTACGTGGAGAGCTTGACGGCTGGGACCCACGAGGTCCATGGTTGCACGCAAGGAAAGTTCCTCCTTATTAAGCTGAAAAAAAATGTTTCCTCCACCTGACAGCTGGGACCCGCCGGCTGTATCTTCGCACGGAAGGAAGTGCCTCCTTGTTTTGTGAAAAAAATTATTCATCCCGTTGACAGTGGGACCCGTCGACGTTGGTCGACTTGTGGGCCTACTAGCGCGGACGGTACGCACGGCTTTGTCAACTTAATCAACAAATGATTCTAGCAGCTGGATCGTTGGATGTTAATCCAACAGCCGTGCTCCTTCTTCAACCTCTGTTCTTGCTCCTGTCTCCGTGGCGGCACCGCGGCTATGCTGCCCAAGACCAACCGATGAAGTTTCCCACTCCTCGCCATCTGCGACTCCACCGCCCTGCCTTCCCCATCTCCGGTCGTTCCATGCAGGTGCGCGCCGCACGTGTGGTCAACGTGGTCAACAACCGAGAGTCATCGGAAGATGATCAGACGTGAGAGGTCGACGGTGGGGACGCACCACGCCCATGGACGCATGCATGCAACGGAACGCGGCGAGGTCAGCGTGGTCAAGGAACGACTTCCATCGAAGTATATCAGATGTGGAGAGTCTCGGTGGGTCCACGGCCGCAGCAAGTAAGTGCCTCCTTATTACGCGGAAAATAATGATTCCTCCAATCGACAAGAGGGACCCACCGGATGGGCCACCGATTTTGCAAAAAAACGTTTGCTCTCGACCGTTGGGACCCACCGACGGGCCACCGATTTGCGAAAAAAACGTTCCCCCGTTGTCACTCGACCCACCGGAAGTGCCTCCTTATTACGCACAAAAATGAATACTCCCCCTGCTAGCTGGGACCCACCTTGGTAGGAGGCTGACTTGTGGGCCTACTAAGGTGACGGGGACGAAGGGCTTTGTCAACTTAGTCAATATGAACGATTCTAGCTCCAGTGACCATACGATGTCCATCCAACGGCCGTAGTGCTTCTTAAACCTCTAGTCTTCTTGCTCCAGCCGCCCAAACCAGCGCCGGTCGTGCCTCATGCTCCTGCCTCCCGTGGCGGTCAGGTTGCCACGGAGGCCTCACCGCTTCTACTATTCCCACCGCTGTCCAGGCCTCGCGGCGGCGGCAGCATCACACCGCAGCCGAACCAAGTGAACCTCGTACTCCTCTCCGCTGGCTTCCACCGCCGCGTCTTCCCCGGCTCCGCTTCGCCCCTTCCTAGGCCTCACCGTCGCCCACCGCCGTGGTGCTCTCTCAGCGGCGTGGTCAACGTGGTCAAGGAACGACTTCCATCGGAAGAGTCTTGACGTGGAGAGGCCGATTTGGGTCCACGGCCACAACCTAGTTTTTTGTGATTTGCCAAGTAAGTCGCTTTGTCGTGCCTGTTGGGCTGCAAATCTTTCAAGACGAGGAGAGCTTTCATTGGCTGGCGAGAAAATGGCCCATCAAGAATGAGAAATGGGCTGTACATTTTAAAACACATCAAACCGCAATTAGTTTCAAATATCTTTTTTATTTCAAGATTTTAAATTACATTAATTTTTATGCGTGGAGAATTTGTTGGATTTTATATTGATATACATTTATTTTAAAATTAGTTTGAATGTGAGTCGAAATTTCAGGATTAAAAACAGTTCGGACCGCACGAAATATGCAAAATTTCAGATATTTTTTAACCGTGGCCACAATATGGGCTGTAATGCTAACAAAAGAATATGGGCTCCAAAAAACCTTAAGAATTAGCAAATGGGCTGTAAATTATTAGAAATAATGGCAGATGGGTTGTATGCTGTTTTCCATAGATTTGAGGCTTTCCTAAAAAAGGTTGACGACAAGCAAAGGATCGTTGGATGGCCATCCAACGGCCGTGCTTCTTCAATCTCTGCTCTTCCCGCTTCACCGCCAAACAAGCACCGGCGGGACTGCTCGCTTCCTCCTCCTCATGGCCGGCTCTGCTGCCACGCAGCCTCACCGCCCCACCGTATTCCCATCGCTGGCCTAGCCATCCTCTACTCACCCATACTGTTGTTATTCTCCGCGACGGCAGACGAACCAAGAAACCTCAGACAACAGATTCTCCCCTCGCGTGGGAAACAATCGCGAAGTCTTCCTCGCCTCCGCTGCTCCTTCCTAGGCCTCGCTGCCGCCCACCGCCCTAGTGCTCTCGGCGCTGCCTGGTCAACATGGTCAACGATCGACATGCATCTGAAGTGGATCAGACGTGGAGAGGCCGACAGCTGGGTCCACGGCCGCACGCAAGGAAATGCCTCCTTATTACGCGCAAAATAATGATTCCTCCACCGACATCGGGACACACCGAAGGGCCTCAGATTTCGCGAAAAAACGTTACCATTACCGACAGCTCGGACCCACCAGCTATATCTTCGCACGCAAGGAAGTGCCTCCTTATTACGCACAAAAAATGAATACTCCGCATGTTAGCTGGGACCCAAAGATAGTGGCAGGCTGACTTGTGGGCCTACTAAGTTGACAGGGACGGAGGGATTTGCCAACTTAGTCAATATGCATGATTCTAGCTCCAGTGACCGTACGATGTCCATCCAACGGCCGTAGTGCTTCTTCAACCTCTGGTCTTCTTGCTCCAGCCGCCCAAACCAGCGCCGGTCGTGCCTCGTGCTCCTGCCTCCCGTGGCCAGCTGCGATGCGGTGGAGGCCTCACCGCCCCCTACTACTCCCCGCTGGCCAAGCCATCCCTCTACTCACCCACACCCCCTGTTATTCTGTGGGACAGCAGCCTCACCCTCGTACTCCTCTTCGCGTGGGCATCCACTGCTGCGTCTTCCCTGGCTCCGCATCTTCCCCTTCCTAGGCCTCGCCGTCGTCCATCACCGTGGTGCTCTTGGCGCGGCATGGTCAATGTGGTCAACGAACGACTTCCATCGGAAGAGTACTGTGCGTGGAGAGGCTGATAGCTGGGTCCACGGCGGCCGCAAGGAAGTGCCTCCTTATTACGCGCAAAATAATTATTCCTCCACCTGACAGCAGGGACCCACCGGACGGGCCACCATATTTCGCGAAAAAAACATTTCCCCCTAACTGCTGGGACCCACCAGCTACATCTTCGCACGCAAGGAAGTGCGTTCGGCCAAAAAAAATAAACAATTCGCCCCCCTGACTGCTGGGACCCACCAGCTACATCTTCGCAGTAAGGAAGTGCTCGATACCGGGACCCACCTGGTCAAGCGCATATAGCATTGTCATTCTGGTCGCGAACGGTACGCATATATATACTAGTCGATGTAGAGGCGCGCACGTGTCGTAGTAGAGGCGCGTACGTAGAATGTACACGCACGCACAGCGACCGTGGTGCAAGAAAGAAAATACGCCACGATTTGTACATACTGGCGGGTTTTGAACGCCTACTCGCGCAGACACGCATACATGGCTGGGTCGGAACGGAGAAACAGCGCCGCCGCGTCGTGTTCATGGGGAGCCAACCGGCTGGGTCGGAACGGAATGCGTGGTCGTGTTCATCGGTAGGGCTTGGACGGAACAGGCGATGGAAACGAGGCCTGGCGTACCACACAACGGAGGAAACGGATCTCCTACGTTTGGAACGGGGTCCTGTTGATCGGGAGGGGTGTGGCGTACCGCAAAATGGAGGAAATGGACCTCCTACGGTCGAAATGGGGGTCCTGTTGATCGGGAGGGGTGTGGCGTACCGCAAAATGGACAAAATGGACCTCCTATGGTCGAAACGGGGGTCCTATTGATCGGGAGGGGTGTGGCGTACCGCAAAACGGATTTAAACGGACCTCCTACGGTCAAACGGGGTCCTGTTCATCGGGGAGGGTGTGGCGATCGCAAAACGGACTCCACAGGATACCGCTCATCTCCACCGCCAACCTCCTCCGGCCTCCACGGCCCACCGTCGACCTCCTCCACCTCCATGGGCTCCCTGCTCATCCAGCCTCCACCGCTGCGCTTACTCCACCGGCTACTATTCAACCACCCTCCACCGCTCTCTGCTCATCCAGCCCTCCACACCACGAGGTCCTGTTCAACCACCCTCCACGGGCACCCTCCACCGTCACTGCTCATCCAGCCCTCCACACCACGGGTCCTGCTCAACCACCCTCCACGGGCACCCTCCATCGCTCACTGCTCATCCAGCCCTCCACCACACCACGGGTCCTGTTCATCCAGAGGCAATGCCACCGCCACTGCTCATCCAAACCCCCCCACGCAACGCCACTGCTCATCCCAGAGGCAGATCGATCGGCTTCAATTAGCAGCAGAGCAAAGGAATCGCCAATCGGGTTCGATTAACAGCCATCGATCGATCGCTCGGGTTCAAGAACGCGTAGCTCTGCAAAGGTAATCGCCGGGTTCAGTTAGAGCCCAACACTCGCTTCGGGTTGATTAGAGCCAACGCCCGCACACACATGCGCAGACGTACGAGAGAAGAAACGCGATCGCTCGCTCCCAACCTCTCACCGTAACCGGGAACTCCCCGAAATTTTCCTCCCCCTCGCTTCTACCACGGTTTTTTCCGTCATGGACGGCCCAAAGAATGTCATGCATCTGCGTCTCCAGCCCGCCCAGGACGAAAAGCCCATTTTCTGTCATGATTTTTTGTCATAGAAGTAGGAGCCCACCATATCTATGATGATACCGGGTTTTGTCACAATTATCATCATAGAAGTGTCATATGTATGACAGAAAAGAAATTCGTTTGGCCCAAAATGTCACGGATGTGTCTTTTTTTTGTAGTGCATTAAACATCCAAAATAGAATATAATATAGCATGGAACAATCAAAAATTATAGATACATTGGAGACGTATCAAGCATCCCCAAGCTTAATTCCTGCTCGTCCTCGAGTAGGTAAATGATAAAAACAGAATTTTTGATGTGGACTGCTACTTAGCATAATTTTTAATGTAATTCTCTTATTTGTGGTATGAATATTCAGATCCGAAAGATTCAAGAAAAAAGTTTAATATTGACATAAAAATAATAATACTTCAAGCATACTAACTAAGCAATTATGTATTCTCAAAATAACATGGCAAAAGAAAGTTATCCCTACAAAATCATATAGTTTGGCTATGCTCTATCTTCATCGCACAAAGTATTTAATCATGCACAACCCCGATGACAAGCCAAGAAATTGTTTCATACTTTTGATGTTCTCAAACTTTTTTAATCTTCACGCAATACATGAGCGTGAGCCATGGACATAGCACTATATGTGGAATAGAATGGTGGTTGTGGAGAAGACAAAAAAGGAGAAGATAGTCTCACATCAACTAGGCGTATCAACGGGCTATGGAGATGCCCATCAATAGATATCAATGTGAGTGAGTAGGGATTGCCATGCAACAGATGCACTAGAGCTATAAGTATATGAAAGCTCAACAAAAGAAACTAAGTGGGTGTGCATCCAACTCGCTTGCTCACGAAGACCTTGGGCATTTTGAGGAAGCCCGTCATTGGAATATACAAGCCAAGTTCTATAATGAAAAATTCCCACTAGTATATGAAATTTATATCATAGGAGACTCTCTATCATGAAGATCATGGTGCTACTTTGAAGCACAAGTGTGGTAAAAGGATAGTAGCATTGTCCCTTCTCTCTTTTCTCTCATTTTTTTCTTTGGGCATTTTCTTTTTTTTATGGCCTCTTTTTTTTATTTTTCGTCCGGAGTCTCATCCCGACTCGTGGGGAAATCATAGTCTCCATCATCCTTTCCTCACTTGGGACAATGCTCTAATAATGATGATCATCACACTTTTATTTACTTTACAACTCAAGAATTACAACTCAAAACTTAGAACAAAATATGACTCTATGTGAATGCCTCCAGTGGTGTACCGGGATATGCAATGAATCAAGAGTGACATGTATGAAAGAATTATGAACGGTGGCTTTGCCACGAATACGATGTCAACTACATGATCATGCAAAGCAATATGACAATGATGGAGCGTGTCACAGTAAACGGAACGGTGGTAAGTTGCATGGCAATATATCTCGGAATGGCTATGGAAATGCCATGATAGGTAGGTATGGTGGCTGTTTTGAGGAAGGTATATGGTGGGTGTATGATACCGGCGAAAAGTGCACGGTATTAGAGAGGCTAGCAATGGTGGAAGGAAGAAAGTGCGTATAATCCATGGACTCAACATTAGTCATAAAGAACTCATATACTTGTTGCAAAAATCTACAAGTTATCAAAGCAAAGTATTACGCACATGCTCCTAGGGGGATAGATTGGTACTCCCTCCGTTCGGAATTACTTGTCGTAGAAATGGATGTATCTAGATGTATTTTGGTTCTAGATACATTCATTTCCGAGACAAGTAATTCCGAACGGAGGGAGTAGGAAAAGACCATCGCTCGTCCCCGACCGCCACTCATAAGGAAGACAATCAATAAATAAATCATGCTTCGACTTCATCACATAACGGTTCACCATACGTGCATGCTACGAGAATCACAAACTTTAACACAAGTATTTCTCAAATTCACAACTACTCAACTAGAATGACTCTAATATCACCATCTTCATATCTCAAAACAATTATCAAGCATCAAACTTCTCATTGTATTCAACACACTCATAAGATTTTTTTTACTAATCTTGGATGCCTATCATAATTAAAGCAAATTACCATGCTGTTTTGTTGGACTCTCACAATAATATAAGTGAAGCATGAGAGAACAATAGTTTCTATAAAACAAATCCACCACCGTGCTCTAAAAGATATAAGTGAAGCACTAGAGCAAAAACTATATAGCTCAAAAGATATAAGTGAAGCACATAGAGTATTCTAATAAATTCCGAATCATGTGTGTCTCTCTCAAAAGGTGTGTACAGCAAGGATGATTGTGGTAAACTAAAAAGCAAAGACTCAAATCATACAAGACGCTCCAAGCAAAACACATATCATGTCGTGAATAAAATATAGCTCCAAGTAAACTTACCGATGGATTTAAGATTTAAAGAGGGATGCCTTCCGGGGCATCCCCAAGCTTTGGCTTTTTGGTGTCCTTAGATTATCTTGGGGTGCCATGGGCATACCAAATCTTAGGCTCTTGCCACTCCTTGTTCCATAATCCATCAAATCTTTTACCCAAAACTTGAAAACTTCACAACACAAAACTCAACAGAAAATCACATGAGCTCCGTTAGCGAAAGAAAACAAAACACCACTTCAAGGTACTGTATTGAAATCATTCTTTATATATATTGGTTTTAAACCTACTGTATTCCAACTTTTCTATGGTTTATAAACTCTTTTACTGGCCATAGATTCATCAAAATAAGCAAACAACACATGACAAATAGAATCTGTCAAAAACAAAACAGTCTGTAGTAATCTGTAACTAACGCAAACTTCTGGAACTCAGAAACATCTACCAAAATAGGACGACCTAGACAATTTTTTTATTGATCTACTGCAATTGGAATCAGTATTTTATCACGTTCTGGTGATTTTAAACAATTGTTTTCGTGAACAGAAAGTTTCTGGAATTTTCAGCAAGATCAAATAACTATCATCCAAGAAGATCCTATAGGTTTAACTTGGCACAAACACTAATTAAAACATAAAACAAATCTAACCAGAGGCTAGATCACATATTTATTCCTAAACAGAAGCAAAAAGCAAAAAAAACTAAAATAAAATTGGGTTGCCTCCCAACAAGCGCTATCGTTTAACGCCCCTAGCTAGGCATAAAAGCAAGGATAGATCTAGGTATTGCCATCTTTGGTAGGCAATCCATAAGTAGCTCTCATAATAGATTCATAAGGTAATTTTATTTTCTTTCTAGGGAAGTGTTCCATGCCTTTCCTTAACGGAAATTGGAATCTAATATTCCCTTCATTCATATCAATAATTGCAGCAATCGTTCTAAGGAAAGGTCTACCAAGAATAATAGGACATGAAGGATTGCAATCTATATCAAGAACAATAAAATCTACGGGCACATAGTTCCTGTTTGCAACAATAAGAACATCATTAATTCTTTCCATAGGTTTCTTAATAGTGGAATCCGCAAGGTGCAAGTTTAAAGAGCAATCATCAAATTCGCGGAAACCTAACAAACCACACAAAGTTTTTGGAATCGTGGAAACACTAGCACCCAAATCACACAAAGCATAGCATTCATGATCTTTTATTTTAATTTTAATAGTACATTCCCACTCATCATAAAGTTTTCTAGGGATAGAAACTTCCAACTCAAGTTTTTCTTCATAAGATTGCATTAAAGCATCAATGATATGTTTGGTAAAAGCTTTATTTTGGCTATAAGCATGAGGAGAATTTAGCATGGATTGCGACAAGGAAATACAATCTATCAAAGATAAATTATCATAATTAAATTCCTTGAAATCCAAAATAGTGGGTTCATTAATATTTAAAGTTTTGATCTCTTCAATCCCACTTTTACCAATTTTTGCATCAAGATCTAAAAACACCGAATTTTTGGGACGCCTCCTAGGTAAAGGTGACTCATCTCCAGTCCCATCATTATCAAGATTCATATTGCAAAACAAAGATTTAATAGGAGACACATCAATAACTTTTAGATCTTCATCTTTATTTTCAGAAACTAGAAGAACACGCTTTCCCAAAGCAATCTTTCTTAGCACGCATCCTAGCGGTTCTTTCTTTGCACTCATCGATGGAAATTCTCATGGCTTTGAGAGACTCATTGATATCATGATTAGGTGGAATAGATCTAAGTTTCAAAGAATCAACATCAAGATAAATTCTATCAACGTTCCTAGCCAATTCATCAACCTTAAGCAATTTTTCTTCAAGCAAAGCATTGAAGTTCTTTTGTGAATTCATAAACTCCTTAACACTAGTCTCAAATTCAGAGGGCATATTATTAAAATTTAAATAAGAATTGCTGTAGGAATTACCATAATTATTAGAGGAATTACTAGGGAACGGCCTAGGATTAAA
Source organism: Aegilops longissima (assembly GCA_021605205.1). Lineage (NCBI taxonomy): Eukaryota > Viridiplantae > Streptophyta > Magnoliopsida > Poales > Poaceae > Aegilops > Aegilops longissima. The sequence continues at coordinate 622,325,207 of CM038679.1, read as the reverse complement.
GTTTCCTCTATACGCGTTGTTACCAAAATTATTCCTACCAACAAAATTCACATCCATAGATTCATTATTATTCTCAATAAAAGTAGACAAAGGCATATCATTAGGATCAGAAGAAACACTTTTAGTAGCAAATAATTTCATAAGTTCATCCATCTTTCCACTCAAAACATTAATTTCTTCTATCGCATGCACTTTTTTATTAGTAGATCTTTCGGTGTGCCCTTGAGAATAATTAACCATAATATTATCTAGGAGTTTAGTAGCTTATCCTAAGGTAATTTCCATAAAAGTGCCTCCCGCGGCCGAATCTAAAAGATTTCTAGAAGCAAAATTCAATCCGGCATAAAAATTTTGTATAATCATCCAAAGATTCAAACAATGTGTAGGGCAATTACCTATCATTAATTTCATCCTCTCCCAAGCTTGTGCAACATGTTCATGATCAAGTTGCTTAAAATTCATGATATCATTTCTAAGAGAGATGATCTTGGCGGGAGGAAAATACTTAGAGATAAAAGCATCTTTGCACTTATTCCATGAATCAATACTATTTTTAGGCAAAGACAAAAACCAAACTTTAGCATGATCTCTAAGAGAAAAAGGAAATAGCTTCAACTTAACAATATCATTGTCCACATCTTTCTTCTTTTGCATATCACACAAATCAACGAAACTATTTAGATGGGTAGCGGCATCTTCACTAGGAAGGCCGACGAATTGATCTTTCATGACAAGATTCAACAAAGCAGCATTAATTTCACAAGATTCAGCATTGGTAAGAGGAGCAATCGGAGTGCTAAGAAAATCATTGTTGTTGGTATTGGTAAAGTCACACAATTTAGTATTGTCTTGAGCCATCGTGACAAGCAAGCAATCCAACACACGAGCAAACAAGAAGCAAGCGAAAAAGAGGCGAACGGAAAAGAGAGGGTGAATAAAACGGCAAGGGTGAAGTGGGGGAGAGGAAAACGAGAGGCAAATGGAAAATAATGTAATGCGAGGGATAAGAGTTTGTGATGGGTGTTTGGTATGTCTTGACTTGACTTGAATCTCCCCGGCAACGGCGCCAAAAATCCTTCTTCCTACCTCTTGAGCACTGCGTTGGTTTTCCCTTCAAGAGGAAAGGGTGATGCAGTAAAGTAGCGTAAGTATTTCCCTCAGTTTTTGAGAACCAAGGTATCAATCCAGTAGGAGATCACACACAAGTCCCACGCACCTACACAAACAAATAAGAACCTCGCAACCAACGCGATAAAGGGGTTGTCAATCCCTTCACGTTCACTTACGAGAGTGAGATCTGATAGATATGATAAGATAATATTTTTGGTATTTTTATGATAAAGATGCAAAGTAAAATAAACGGCAATAAAAATAGCTAAGTATTGGAAGATTAATATGAAAATAGACCCGGGGGCCATAGGTTTCACTAGTGACTTCTCTCAAGAGCATAGTATTATGGTGGGTAAACGAATTACTGTCGAGCAATTGATAGGATTGAGAATAGTTATGAGAATATCTAGGTATGATCATGTATATAGGCATCACGTCCGCGACAAGTAGATCGAAACGATTCTGCATCTACTACTATTACTCCACACATCGACCGCTATCCAAAGATGCATCTAGAGTATTAAGTTCATAAGAACAAAGGTAATGCTTTAAGTAAGATGACATGATGTAGAGGGATAAACTCATGCAATATGATATAAACCCCATCTTTTTATCCTCGATGGCAACAATACAATACGTGCCTTGTTGCCCCTGCCGTCACTGGGAAAGGACACCGCAAGATTGAACCCAAAGCTAAGCACTTCTCCCATTGCAAGAAATATCAATCTAGTAGGCCAAACCAAACTGATAATTCGAAGAGACTTGCAAAGATAACCAATCATACATAAAAGAATTTAGAGGAGATTCAAATATTGTTCATAGATAATCTTGATCATAAACCCACAATTCATCGGATCTCGACAAACACACCGCAAAAGAAGATTACATCGAATAGATCTCCAAGAAGATCGAGGAGAACTTTGTATTGAGATCCAAAGAGAGAAGAAGCCATCTAGCTAATAACTATGGACCCGAAGGTCTGAGGTAAAGTACTCACACATCATCGGAGAGGCTATGGTGTTGATGTAGAAGCCCTCCGTGATCAACGCCCCCTCCGGTGGAGCGCTGGAAAAGGCCCCAAGATGGGATCTCACGAGTACAGAAGGTTGCGGCGGTGGAAATAGAGTTTTTGCTCTGTATCTGATGTTTTCAGGGTATATGGGTATATATAGGAGGAAGAAGTACGTCGGTGGAGCAACATGGGCCCCACGAGGGTGGAGAGAACGCCTAGGGGGGGTAGGTGTGCCCCCTGCCTCGTGCTCTCCTCGTTGATTGCTTTACGTAGACTCCAAGTCCTCTGGATCACGTTTGTTCCGAAAATCACATTCCCGAAGGTTTCATTCCGTTTGGACTCCGTTTGTGTGACTCACGGATAATTAAGCTACAGTAAACCTCTACTGATGATGCCACGTCACCTCGATTACTGTTACTAACCTCGCGTTAGTTCGAAACAGATTCGAATTCAATTTCAAAATCAAGCAAACAATAAAAGTTTTCAAATATTAAAACTAAAATGTTCGTAGTGAGCCAAATAATGCATAGGTAATTATGGCAGAGAAACTACACTTTTATAAAATGTTTAAATACTCTAAAATGATTCAAACCGTAGCAAAAACAATTATATAAATGCCTTTGGTATTTTATAAATTGCTAAACTATTTTAATTCGGGGTAAAACCTTTTATGACAGCGGGTTGTTCTGGAACATTATTTTAGGAGCTATTGTTATATTTTACTGAACTAAATTAATGTGTAAGAAAAAGAAAAACTAAAACTAATAAAAATAAAAATAAAAGGGGACATCCCCCCTCCCCAATGGCCCACTGGCCCAGCTAGCCGGCCAGCCCACCTGGCCCATCCGGCCTCACCCCACTCCCCTTAACCCCCTTGTCCCAAACTCTAGCGCCTCACTCCCCACTCCCCACGACGCCTTCCCCCTCCCGATCCAGATTGATCGGGACCGATCCCATCGACCGGACGCCATCGCCGGAGCTGCCGCGGCGCTGCACCTCGTCACCGCGTCGTCGGACTCGCCATCATCGCGCCACCACGCCTGGAGCCGCTTCGAGGACGTTGCTCGTCGCCTCCCGACCCGCCGCCGCCGCCCGGATCGCCACCTCACCGGACTGCCTTCCCGCCGTCCCTCTCACGCCGCCTCCTCCCTCGCCGCCATCCCCGCCCTCCTCCCCAAAGGCTCCACCGAGCCTCGCTGCCTGTTTCTCAGAACGCCGGTGAGGCCATCGGCCTCCGCCTTTCCTCCTCATCTTCCCCTCGTCGCTGCGGCACACTCGCCGACCGGGCCCCGAACGTGCTTACTGGCCGGCGATGCCTTTGACCACCGCCCAGACGCTACCGATCGCGCCACCGCATCTCGCCTGCGCCGGCGCGCCTCAAGACGCGCTTTAGCCGCGCTGCCTCTGCTGTCAGGCGGCGCTGCCCTCCCCATCCGTCACCGTGTCGCCCATCGCGCGCTGCCGGAGCTCCCCACGGCCTCGCGCGCCTCGTGATCGCGCTCGCCGGTCTCGCCTATACGCCTCGTGGCTGCTGCTCAGCATGGTGGCGCGACACTGACGCCGCCGCGGCTGAACCTCAGAGTTCGCGCCATTCGGACAGCGCCCAACGCCCGGCGCCCACGATCCAATGGATCCGCGCCCGCATCCCCCTGTGCCCGCTACGCCCCTTGGCCTATGACAGATGGGGCCCACGCCCTTAGGACGTTTAAAAAAAAGAGAGAATAAAAATAACAATTAAGAAAATAATTAATTAATTAATTAATTAATTTACTTAATTAATCCTGATTAGATTAACCTAATCACTTAGGTTAGTTAATTAATCTGTTAGGTTAGTTAACAGTCAATGACATGCGGGACCCTCACGTCAGTTTGACCCAGCCAACGCCATGTTGACTGCTGACATCATGCTGACGTCATGATGACGTCAGCATACACTATTCTGGATAATGTTGATGTAAATTAATTAAATAAATTCTAAAAATGATTAAATCTTTTAAAATTAATATAAAATAAACCGTAGATCGGATGGATAAACTTTGTACATGAAAGTTGCTCAGAATAACGAGAGGAATCCGAATACGCAGCCTGTTCATCCGCCACACGTCCCTAGCATAGTGAACCTGCAACATTTCACCTCCGGTTCATCTGCTCGAAAACGCGAAACACCGGGGATACTTTCCCGGATGTTTTCCCCCTTCGCCGGTATCTCCTCCTACCGCGTTAGGGCACACCTAGCACCGCGTATTGCCCCATTATGCTTTGTGATGCTTTGATTGCTCTGTTATTTATTGTGTTCCCCTCTGTTACTTCTTTCCGGTAGACCCCGAGACCGCTGCCGATACCCCCGCGATCGGCTACACCGACGATGACCTCTCCTTGCCAGAGCAACCAAGCAACCCCCCCCCCCCTTGATCACCAGATATCGCCTATTCTACTCTATACTGCTTGCATTATAGTAGCGTAGCATGTTACTGCTTTCCGTTAATCCTATCCTGATGCATAGCCTGTCCTTGCTACTATTGTTATTACCTTTACCTGCAATCCTACATGCTTAGTATAGGATGCTAGTATTCCATCTGTGGCCCTACATTCTTGTCCGTCTGGCTTGCTATACTATCGGGCCGTGATCACTCGGGAGGTGATCACGGGTATATACTTAAATACTATTACATGATACCTGTGGTGACTAAAGATGGGTCGGCTCAGAGGAGTACCAAATGAGTGGATCTTTGTGGGCGGAGCGACAGGCAGGTTGAGACCGCCTTAGGTGAGAGGTGGGCCTGGCCCTGGTCGGTGTCCGCGGTTACATCATTAACACGCTTAACGAGATCTTGGTATTTGATCTGAGTCTGGCCATTTGGTCTATACGCACTAACCAACTACGTGGGAGCAGTTATGGGCACTCGACGTCGTGGTATCAGCCGAAGCCTTCGTGACGACAGCGACTGAGCGGCGCGTGCCGGCTTGGAACGTAAGCATGCTCTTGTATTAAGGGGGCTAGTTCTGCTTCCGGCCGTGTTCGCAACGTGCAGGTGTGCTAAGGGCGATGGGCCTAGACCCCTGTGCGCTTAGGTTCAGACCGGCGTGCTGACCTCTCTGTTGGCCTAGGTGGGGTTGTGATGTGTTGATCTTCCGCGGCCGGGCATGACCCAGAAAAGTGTGCCCGGCCAAATGGGATCAAGCATGTTGGGTTATGTGGTGCACCCCTGCAGGGAAGTTTATCTATTCGAATAGCCGTGATCTTCGGTAAACAGGCGACTTGGAGTTGTACCTTGACCTTATGACAACTAGAACCGGACACTTAATAAAATACACCATTCCAAGTGCGGATACAACCCGCGATCGCTCTCTAACAGGCGACAAGGAGGGATTGCGGGTAGGATTATGCTATGCGATGCTACTTGGAGGACTTCACTACTCTCTTCTACATGCCGAAAGACTGAGGCTGCCGAGCGTAGTCTTCGATAGGATTAGTTATCCCCTCTTATTCGGCATTTCGCAGTTCGGTCCACCGATATGGCCCTTTACACATATACCCATGCATAAGTAGTGTAGCTCCTTGCTTGCGAGTACTTTGGATGTGTACTCACAGTTGCTTTTCTCCCTCTTTTCCCCCTTTCCCTTCTACCTGGTTGTCGCAACCAGATGCTGGAGCCCAGGAGCCAGACGCCACCGTCAACGACAACTCCTACTACACTAGAGGTGCCTACTACTACGTTCAGGCAGCTGACGATGACCAGGAGTAGTTTAGGAGGATCCCAGGCAGGAGGCCTACGCCTCTTTCGATCTGTATCCCTGTTTGTGCTAGCCTTCTTAAGGCAAACTTGTTTAACTTATGTCCAGACTCAGATATTGTTGCTTCCACGACTCGGCTATGATCGAGCACTTGTATTCGAGCCCTCGAGGCCCTCGGCTTGTATTATGATGCTTGTATGACTTATTTTATTTTTAGAGTTGTGTTGTGATATCTTCCCGTGAGTCCTCGATCTTGACCGCATACGCTTATGCGTGTATGATTAGTGTGCGATTGAATCGGGGGCGTCACAAGTTGGTATCAGAGCCGACTGCCTGTAGGAATCCCCCTTCCACACTCCTTGGCCGAAGTTGAGTCTAGTCATTGCAAACCTTTACTAACATGGCTATGTGGCCTATGGGACCACGTCGCCATTGGGTGGTATTAGGATCTTTTATTCCTCGACCTATACTCTTTGACTCTGACATCTCTTCTATTCAGGTTAAACGATTTTACTAACTCCAACTCTAGGTTCTCGTAAATACTTTCTCCCGGAGAGCCCCTCGGTCCGAACGGTCGCTTGTTTCACCAGAAGATTTCGAAGACACCCTACGATGTTCTCTTGAGACTATGTGCCATCGATTTTTACAATTCCCTACCACCGATGTATCCTTATGGATAAATATATACACTTGTCGCTCTTACTTTTGTTCCAAGTTGATCTTGTTATTACAAGATACACCGAAATTCTCTCTATTGTTCCGAGAATACTTTGTGCCTACTGCCTTGCAGTTCTTTGCCACCTGAATACCCCTACGGATAATTACTCGCACTTATCGAGTATCCGCTCATCCCCAGTTGATTCAACTAATTCACAAAAAACTTCGAAATGCTATTTGAACTTCCGAAAATCCCAAGCAGCCTATTGCTCTTGAAATTCTTGCTTGCTTGCATTATGGTTAATCCCATAAGTCTCGTAATCATATTGGCATCCCTCGTAATTATCATTTTAAGTCCATTGATTCAAAATGTTGCGAATGCTCGCAATCCTCAATCAGATCCTAGAATTCATCCTTTCGGCTCAGATGTCATTTTAAACATGAGCTGAATCTCGACCAATCAAATTGTTGTCGATTTTACCCCTAAGCTTACTCAACTTATCCATTCTTAATCAGAGCGTTTGCTTCTGATCCTTTGATTTGGAAATCATAATTCATTTGCATTTGAGCTTTGAATTAATTAGTTGTTTCTATAATCTGATGCCTTTGCATTCTTTTTCCTTCTGATTGAGTACCGATACTCACATTAGATTCCTTGTGGTATGCGAGACCAATTGCTTGGTTATTATCCGACAATGTCCTTCATATCCAATAACCTTGAGAGTTTCTCCCCTGATACATAATGCCTTTGGTAAATTGTGTCTTCTGCCTTTGGCAAGTAATATCCTATGCGTTTGTTAACCATGCTCTGCTTCGAGCATGTCTTAATTGATCCTAAAGTTCATGGTATATGAGGGAGTCCTGGACTAGGGGGTGTCCGGATAGCCGGACTATCATCACGGCCGGACTCCAAGATTATGAAGATACAAGATTGAAGACTTCGTCCCGTGTCCGGATGGGACTTTCCTTGGCGTGGAAGGCAAGCTTGGTGATACGGATATGTAGATCTCCTACCATTGTAACCGACTCTGTGTAACCCTAACCTATCCGGTGTCTATATAAACCGGAGGGTTTTAGTCCGAGGACACAACAACAACAATCATACCATAGGCTAGCTTCTAGGTTTAGCCTCCTTGATCTCGTGGTAGATCTACTCTTGTACTACCCATATCATCAATATTAATCAAGCGGGAGTAGGGTATTACCTCCATCGAGAGGGCCCGAACCGGGTAAAACATCGTGTCCCTTGTCTCCTGTTACCATCCGCCTAGACGCACGCTTAGGGACCCCTACCCGAGATCCGCGGTTTTGACACCGACATTGGTGCTTTATTGAGAGTTCCTCGTGTCGCCACAGATAGGCCCGATGGCTCCTTTGATCGTCAACAACAACGCAGTCCGTGGTGAGACCTTTCTCCCGGATAGATCTTCGATTCGGCGGCTTTGCATCTGCGGGCCAATTCGCTGGCCATCCGGAGCAGATCGAAGCTACGCCCCCGCCATCGTGTCAGATTTGAAGTTTGAACTATACGGCCGATATCCGCGGAGACTTGATCTTCGACGGATTCGAGCCGCAGCCAAGCGATGCCGCCTTTGCCTCGATGGGCATGATCTAGCTCTGCAGCCGAATAAAGGCCTCGAGGCCGATCAAGATCCGCTCTGACCCTTAATCCGGAGCCGGATTCCCCGATCAAGGACGAGTGGTTGGACACCGCCTCGGGAGCTACAATCTCTACGGCGATTGAGCCGAACTCTATCCCTGTCCTTTGCGAAGAACTCGACTCCAAGGTGCCGGACTCCTCTCCGGACTCCGAACCTTCCGCGCCTCTACCAATCGAATCCGATTGGGCGCCGGTCATGGAGTTCACCGCCACGGACATCTTTCAGCACTCGCCCTTTGGCGACATCCTGAACTCACTAAAGTCTCTCTCCTTATCCGGAGAGCCCTGGCCGGATTATGGTCAGGAAGGTTGGGCTGCGGACGACGAAGAAATTCAACGCCCACCCACCACCCACTTTATAGCCACTGTCGACGATTTAACCGACATGCTCGACTTCGACTCCGAAGACATCGACGGTATGGACGACGATGCCGAGGCGACCAAGACCCAGCGCCTATAGAGAATCGGAAGGCCACCTCGTCATATGACATATACATGGTGGACATCCCAAAAGATGGGAACGACGACGAACAACGGAGGATGACCCTCCAAGAAGCAGCCAAGGGCCGACGTCGTGGCGCCGCTTAAATCCCGCCACAAAGAAAAACGGTGATTCCAGACGGAGATAATAACACCTCGGACGGTGCCGAAGACAACCTCCTCCAGCAGGACTCAGCACAGGAGGAAGGAGAAGCAAGTCCGCACGACAAGGCGGCAGAAAGAGAGGTTGAGGACGATAATTATCGCGCCCTCCAAGATGAGGCAAGCCTCGACGACGATTTAATTTGTCGTGCCCAAGGATCCCGCCAACAGAGCATTTCAAACGCAGGCTTATAGCCACGGCAAACAGCCTCAAGAAAAATTAGCAACAGCTTAGAGCTGACTAAGATCTCGCTAGTCGGACGGATGGATCAAGTCCTCGCAGCCAAGAGTATGAACTCGAACGCCTCCAAAAGCTACCCCAAACGCAGGTCGTTGCCTCGATCGAGGAAGTACCCAAGTCACCAGCGCACGACATGGCAGATCGCCACCCGTAGCCCACGATAGAGAGGCCTCTAGACCCTCCGCTCAAGCCGCACTCGACGCCGCTCAAAAGTACAGTGGCACGGAAAACGCTACGGACTTGCGTAGATATATTGGAGGATAAGGCAAACATACAAGATCGATTTACGGATCGCGTGGGCGCCCAATGACACGTGAAGATAACCGTCACGCCGGATACAGAAACTCCGGCCGGGCCGAACACAATAGACAAAGCTCATTGGAGCTACGTCGTGATATAGCCCAATACAGAGGCACCACACACCCACTATGCTTCACAGATGAAGTAATGGATCATCAAATCCCTGAGGGCTTTAAACCCATAAACATCGAATCATACGATGGTACCACAGATCCTGCGGTTTGGATCGAGGATTATCTTCTCCATATTCACATGGCCCGCGGTGATGATCTACATGCCATCAAATACCTCCCCCTCAAGCTTAAAGGACCAGCTCGGCATTGGCTCAACAGCTTGCCAGCCGAATCAATTGGTTGTTGGGAGGACCGGAAGCCGCATTTCTTGATAACTTCTGGGGCACATATGTGCGACCACAGACGCCCTGACGACCTTAGCCACATAATTCAGCAGCGTAAGAATCGGCAAGACAATTTCGACACGGTTCCTCACAAAGAAAAATCAAATCGTTGATCGTCCGGATGCAGAGGCCATTGCAGCCTTCAAACATAACATCCATGACGAGTGGCTTGCCCGCACCTAGGACAGGAAAAGCGAAATCTATGGCAGCCCTCACAACCCTCATGGCTCGCTTTTAGGGAGAGGACAGCTGGCTAGCTCGAAGCAACAACTTGGCCAAACACCCCGATAGTTCGGATACCAAGGACAGCAATGGCAGGTCGTCAAGAGCAAGAACAAACGCCGCATCAGCCGCGATAACATCAAGATACGGCCGCCAATGCCGGATTCAGAGGCTCTAAACCCGTCAGCGGAAGAAGCCATTCAAAAGAAATACCAGGCCCGCCCAACTTGGACCGCATACTCGATCGCTTGTGCGATACATGGCACCCCGATAAACCAGCCAATCACACCAACAGGGATTGTTGGGTGTTCAAGCAGCGAGCAAGTTAGGTGCCAACTCAATGACAAGGGGCTTCATAGCGATGACGAGGAAGAGCCCCCCGCCCGAACAATAGAGGATGTAGGGTTTTCCCACACAAGTGCGGACGGTGAACATGATATACGCAACCCACATACCCAAAAGGGAGCGGAAGCGTGCACTACATGACGATATGCGATGGAGCCACGCCCCAAAGTTCAACCCATGGTCTTCCTGCCCGATCACCTTCGATCAAGGGACCACCCCACTAGCATCCGCCACGGCGGTTTTGCCGCATTGGTTCTTGACCCAATTATTGAAGGATTTCACCTCACCAGAGTCCTGATGGACGGCGGCAGCAGCCTGAACCTGCTTTATCAGGATACAGTGTGTAAGATGGGCATAGACCCCTCAAGGATTAAACCTACAAAGACGACCTTTAAAGGCGTCATACCGGGTGTAGAGGACAATTGTACAGGCTCACCACACTCAAGTGGTCTTCGGATCACCGGATAACTTCCGGCGAAGAGTTAATCTTCGACATAGTCCCGCTCGCAGCGGCTATCATGCATCGCTTGGACGAACCGCTTTTGTAAAGTTCAATGCGGTGCCGCACCACGCATACCTCAAGCTCAAGATCCCAGGCCCTCGAGGAGTAATCACGGTCAATGGAAATATCAACGCTCTCTCCGAACGGAGGAGCACACGGCGCCCTCGCATGGCGGAGGTACAAAGCAGCCTCTCACGGCAATTCTCGAGTCCGCCACTAAGCGCCGGACACCGCCTAAGCGCATGAGTAACCTACAACAAGACCACCGCACGATTCAAGCACGAGTAGCAATCCGCCCCAACCCCAGCCCTCGCGAAATGGCGAAGATACGCAGCGTACATAACTACGCCCGAGATACCATGGGCATATGGGGAGGGCACGACCACGGCACGCCATGAATGCGCTCAACCGCACTGTGAGGCCCCGATTGTGTCATTCTTTTCTTTTTCTTTTCTTTCTTTTCAGACTCCGCTTTTTAGCAGTCCCGTCCGCACTAGAATCGCCGAACTCACGATGCAACAGCCGTGGAAGCGGTGAAGTCCGCCGAGTGTTGGTGGTCTCTATTATGAGCATTATACCTGTTTTACATACCATCCCGCAGCTTACCCCTGGAGGGGGACATGTTAGATAGTCCCATCCCTTGCTTATCGCACTATTTGTATCGTTCTTCTTTCATTGCAGTACCTTTCTGAATAAACAATACATAGCTCTTGTCTATTATTGCACTCCTTTTTTATATATATGTTCATTTCATGACATGTTGCACCCGTACACTTTGGTACGGCCAATACACCAGGGGCTTAAGTACCCCAAAATTATGGTGTGATAAGTCCGAACACTTTCACAAGTGCGGCACCCGAACTTATAGCATTATATGAATCGGCTCGAATCATGTCTTGGGTCAATAGTTGGGTTTGCCTGCCCCGTGTTTTGGTACCTTACGCCCGCTATATCGGCTAAGGTAGCACCGGAGAACCACTCGCGATTGTGCCCCAGCTTGAGCTAGGTCGAGCACCTCGGTGGAGAAAGCTAAAACTGACCGTCATGATAGGGCGAGAGCCGGTCGCTGTTCGAGAGGTTTTTTCGGTCCCTAAAGACTTATGCCGCTTAGAGCGAGGAACCGAGTTGTCCGCCAAGGCGTGGATAGCGCCCGAACTCGGTCTTTCGAATACTAGGGCTTCACGAAATTTAAAATTATAGAATTCTATGGCTAAGTGAGAGTGTTCAAGCATTATAAGTCCGTTGCCTTATTCGCTATGCTGGGCACCTCCTAGATGGACCCAAGAATGGGAACAAGAGTGCTCAAGTTTATCCCGAACACCCCAACACTCGTGGCATGGGGGCTGAAGCCAACGACTTGCCATCTCTCAAATTTGATAAACGGCCGCACTGAAGGTAATATTTTAAATTAACAAGCGTTGCTTAGCGATATGAACAAGTTTTCAGCAGACAGATAACAAATGCGAGTCTACTCAAAATTACATCTTTGGAGCACTCATCCGCTATTCGCGAAAGCACCCTTCAAAAGGCCCTCATAGTACATTTCGGGCGTGCGATGCTCCTTGCCCTTCAATGGCCCGTCCGTCACAAGCTTCTCCAAGATCCAGCTTGCCCCGGTGCACCTTAGCACGGGCAAGGGCCCGACGGACACCTTCGATGCACACGGAGCGCTTGATGACTTCAATTCGTGGACAAAGGCCCACCGGCCCGCCGCACCAAGCCAAGTAGCTCCTGTGCATGGCCTCCAATGGCCACAGCCGCTTATAAGGCCCTTCATGGCCTGTTCGGCGACCTTGTGGAGCTCGACCAGCTGCTTCAGCTGGTCGCTCAGGCACTGGATGTCCGCCTCGATATCGAGACCGAACACCTTCTCCGCTGAGCTCCCTCCTTGGCGCGGTAGAATGCGGCAGCATCGGACACACCACGGGCAAATCTGTGAACGCTCCCGAGAGCTCCGAATCCGGGTAAGTAATGGGTAATTCACTTTCACGTGCTTGCTTTGCATAAAGAATGCCTTACCCGCCGCTATCTTCTTTATTGATTCAATTTCTTGAGGGCTTTTGGGCCTCGGCCTTAGCAGCTTTGGCACTCTCAAGAGCCTAGGCGAGCTCGGACTCTCGAGTTCGAAGTCACGCCCAAACTCTCGTGTTTTTCCACGAGAGCTTGGAGCTCTTGCCGCATTCTTGGCCAGCTGCGCCTCCCCTTCTCTCACTCGGTGCGTCCGCAGCCGCTTTGAGCGGCCACGGACACCGCTTCCTTGTGGTCGCCACCTTGTTCGTGGCCCCTGCAGTACCCAAGTTATCCCTGTTATTTTTTGGCAACCAAAACCTTTTCTATAAGGTATTTTTCCTATAAGGTATTATTTACCTTCCTTTTCCTCGAGCTGCTTCTTGGTTTGTTCGAGCTCGTTCTCGGACCGCTCGAGGTTCTGCTTCAGTGCATTGACCTCCGCAGTCAGTGCGGCAGAAGTCAGCAGTGCAGCCTGCACTCCCATATTGACATCTTTATGTTAGGCTCCTGCATATATCTATTTAGATCCTTAGTCCGGCTTTTCTTTCCGAACACCGAACTAAGCATCAGGGGCTACTGTCTATGCGGTAATATTTTTACATATTCTAAACTTACCTCAAAGCCTGTTAGAAGGCTGGTGCATATCTCGGTCAGTCCGCTCTTGGCGGATCGAATGTCGGATCACCGCACTCATAACAAAGGCGGTGCTCTCCTCGATGGAGGCGCTGTTAAGCGCCTCCAGTAAGCTATCCGGTGCCTCCGGTTGGACGGAGGGCACCGGCGTCTTACCCTTCTTATGAAGGGACCGCTTGCCGGACTCCGGAACTACTGGAGGTTCCGGCATGGAGTCCGGACAAGGGTTGGGCTTAGAGCCCCTGGGGGTCTTGCCCCCCGCGCGCCTGGAGTCCGGGAGGTCACCTTGTGGCGCCTCCTGCGCCACCTCCTCTTGACCAGGCCCCCCTTGGGGCGCCACCTCGGTATCGTCCACAGTGTGGGGCGAGGAGGTGGTCGGAAGCGAAGTACTCTCCATTTCCGACGAACCCAGGGACCCGCTTGTCGAAGCGGCCAGATCGCTCTTGGGCGGGCTGCACGATTGTTCGACATTAAAGAACATTATGCAATAATAAAAAGTCATGGGCATCTAGACACTTACGATCTCGCCAGGGGCTTGGCCCTTGTCGGCCAATCCTCCTCGTCGTTGTCGACGTTGGTGGAGAACTCCGGAGGAAGGGTTCTTCCCTTCTTGGGCCCTCCGGCCTCCCGGTCGGGCGGCCTTCCTTTTCTCTCCTCCTCTGCTGGGGAGAAGCTTTTTCCTCCTCCTCGTCCTCGGAGAAGATTCTGCTTGAATCGACAAGACTCTGGCGCGGGAGCTCCTTCGAGTTCCCGTGGACTCCTTCTTGGCCTTCTTCTCCGGCACCACATGAGGTGCCGAGCCAACAGCCCCGTCAATCAAGGCGTCCGCTGGTCTTCGGCAAAGGAGCCGGACAGTTAATCTGTCCGGACGTCTTCAGCCAGTCCTGTCAAAGATTAGGGAGTTTTAGATCCCACATAGAGTCAATCTATGAAAAAAGAGTCCCGTAAAGGGGCAAAATAACTTACCTCGCCGGCTGGACGTAGTGAGTTGTATCCGCGATCTTCAGTAGCGGATGAGGGAGCCTCGGCGCCCTTGAACATCCCCTTCCAGGCATCTTTGTACGTAGTGTCGAAGAGCCTTTTTAGAGTCGAGTGCTGTGCCGGATCGAACTCCCATAATTTGAAGGCCCGTTGTTGCCATGGGAGGATCCAGCGGATGAGCATCACCTGGATTACGTTGACAAGCCTTAGATTCTTGCCCACCAGGTTTCGGACGCATGTTTGGAGTCCGGATGTCTCGTCTGAATTCCCCCAAGTCAGGCCCGTCTCTTTCCATGACGAGAGCCGTGTGGGGAAGCCAGATCTGAATTCGGGGGCCGCCACCCATTCGGGGTCGCGGGGCTCAGTGATGTAGAACCACCCCGATTGCCACCCCTTTATTGTCTCCACAAAGGATCCTCGAGCCATAGGACTTTGGCTATCTTGCCAACCATGGCGCCCAAGACTGGCTTGACGGCCGCCCACTACCTTCGGCCGGACGTTGAAGATCTTCAGCCATAAGCCGAAGTGGGGCTGGATGCAGAGGAAGGCCTCGCACACGACGATAAACGCCGAGATGTTGAGGATGAAATTCGGGGCCAGGTCGTGGAAGTCCAAGCCGTAGTAGAACATGAGCCCCCGGACAAATGGGTGAAGTGGAAAACCTAGTACGCGGAGGAAGTGGGGGAGAAACACCACCCTCTCATGGGGCCTGGGGGTTGGAATGAGCTGCCCCTCGTCGGGCAGCCTGTGCGTGATATCGCCGGACAAGTATCCGGCCTCCCGCAGTCTTGTGATATGCCCCTCCGTGACGGAGGAGGCCATCCACTTGCCTCCCGCTCCTGACATGATTGGAGAAAGGTTGAGGTGGGATGTGCGGACTTGGGCGCTGGAGCTCGAAAAGGAAATGGATGAGCAAAGGAGGAAGAAGGCGTGGGTGAAAAGGTGGATCCTTATCCCCTTATATGGACGAACGAAGCTATGCGTCCCCCACCAGCCTGGTAAAACTCGCTTATCTCCCAAGCACCGTAATCAATGGTGCGGATGGGTTACCCACGTCCGTATTGATAGAATCCCGGAATAAGGGGGCACGATCTATGCTTTGATAAGACATGCCAAGAAAACCGCCTCGCTAAACGCGCTGAGGTGGAACAGTAAAAAACGATTCATATAAAGGCCTGGCCGTGGTGTGATGTCACGCCGCGGAAGACGTCAGCAGATCTGTGCAAAAAGTTATTCTCTCTACGGTGGTATGTGGAACTTGTTTTGCAGAGCCGGACACTATCCTGGTGTTCAAAACCTTCTATGAAGTATTCGGAGGAGGAACCCGCCTTGCAATGCCGAAGACAACATGCGCGCCGGACTCGTCGTCATTGAAGCCTGGTTCGAGGCTCTTGAGGAGTCTCGACTAGGGGTGTCCGGATAGCCGGACTATCATCACGGCCGGACTCCAAGATTATGAAGATACAAGATTGAAGACTTCGTCCCGTGTCCGGATGGGACTTTCCTTGGCGTGGAAGGCAAGCTTGGCGATACGGATATGTAGATCTCCTACCATTGTAACCGACTCTGTGTAACCCTAACCTATCCGGTGTCTATATAAACCGGAGGGTTTTAGTCCGTAGGACACAACAACAACAATCATACCATAGGCTAGCTTCTAGGGTTTAGCCTCCTTGATCTCGTGGTAGATCTACTCTTGTACTACCCATATCATCAATATTAATCAAGCAGGAGTAGGGTATTACCTCCATCGAGAGGGCCCGAACCTGGGTAAAAACATCGTGTCCCTTGTCTCCTGTTACCATCCGCCTAGACGCATAGTTCGGGACCCCCTACCCAAGATCCGCCGGTTTTGACACCGACAATATATGTTCTAAGATACCCCGATGGGTTGAACCTATGCCTTCCTTAATCTGTGTGAACTCGAAAGTTTTCATGGGTCATACTCCTCTGGTAATTCACCAGGCAGGTTTTGACACTGAAATCATTTTTATCTAGAGCAGTGAATGAAAGGTTAGGCATTGAAGAAGTGGGAGTCGACCTTGAACTTTGTGTTCATGCCCATGGACACGATGTAGATCTTATCATTAAAGCTTCTCTTAAATTAATTATTCCCTTGGTATAAGTTCTTACATCTGGGATCCGACCTTTTGCAATCGTGCTTCCGACCATGTTCTCCTTTAAATACCTTTTCTCGTGCAAGTTTAAGCACTTGTCTTCTGCAGAGCAATACCCTAGTCCAACCTCTATTTTGATCTACCTTCGAGTATTACCCCCCTGGTATCTCGAGGATATCAACCGATTGCACTACATCTTATGCATTTCTGATGAAGTAGTGCCTTTCCCCGTCATAGTCACTCCACGGGTTCTGGGTTGTCGTCAACCGAGAACATCGAAAAGTGAATCGATTCCGCGCTCCGATACGATAACTCTAAGTAATTTTCATTGCCTATGAGTTTAATAATCCTTCAATTCATTCCTAGCCTGATTGGCTATATCCTTATCGTGCTAAATTTTAACTGTGCTACCTGGTCCTTCTTCCCGGAGCACAACTTTTGATGATGAGCTAAGCTTACGCCGATTTCCTCGTCTTATCGTTCCATCTTGAACGACAAGCTTGAATTCGAGTTTGTGTCGTACTCATGGTCCCAAGAACATTTCGCTTCATCATTACTTTGACTTGATGTCATCGTCGATCGATTACATCTTCATGAAATCTCTCGACAAATGCGGCGTGATCATCATCAGCATTCTGAGCTCTTCCAGGATATCAATTGAATTCATGATCTGAAATACCATCCTTGCCCTCGATGATTTGTGTTATCATCGATCATTTTATTGCCTTCCGCTCAACACAAACTTGTTCGTGTTTTGTGTATACCTTGAGATCCTTGCTATCCAACATTTGTTCTCCTTTACCTTGGAGTACTAGATGATGCCCCGCGCGTTGCTGCGAGAACTTTGTATTACATGATGTTTAGAAAGTAAGTGTAAAATATGGAGTGAATAATATGACGACATTGGATGTTTTATGTACAAAATAAATAGCTGATGTCCAACTCATACATGCATAACAATATCACCATCATGTTTCTCTGGGTTTAGAAAGAATATAGGCATTATGGAACAGATCGCTTGTTTTCTGGAACAATGTCTAGCATGAATTAAATCAAGGCTGCAGAGAGCATGGGCCCTAAAGCAAATTCAGCATAGCCGATCAAAGTATGTAGTAAAATCGACATATGCCTTACCAAAGTAAATAAGTTAACTACCAGCCATAATCTCCTTTTAGCTTCTGATTAGTAAAAAAAGTAAGGGCACACATCATATTGAATCAAACACTGATGGTCTGATGTGTAGTCGATTAAATACTCCTTTTCTGCCCTGACAATATCAAGTATAAGTCATTAAATGAGTACGGTACTGGATTATTGGTCCTATTAACCATGGGTAATAAGGTACAAACCTTTGCTATTTCCAATCTACACCCTCTAAAATAACATTGAAGGGATGTGGCAAGTCCAAAATCTCATGGTGAAATGTCTGAACGCAACCTGTTCACAAAACCACAACAGAATCTGTCACCTTATCAAACGCCAAATGCTCCTGATTCCACATCAGGTCAAATCTTGCAATGATGTAGTAGAATAGCAAAACATGATGAGAAATAATAGGATTTATGTAAGAAATAAAAGAGAGAATGGACTCACAGAGGGCGTTAGGGCTATTGATCTTGCCACAACAAAATTTCGCGACTGCAGATTGTTGATTCCAAAGTCAGGGCTAGACAGAACTCACCTAACATCGCGGGATCAGATTAATGTTCTCCTTGCATCGCCACAGCCTCGTCATCCTTGAAGGCGTCTACATGGATTCAATCAATTGTCCGGCAAGGGGGGTGATGCACACAGGATGGGAGAGCCAGCTGCCAGCAAGGGCCACACTCAGCCGACCCGCCGCCGCCTGCTGCGTGTTTATGAAGGTGAGTAGAGGACACACCAGAAGCACTGGCACCGAGCAGGTTCTCTACCGCCACATGGAGTCTTCACTCCCTTCTCCTGAGGCAGCCGACGTGCCCCCGTAAGGTAACCACCGGGTCGATCTCGGCGAGGCTGCATCCTCGCAAGGCGCTCTTCTTCTGGTATGGGGCACCTGACTGGTGAAGCTGGAGGCAGGGTGGGGCGGCGGCCGGGGTACCTCGTCAACGGGGAGGAAGACCTCTCACCATCGCTCACTTCCTCACCCTGCTAAATTACAATAAATATCAGATGGGAGGAGCAATTGAATCGCCAGAGTAGTGAGATTTGATGGAGGAAGACGGAAATCGAACCGTTTCTATTGCAAAATAATAATGGAATTTGATGGAGATGAAGAAGATAAAGAGGAAGAGTAAACCGCTTTGTGGGGAAGAGATGAGGCGCTCAAACGTGGAATAGTAAATTCCATCAGTGGAGATATTAACGATCAGATGAGAGGGCTGGCCCTCGGTCCATTCTGTACGCTCGTACGATGACATCCATCATGCAGGTTAAGAATTAGACTAATGTGAATGCTGATGTGGCATGAAGCTGATGTGGATAGTATGCTTCTTGAGAGAATAGGTAGAAGTGGGGAGCAACTTCTTAAGAATAGTAGATTACCATCTTTTTATGTCAATAATGTCGTGAGAATTTCACCACCTCTTATGCATTCTTGGTGCAAGTGATACTTCCTGCCATCTCCGATCATTCCTTGGTCCCCGTGTTGTTTCTAACCGGAAAACCGACAATCGAACTATGTTGTGCGATTTCAAAATTCTAGCAACCCTATTGCTTCGAAGTTAATGGTCGATATTTCATTCTTAGACCATTGGTTATCGAACCACCATTCTAACATTGATCATGCTACCTAAGGCCATATTTCGGGTGCACCTTTCAACCAATGTTTAATTGTGTATGTTTTCCTCCAACATACATCATTAAGTCATTTGATCTGACAAATGATGTCTCTGTGTTCACGCAATTGTGGAAATCCATCCTTCTGGAAGTCTCGATGAATTATCGTTGAGTCCACTAGCCACTTCCTCATCCTCTCCTTGGTTTAATGATGAACTCTTGTTTCGGAACTCACTTCCATAGTTCAATTCCCAAGAATATTACAATGTCATCTCGACAATTTTTGTTGCACCTTTCTTCTCAGGCATCCCGTGTCTGAGGTATCTTGACACCAATCAGATCTGAATCTCGGTCAGATATGATGGTTGGGACATATTTCCAAGAGTAATAACATTGGTCTTTATATGACCCGGTAAGGTGATATCGTGCCTAGCACACCTTGCCGGAGGAACTATTGTTATAGTTTCCTTTTTAGCAAGGTTAGCCATTCTCCCATGAGAAAATTGTAAGACTTATTCTATAAGTTGTTCCTGATGGATCCTTTGTGTATCCAAAGTCTGATCTTTGCTTGAAGACCATGTCAGTGCTATCTCGAAGCATGTATATGGTACTCCGATTTTCAATAAGAACATTTGAAGCACCATGCTAAATGTTTCTTGTTGAAATTACCCAAACACCGTTGTATGGGTAATGTCATGAAATTTCTCTCCTCTTATCTAAAGGGTTTTCTACCTTATATCCTGTCTTGGATATCATCCTCTGCTTGACTTTGGGAAGGATATACCCCTGATATATGTGTTTAAACACATTTTCCTTTCCGTTGTTTTGTTCAAACTTTCTTATAATCTACTTAACTGAGCAGTGGTAATTCCCTGCTTAGGTAAGCACCTCGTGGTACAACTATGCCAGTAAGACCCTATTACTACAATTGATGACATTTCGGTAGCCACCGATGGACGAGAACTTTGCCTAATGGTCCGCCTCGTTCAGCGAGCACGAAAATGGTTCTCTTCGTCCCTCGCCCTTGGTATCGACATTGTTGCCAACATAACTGATAGCTACCCTCTGACATGTCTTGCTATCATGACCGTGCAAGATATCAACGCTTTTCCTACTTTTAACCACATGGTGGGCCCATAACCCAGAGTTCCACAGGATCGAAACCCGACTCTCCTGTACACCCCCGGTTTCAAAAGTTATTCCTCGCTCTTGACTTCTTATGTAACTCACGGGCCACCTGCCAAGTGTTCTATTCTGATATCAGTCACAATACTTATTCCCGTTGATCTCAACCCCTTTCACACTTTGTTTCAGGCATCGAACGATTGACTGCCCGCTTGAAACTTCCCATGATACCTCTTTATTTTGCTCTCGATATTTTCTTAAGTTTCAATTCGAGAGTTAATTTCCGCCACCTTCCCCGATGATATCGACCAGATAGTCAACCTTGCAGAGGTCCGTTCTTCCGGAATACCCCCCTTACTCTGTCGTAAGTACGATGGAGATCCTGAAGAAAGGATGTCGGCTTCATCGTGATGACTGAAGCATTGGAATGAAGACATCAACGTAATGGAACGGCGGCCTCTTCGAGAAGAGCAACCAAAACCAAGAAGAATCATTAGAATTTCGTAACCTATTCTTCCCCCTTACTCCCCTCTTAAATCTCGGGACGAGATTTCTTGTAGTGGAGGAGAATTGTGACGCCCGGATAATTAAGCTGCAGTAAACCTCTACTAATGATGCCACGTCACCTCGATTACTGTTACTAACCTCGCGTTAGTTCGAAACCGATTCGAATTCAATTTCAAAATCAAGCAAACAATAAAAGTTTTCAAATATTAAAACTAAAATGTTCGGAGTGAGCCAAATAATGCATAGGTAATTATGGCGGAGAAACCACACTTTTATAAAATGTTTAAATACTCTAAAATGATTTATACCGTAGCAAAAGCAATTATATAAATGCCTTTGGTATTTTATAAATTGCTAAACTATTTTAATTCGGAGTAAAACTTTTTATGACAGCGGGTTGTTCTGGAACATTATTTTAGGGGCTATTGTTATATTTTACTGAACTAAAATTAATGTGTAAGAAAAAGAAAAACTAAAACTAACAAAAAAAATAAAAATAAAAGGGGACCTCACCCCCCCAACGGCCCACTGGCCCAGCTAGCCGGCCAGCCCACCTGGCCCATCCTACCTCACCCCACTCCCCTTAACCCCCTTGTCCCGAAACCCTAGAGCCTCACTCCCCCACTCCCCCCCCACGACGCCCCTTCCCCCTCGACGTCTGATTGATCGACCGATCCCATCGACCCCCCCCCCCCCCGGACGCCATCGCCGGAGCTGCCGCGGTGTTGCACCTAATCACCGCGTCGCCGGACCTCGCTACTACGTCTTGAGCTTGCGTTGGTTTTCCTCGAAGAGGAGAGGGTGATGCAGCAAAGTGTAGCGTAAGTATTTCCCTCAGTTTTGAGAACCAAGGTATCAATCCAAGAGGAGGCTCCTCAAAAGTCCCACGCACCTACACAAACAATCGAGAACTCGCAACCAACGCAATAAAGGGTTGTCAATCCCTTCACGGTCACTTGCGAAAGCGAGATCTAATAAAGATAGTAAATAATATATTTTTTGGTATTTTTGGTATAGATGTAAATAAAAGTAGATTGAAAGCAAATATGATAAGAGATAGACCCGGGGGCCATAGGTTTCACTAGAGGCTTCTCTCGAGATAGCATAAGTATTACGATGGGTGAACAAATTACTGTCGAGCAATTGATAGAAAAGCGCATAGTTATGAGATTATCTAGGCATGATCATGTATATAGGCATCACGTCCATAACAAGTAGACCGACTCTGCCTGCATCTACTACTATTACTCTACACATCGACCGCTATCCAAAGATGCATCTAGAGTATTAAGTTCATAAGAACAGAGTAACGCTTTAAGCAAGATGACATGATGTAGAGGATAAACTCATGCAATATGATATAAACCCCATCTTGTTATCCTCGATGGCAACAACACAACACGTGCCTTGCAACCCTTCATCACTTGGGTAAGGACACGCAAGATTGAACCCAAAGCTAAGCACTTCTCCCATGGCAAGAAAGATCAATCTAGTAGGCCAAACTAAACCGATAATTCGAAGAGACTTGCAAAGATAACTCAATCATACATAAAAGAATTCAGAGAAGATTCAAATAATATTCATAGATAAACTTAATCATAAACCCACAATTCATCGGATCTCGACAAACACACCGCAAAAAGAGATTACATCGAATAGATCTCCACAAGAGAGGGGAGAACATTGTATTGAGATCCAAAAGAGAGAAGAAGCCATCTAGCTAATAACTATGGACTCGAGGTCTGTGGTAAACTACTCACAACTCATCGGAGGGGCAAGGATGTTGATGTAGAGGCCCCCGTGCTTGATTCCCCCCAGCAGAGTGCGGTGAAGGCTCCAAGATGGGATCTCATGGATCTGAAGGTTACGGTGGTGGAAATTGTGTTTCGTGGTGCCCCGGATGTTTTCGGGTGCGAGGTATATATAGGAAGAAGAAGTACGTTGGTGGCCGCCCGAGGGGCCCACGAGACACGGGGCGCACCCTATAGGGGGGCGCCCTCCTATCTCGTGGAGGCTCCGGTTGCTTCTTGACTTGCACTCCAAGTTCTCTGGATCGCGTTCGGCGAGAAAATCACGTTCCCGGAGGTTTCATTCCGTTTGGACTCCGTTTGATATTCTTTTTCTTCGAAATACTGAAATAGGCAAAAAAGAACAATTTTGGGCTGGGCCTCCGGTTAATAGGTTAGTCCCAAAAATAATATAAAAGTGGAAAATAAAGCCCAATAAAGCCTAAAACAGTAGATAAAGTAGCATGGAGCAATCAAAAATTATAGATACGTCGGAGACATACCAGGCATCCCCAAGCTTAATTCCTGCTCGTCCTCGAGTAGGTAAATGATAAAAAGAGAATTTTTGATGCGGAGTGATACTTTAGCATAATTTCAATGTAAATCTTCTTAATTGTGGTATGACTATTCAGATCCGAATGAATACAAAATAAAAGTTTCATATTGATAAAAGAAATAGTAATACTTCAAGCATACTAATCAAAGTAATCATGTCTTCTCAAAATAGCATGGCAAAAGAAAGTTCATCCCTACAAAATCATATAGTTAGGCTATGCTTCATTTTCGTCACACAAAGATGTTCCCAACTTCTATACCCCCGATGACAAGTCAAGCAATTGTTTCATACTTAAATAATCTCAAACTTTTTCAACCTTCACGCAATACATGAGCGTGAGCCATGGATATAGCACTATGGGTGGAATAGAATATGATGATGGGGATTGTGTGGAGAAGACAAAAGGAGAAAGTCTCACATTGACGAGGATAATCAACGGCTATGGAGATGCCCATCAATTGATGTCAACATGAGGAGTAGGGATTGCCATGCAACGGATGCACTAGAGCTATAAATGAATGCTCAACAAAAGAAAACTAGCGGGTGTGCATCCAACTTGCTTGCTCATGAAGACCTAGGGCATTTGAGGAAGCCCATCGTAGGAATATACAAGCCAAGTTCTATAATGAAAAATTCCCACTAGTATGAAAGAGACAACTTATGAGACTCTCTATATGAAAAACATGGTGCTACTTTGAAGCACAATATATGAGACTCACTATATGCAAAACATGGTGCTACTTTGAAGCACAAGTGTGGAAAAAGAGATAGTAATATTGTCCTTTTTATTTATTTTCTTTTTTTGGGCCTTTCTTTTTTTCTTTTTTGCCTTTTTTTGTTTGGGCAATGCTCTAATAATGATGATCATCACACTTCTATTGATTACAACATAAGGATTACAACTCGAAACTAGAACAAGATATGACTCTATATGAATGCCTCCGTGATGTATCGGGATGGTGCAATGAATCAAGAGTGACATGTATGAAAATAATGCATGGTGGCTTTGCCACAAATACGATGTCAACTACATGATCATGCAATGGCAATATGACAAAAGTAATGTATGTCATGATGATGAACGGAACGGTGGAAAGTTGCATGGCAATATATCTCGGAATGGCTATGGAAATGCCATAATAGGTAGGTATGGTGGTTGTTTTGAGGAAGATATAAGGAGGTTTATGTGTGATAGAGCGTATCATATCACGGGGTTTGGATGCACCGGCGAAGTTTGCACCAACTCTCAATGTGATAAAGGGCAATGCACGGTACCGAAGAGGCTAGCAATGGCGGAAAGGTAAAAGCGCGTATAATCCATGGACTCAACATTAGTCAAAAGAACTCATATACTTATTGCAAAAATTTAGAAGTCATCAAAAATCAAGTACTACGTGCATGCTCCTAGGGGGATAGATTGGTAGGAAAAGACCATCGCTCGTCCCCGACCGCCACTCATAAGGATGCACAAGTCAGGTACACTTCATGTTTCAAATTTGTTACACAACTTTAACCATACGTGCATGCTACGGGATTTGCTAACTTCAACACAAGCATTCTTTAAATTCATAATCACCCAACCATCATGACTTTAATATTACCACCTCCATATCTCAAAACAATTATCAAGTATCAAACTTTTCTTAGTATTCAACGCACTCAAAAGAAAGTTTCACATATCTTGAATACCAAGTATATTAACTTTAAGCAAATTACCATGCTATTAACGACTCTCAAAATAATATAAGTGAAGCATGAGAGATCAATAGTTTCTTTAAAACAAATATACCACCGTGCTCTAAAATATCTAAGTGAAGCACTAGAGCAAAAATTATCACGCTCAAAAGATATAAGTGAAGCACTATGAGCAAAACTATCAAGCTCAAAAGATATAAGTGAAGCACATAGAGTATTCTATCAAATTCCAATTCATGTATGGCTCTCCCAAAAGGTGTGTACAGCAAGGATGATTGTGGTAAACTAACAAGCAAAGACGCAAAAAATACAAGACGCTCCAAGCAAAACACTTATCATGTGGTGAATAAAAATATAGCCCCAAGTAAAGTTACCAATGAACGAAGACGAAAGAGGGGATGCCTTCCCGGGGCATCCCCAAGCTTAGGATTTTGGCTATTCCTGAATATATTGGGGTGCCATGGGAATCCCCAAGCTTAGGCTCTTGCCACCCTTTATTCCATAGTCCATAAAAGCTTCACCCAAAACTTGAAAACTTCACAACACAAAACTCAATAGAAATCTCGTGAGCTCCGTTAGAGAAACAAAACAAAATACTACTTTAAGGTACTGCAATGAACTCATTCTTTATTTATATTGGTGTTAAACCTACTGTATTCCAACTTCTCTATGGATTATAAACTAATTTATTGGCCATAGATTCCTCAAAATAAGCAATCAACACACGAAAAACAGAATCTGTCAAAAACAGAACAGTCTGTAGTAATCTGTAACTAACGCAAACTTCTGGAACTCAAAAAATTCTACCAAAACTATACGACCTAGAAAATTCGTTTATTGATCAGCAGAAATTGGAATCACTATTTTATCAAGTTCTGGTGATTTTTAACAATTCGGTCACTGAGCGCAAAGTTTCTGGAAATTACAGCAAGATCAAATAACTATCATCCAAGAAGATCCAATAAGTTTAACTTGGCACAAACACTAATTAAAAGATAAAACCACATCTAAACAGAGGCTAGATGGATTATTTATTCCTAAGCAGAAACAAAAACAAAAAACACATAAAGAAAATTGGGTTGCCTCCCAACTAGCGCTATCGTTTAACGCCCCTAGCTAGGCATAAAAGCGAGGATAGATCTAACGAGTGCCGTCTTTGGCACTAAACTCATAAGTAGCACGCATGATAGATTCATAAGGTAATTTAAATTTCTTTCTTGAAAAGTGCTCCATGCCTTTCTTTAAGGGAAATTGGAACCTAATATTCCCTTCCTTCATATCAATAATCGCACCAATCGTTCTAAGGAAAGGTCTACCAAGAATAATAGGACATGAAAGATTGCAATCTAAATCAAGAACGATAAAATCTACGGGCACCAAATTTCTGTTTGCAACGATAAGAACATCATTGATCCTTCCCATAGGCTTTTTAATGGTGGAATCCGCAAGGTGCAAATTTAACGAGCAATCATCAAGATCATGGAAACCTAGAATATCACATAAAGTTTTCGGAATCGTGGAAACACTAGCACCCAAATAACACAAAGCAAAACACTCATAATCCTTAATTCTAATCTTTATAGTAGGTTCCCACTCATCATTAAGTTTTCTAGGTATAGAAACTTCCAAATTAAGTTTTTCATCATAAGATTGCATCAAGGCATCAACAATATGCTTAGTAAAAGCTTTATTTTGACTATAAGCATGAGGAAAATTAACAACGGCTTGCAACAAGGAAATACAACCTTTTAAAGAGCAATTATCATAATTAAATTCCTTGAAGTCCGAGGTAGTGGGTTCAACATTATTAGAAGTTGAGGATTCTCCAATCTCACTTTTACCAAATTTATCATTAAGATCTAAAGACTCCGAATTCTTGGGACGCCTTCTAGGCAAAGTTGATTCATCATCAGTCCCATAATCATTAAAATTCATATTTCAAAACATAGATCTAATCGGAGACGCATCAATAACTTTAAGATCCTCATCATTATTTTCATGGAAACTAGAGGAACACGCTTTTATAAAGCTTTCTTTCTTAGCACGCAATCTAGCGGTTCTTTCCTTGCACTCGTCAATGGAAATTCTCATTACTTTGAGAGACTCATTGATATCATGCTTAGGAGAAGAAGATCCAAGTTTAAGAGAATTAACATCAAGCGAAAGTCTATCAACGTTCCTAGCCAAATCATCAACTTTGAGCAATTTTTCTTCAAGCATAGCATTAAAATTATTTTGAGAGATCATAAATTCTTTCACACTATTCTCAAAATCAGAGGGCATCTTATTAAAATTACCATAAGAATTATTGTAGGAATTTCCATAATTATTAGAGGAATTACTAGGGAACGGTCTAGCATTAAAATTTCCTCTATAAGCATTGTTTCCAAAACTATTCCTACCAACAAAATTCACATCCATAGATTCATTATTATTCTCAATAAAGGAAGACAAAGGCATATCATTGGGATCAAGAGGAGTATTTTTAGTAGCAAACATCTTCATAAGTTCATCCATCTTTCCACTCAAAACATTGATTTCTTCTATAGCATGCACTTTTTTTAGATCTTCGGTGTGCCATTGAGAATAATTAGCCATGATATTATCAAGTAATTTTGTAGCATCTCCTAACATGATTTCCATAAAGGTGTCTCCCGCGGCCGAATCTAAGAGATTTCTAGAAGCAAAGTTCAAACCGGCATAAATTTTTTGTATGATCATCCATAAATTCAAACCATGAGTAGGGCAATTGCAAAGCATCAATATCATTCTTTCCCAAGATTGGGCAACATGCTCATGATCAAGTTGTTTAAAATTCATAATATCGTTCCTAAGAGTGATGATCTTAGCGGGAGGAAAATACTTAGAGATAAAAGCATCTTTGCACTTGTTCCAAGAATCAATACTATTTTTAGGCAAAGATGAGAACCAAACTTTAGCACGATCTCTAAGTGAAAACGGAAATAACTTCAGTTTAACAACATTGTTATCTGTATCTTTCTTCTTTTGCATATCACACAAATCAACAAAGTTGTTTAGATGAGTAGCGGCATCTTCACTAGGAAGGCCGGCAAATTGATCTTTCATAACAAGATTCAGCAAAGCGGTATTGATTTCACAAGACTCATTATTATTAAGAGGAGCAATCGGAGTACTAAGGAAATCATTATTATTCATATTCGAGAAGTCACGCAACTTGGTATTATCTTGCGCCATGGCAACAAGTAATCCAACACACAGGCTAACAAATGGACGAGGAAAAGGCAACGGGAAAAAGAGGAGGAGATTGGGAAAGAGAGGGCGAATAAAACGGCAAGGGTGAAGTGGGGGAGAGGAAAACGAGAGGCAAATGGCAAATAATGTAAATGCGAGGGAGATAGGTTTTTGATGGGTACTTGGTATGTCTTGACTTGAGCGAAGACATCCCCGGCAACGGCGCTAGAAATCCTTCTTGCTATATCTTGAGCTTGCGTTGGTTTTCCTCGAAGAGGAGAGGGTGATGCAGCAAAGTGTAGCATAAGTATTTCCCTCAGTTTTGAGAACCAAGGTATCAATCCAGTAGGAGGCTCCTCAAAAGTCCCATGCACCTACACAAACAAACTGAGAACTTGCAACCAACGCAATAAAGGGGTTGTCAATCCCTTCACGGCCACTTGCGAAAGTGAGATCTAATAAAGATAGTAAATAATTTTTTTTGGTATTTTTGGTATAGATGCAAATAAAAGTAGATTGAAAGCAAATATGATAAGAGATAGACCCGGGGGCCATAGGTTTCACTAGAGGCTTCTCTCGAGATAGCATAAGTATTACGGTGGGTGAACAAATTACTGTCGAGCAATTGATAGAAAAGCGCATGAGATTATCTAGGCATGATCATGTATATTGGCATCACGTCCATAACAAGTAGACCGACTCCTGCCTGCATCTACTACTATTACTCCACACATCGACCGCTATCCAGCATGCATCTAGAGTATTAAGTTCATAAGAACAGAGTAACGCTTTAAGCAAGATGACATGATGTAGAGGGATAAACTCATGCAATATGATATAAACCCCATCTTGTTATCCTCGATGGCAACAACACAATACGTGCCTTGCAACCCCTTGTGTCACTGGGTAAGGACACTGCAAGATTGAACCCAAAGCTAAGCACTTCTCCCATGGCAAGAAAGATCAATCTAGTAGGCCAAACTAAACCAATAATTCGAAGAGACTTGCAAAGATAACTCAATCATACATAAAAGAATTCAGAGAAGATTCAAATAATATTCATAGATAAACTTAATCATAAACCCACAATTCATCAGATCTCGACAAATACACCGCAAAAAGAGATTACATCGAATAGATCTCCACAAGAGAGGGGGAGAACATTGTATTGAGATCCAAAAAAAGAAGAAGCCATCTAGCTAATAACTATGGACTCGTAGGTCTGTGGTAAACTACTCACAACTCATCGGAGGGGCAAGGATGTTGATGTAGAGGCCCCCCGTGCTTGATTCCCCCTCCGGCAGAGTGCCGGCGAAGGCTCCAAGATGGGATCTCACGGATACAGAAGGTTACGGTGGTGGAAATTGTGTTTCGTGGTGCCCCTGGATGTTTTCGGGGTACGTAGGTATATATAGGAAGAAGAAGTACGTCGGTAGCCGCCCGAGGGGCCCACGAGACAGGGGGTGCGCCCTATAGGGGGGGGGGGCGCCCTCCTATCTCGTGGAGGCTCCGGTTGCTTCTTGACTTGCACTCCAAGTTCTCTGGATCACGTTCGGCGAGAAAATTACGTTCCCGAAGGTTTCATTCCGTTTGGACTCCATTTGATATTCCTTTTCTTCGAAATACTGAAATAGGCAAAAAACAACAATTCTGGGCTGGGCCTCCGATTAATAGGTTAGTCCCAAAAATAATATAAAAGTGGAAAATAAAGCCCAATAAAGCCTAAAACAGTTGATAAAGTAGCATGGAGCAATAAAAAATTATAGATACGTTGGAGACGTATCACTCGCCGTCATCGCGCCACCACGCCCTGGAGCCGCCCCGACGTCGTTGCTCGTCGCCTCCCCGTCCCCGTCGCCGCCGCCCAGATCGCCACCTCACCGGACTGCCTCCCCGCCGTCCTCTACGTCGTCGCCTCCTCCCCTGCGTCGGCCATCCCCGTCCGCCTCCCCAAAGGCTCCATCGAGCCTCGCCGCCCGTTCCCCTGCAACGCCGGTGAGGCCATCGGCCTCCGCCTTCCCTCCTCATCTTCCCCTCTGTCGCTGTGCACACTCGCAGAACGGGCCCCGAACATGCTCACCGCGCCGGCGCATGCCTTTGACCACCGCCAGACGCTGCCGACCGTGCCGCGCTCCGCATCTCGCCTCGCCCGTCACAGGCGCTCTGCGTGCGCCCGGCGCTTGCCGCTGTCATGCGGCGCGGCTCCTCCCATCCGTCACCGCGTCGCCCTCTCGCGCGCTGTCGGAGCCCTTCACGGCCTCTGCGCGCCTCGTGACCGCGCCTCCCTCGGTCCTCAGCCTATCGCCCCCTGTGGCTGCTTGCTCCAGCGGTGGTCGCGACCACAGCCGCCGCCGGCGCTGAACCCCGTAGCCCGCGCCATTTGGGCAGCGCCCAACGCCCGGCGCCCACGATCCAACGGATCCGCGCCCGCATCCCCCTGTGCCCGCTACGCCCCTGGGCCTATGACAGATGGGGCCCACACCCTTAGAACGTTTAAAAAAAGAGAGAATAAAAATAACAATTAAGAAAATAAATAAATAATTACTTAATTAATTAACTTAATTAATCTTGATTAGATTAACCTAATCACTTAGGTTCGTTAATTAATCTGTTAGGTTAGTTAATAGTCAATGACATGCGGGACCCTCACGTCAGTTTGACCCAGTCAGCGCCATGTTGACTGCTGACGTCATGATGACGTCAGCATACACTATTCTGGATAATGTTGATGTAAATTAATTAAATAAATTCTAAAAATGATTAAATCTTTTAAAATTAATATAAAATAAACCGTAGATCAGATGGATAAACTTTGTACATGAAACTTGCTCAGAACGACGAGAATCTGAATACGCAGCCCTCTCGTCCGCCACACGTCCCTAGCATAGTGAACCTGCAACATTTCACCTCCGTTTCATCTGTCCGAAAATGCGAAACACCGGGGATACTTTTCCGGATGTTTCCCCCCTTTGCCGGTATCTCCTCCTACCGCGTTAGGGCACACCTAGCACCGCGTATTGCCCCATTATGCTTTGTGATGCTTTGATTGCTCTGTTATTTATTGTGTTCCCCCTCCGTTACTTCTTTCCGGTAGACCCCGAGACCGCTGCCGATACCCCCGTGATCGACTACACCGACGACGACCTCTCCTTGCCAGAGTAACCAGGCAAGCCCCCCCCCCCCCTGATCACCAGATATCGCCTATTCTTCTCTATACTACTTGCATTAGAGTAGCGTAGCATGTTACTGCTTTCCGTTAATACTATCCTGATTCATAGTCTGTCCTTGCTACTATTGTTGTTACCTTTACCTGCAATCCTACATGCTTAGTATAGGATGCTAGTATTCCATCTGTGGCCCTACATTCTTGTCCGTCTGCCTTGCTATACTATCGGGTCGTGATCACTCGGGAGGTGATCACGGGTATATACTTATATACTATTACATGATACCTGTGGTGACTAAAGACGGGTCGGCTCGTAGGAGTACCAGCGAGTGGATCTTTGTGGCAGAGCGATAGGGCAGGTTAAGACCGCCTAGGTGAGAGGTGGGCCTGGCCTTGGTCAGTGTCCGCGGTTACATCATTGACACGCTTAACGAGATCTTGGTATTTGATCTGAGTCTGGCCATTTGGTCTGTACGCACTAACCAACTACGTGGGAACAGTTATGGGCATTCTACGTCGTGGTATCAGCCGAAGCCTTCGTGACGTCAGCGACTGAGCGGCGCACGCCGGATTGGAACATAAGCCTGCTCTTGTATTAAGGGGGCTAGTTCTGCTTCCGCCCGCGTTCGCAACGTGCAAGTGTGCTAAGGGCGATGGGCCCAGACCCCTGTGCGCTTAGGTTTAGACCGGCGTGCTGACCTCTCTGTTGGCCTAGGTGGGGCTGCGACGTGTTGATCTTCCGCGACCGGGCATGACCCAGAAAAGTGTGTCCGGCCAAATGGGATCAAGCGTGTTGGGTTATGTGGTGCACCCCTGCAGGGAAGTTTATCTATTCGAATAGCCGCGATCTTCGGTAACAAGACGACTTAGAGTTGTACCTTGACCTTATGACAACTAGAACCGGACACTTAATAAAACACACCCTTCCAAGTGCCAGATACAACCCGGCGATCGCTCTCTAACAGGGCGATGAGGAGGGGATTGCCGGGTAGGATTATGCTATGCGATGCTACTTGAGGACTTGATCTACTCTCTTCTACATGTCAAGAAGACGGAGGCTGCCAGAAACGTAGTCTTCGGCAGGATTAGTTATCCCCCTCTTATTCTAGCATTCTGCAGTTCAGTCCACCGATATGGCCCTTTACACATATACCCATGCATAAGTAGTGTAGCTCCTTGCTTGCGAGTACTTTGGATGAGTACTCACGGTTGCTTTTCTCCCTCTTTCCCCCCTTTCCCTTCTACCTGGTTGTCGCAACCAGATGCTGGAGCCTAGGAGCCAGACGCCACCGTCGACAACGACTCCTACTACACCAGAGGTGCCTACTACTATGTTCAGGCAGCTGACGACGACCAGGAGTAGTTTAGGAGGATCCCAGGCAGGAGGCCTACGCCTCTTTCGATCTGTATCCCAGTTTGTGCTAGCCTTCTTAAGGCAAACTTTTTTAACTTATGTCTGTACTCAAATATTGTTGCTTCCGCTGACTCGTCTATGATCGAGCACTTGTATTCGAGCCCTCGAGGCCCCTGGCTTGTATTATGATGCTTGTATGACTTATTTTATTTTTAGAGTTGTGTTGTGATATCTTCCTGTGAGTCCCTGATCTTGATCGTACACGTTTGCGTGTATGATTAGTGTACAATTGAATCGGGGGCGTCACGGTTTGATATCATTTTCCTTCGAAACACTGAAATAGGCAATAAAACAGCAATTCGGGCTGGGCCTCCGGTTAATAGGTTAGTTCCAAAAATAATATAAAAGTGTATAGTAAAGCCCATTAAACATTCAAAACAGAATATAATATAGCATGGAACAATAAAAATTTATAGATACGTTGGAGACGTATCAGTAGCCAGGGTGTGACGTTCGGTGGCGGCGAATATTGGCCGGGGTGAAAACCTATTCTATCTACGGACGGACTAGCGGCGGCGAAGCTTGTTCCCTTCTTGAAGGCGTCGCCGCGGCTCTCACTGCCCGTCGTGTTACTCAGGGAAAATTCTGATCCTTGGGTCAGGCGGTGGCGGCGCTTCGGTGTCGTAACCTTCCTGAAGGCACCGTCTTGGAGCCCACGGTTCGCCATGTAGCCTCATCTCTTCGCGCTGACGTGTTCACGGTTGAGGCCCAGGTTGCTCATGTAGTTTTAGGGACGGTGTTGCTGCGCTCAGCGGCCATATATCCTCCTTTGGGTGTCTGCGTGTGTTTTGATGGCGTACGTTTGTACCGAGTTATGGATGGTCTTTGCTTTATATATATATATAATTTGAGGAGGACGTATCCCTGAAAGGGAAAGTGACATCTTTCACTTAATTAAACAAAAAGGTTCCAGGATTTTTTTCATTTTTTTAATTACTAAATTATTTTTAAATATAGGGGTGGAGCACCGGAGTGTTCCTAATCGCTTCCATGAAAATCTACTATTGCCAGAAGAAAATATACGCGGACTTATTTTTTTGGGCGATGCTAGGCGCCGGCGCGCCAGTCGAAAGTTTCGGCCAGTCGCGCCCCAGCCCTTGGATGCGAGCCCGCGTGGCCATTGGATGCAGCAAAAAAGAAAAAAAATGATTCGTCCTGGGCTTCGTCTACCCCGGGCTAGATCTGCAGCTCCCGCTCGGCGTCCTCGTCGCCGCGCCTCCAGTCCCCTCTGGTGGCCGTCCTCGTTGCCAGTCCCGACCCTCACCGTTCGTCCTCGTTCACCAGTCCCCATCCTCGCCAGCTGGCCGTCCTAGTCGCCAGTCCCCATCCTTGTCGGTCGTCTTCGTCGTCGCCTCGACCTATGCAACAGCTGCACCTGCCATTGCAGCTCTCAATGGCGACGGGGGTAGCTCCGCCGCCGCCCCTCGTCGTTGATGCTCACTGCAACCAACGACGACGGCCACCCAGTCAGTCGACGCCATTGAAACCGTCGCAAACCCCCTGTGTTGCAAACGCTGAAAAAAAAAGCTTCGACCCCTGGATGGAAAAGCTTCAACCCCTATATGGAAAAAAAGCTTCAATCGGCACTGCGAATCAGGGGAGAGATGCAACCGCTCGCGCAAAATGCTTCAACCTTAGATTGAAAAGGTTTCAACCAGATGATAGAGAGAGCTTCAATCAACTGCCATGGATGCAGCTCCGCCTCGCTACCAACGGTCGCCAATGGTAGCAGCCCTCCCGCTACCAACGGTTTCCGGCATGACCACCGTTGCAATACCAGAAGACAATTGTAGCAAAAAATAAGGCTGCTTCCAGCAAAATTAAAATACGACGGTAGCAAAATTTGGTCTGGTCCAGCAAATCAAAAAGTGATGGTAGCAAAAATGTGTCTGGTTCCAGCAAGAAAAGACACTGGTTCCAGCCAAAAAAAAAATAGAGAGGGGAAAACGCATTGCATGCGTCGTTGTCACCACGTTCACCATCGGGGGAGGAAAAATCGGTTCCAGCAAACCGTGACAATGGTCCCAACAAATTACCAGGCTGGTTGCAACATTTCATCAATCTTGCGACGGTCGCTTCCAGCAAACGTGGCCGGTTCTGGCAAATTGCAACACCGGCTGCAACAAATCCGTCGGTCGCTGGTAGCTTTTCCATTGCCGGTTGTAGCAAAAAAGTGTATTGTCGGCGGCGGTAGCCGCGACCTCCCAGTCGCCGGATGCAGCATATCCGATGGCCGGTTGTAGCATAAATGGTCGACGGTTGTAGCATAGCCAGGCGGGGAGGATCTAGGCGGGCGCCATGACCACGGTGAGAGGAGGACTAGGCGGATGTGGTGCACGACCATGGCGTGGAGGAGGATTTGAGGGGCAGGGGGGAGATAGGCAGTGGGGCATGGCGGATGCGCTCGCCGAAATCGAGTGGTACGCGGTGCACTGTCTCCCGTGGTTACGCTGGTGTACTGGCTCGCTGGAAGAAAAAGAGGTGAGGTAGGGGATAAGGCGCAGGAACAGAGAGGGGGGGGGGGAACTAGCTTGGTGGGCCATCGCGCCACGTGGCTGCCTAAACGACATGATAACGCTTCGTGCGTGGACGCGACCGGCTCTTCGTTCGGCCGGCACCGGCTGCCAACGTTTTCCTATTTCTTTAGAACAAATATACGGGGACTGAGCATGTCATATCTCATCAATGGGCCTGGCAGGAACTGATAGGCTTTTAAGACTAGGGTCATTTGTTTATAGTTTCCTCTCGCGCTTGATAGGACACCGGCCCAGGCTCCGCCACTCAGTCCAACCCCGAGACCCCGTCTCTTCCTCCTCCTTTCTCCTTTCTCCTTGGTCCTTTTCCTTCCAGCAAGCCCTTTCAAAAAAGGAATCTCCAGCAAGCTTCGTTCTTCTCGGCGACGGGGCGGAGAAATCCAGTTACATCTACTACGACTTCGGCTCCGGAGGTAAAACCCAGGCCTTCCTTCGCCATCCTCCAACTCCAAGGGGGAAAAGAGCAGAGCAGAGCAGAGCAGCCTCCTTTTCTTTGGCCCTCGCATTACTAGTTTTCGTCTCGATTCCTTCGTTCTCGCGCGGTCGATTTTCTCCCGGATGTCCACACGAACGATTCTCCGCCAACGACCCTGATAGCGCTTTCCGCATCCTTGAATAGCTTCGAGGTTCTACTGCTCTGTTTGGCCTCAGTGCGCGGGGAATGCTGAGTTATGATCTCAGCATTTATTCGGGTTTGCTTTTGTTTTCCATCACAACTTGTAGTCAAATCCATTTACCACTCCTAAATATTTGCATCCTGTATACGGACAGAAGCCACATTCTACTTACTTCTCCTATGGCGATTTCCCCCCTTGTTCCGCTAGGGTTTGTTATTATGTTAAAAATCTTATTTTTCGGTCTCATATTCTAGTTGCTGATGCCACACCTGTTGACCGAAACGTGTTGTTCTAATTTTACATATACGCCACATAGCTATAGCTGTATTGGAAGCATTTCTATTACTCTAAATCGCTGTTAATATATACTACACGAAAAATAGATGAGATTTCATCCCAAAACAGCTTTACAGGTAACACAACTGATACCTTTTCTTCACAAACACACAACTCAGAAATTTAAGACAGATAATACTCATGTTTAGTAAGTAAAAAATCATGACGAGAAAGCAAAATAGTCCATAGTTAATTTCAGGCTTTCATACTACTGGTGAAAATTTACTATTGGTTGCTTAAGATTCTCTATTTTTTGGTTTTAAAAAATATATGTAATACAAGGATTGATCACTATTTCCTTTTTTTCTCTGTGCTAACTTGCAGCTTCAAGCCATCCAGGCCAAAATGGGTTCAGCTGGGGATGAGTTCACCCCACTGTCTCAGTTAGAATATGGAATGGACAAATGTAAAGTGCGGGTGTGCGTCTCGCGGCTGTGGGAGTCCTTCAATCCAAAAGATGACACTTTGTTCGGCCTTGACTGCCTTCTGATCGACGATCAGGTGATGCATTCCCTACCTTAAGTTGAACGCCAAACGGATGAATCACATTGCTTGCTGGCCACTAACCTTAAATTACCATCCTTTGAGTCTTCAATGCACTGATTCTTCTAGTTGTTTTCCACTTGTAGGGTAAAACTATGCAGGCGCGTGTAGAACCTGGCGATATAGAGCGGTTTGAAGATCTGCTAGTTGAAGGGAAGGTCTATGCCTTGTCAGATTTTCATGTTGATTCGCAGAGGGACTACTATATGTCCTGTAGCAATGAGTGGACTATGTACATTAGAAGGCAGACGGTGGTCACTGAGATAGAAGGAGATATTGATTCGATACCCCTCCACAGCTTTGAGTTTGTTAAATTTAAGGATCTCCATTATAGGTGCGACGACAACAGCTTATTGACTGGTAGGTTCTGTTGGAACTGAATATTTGATCAGCGTCAGACCTGCCACATGTATATCTCATTCCTTTTCTGACATATGCAGATGTTCTGGGTCACATAGTATATGTTGGGGAGCTAGAGGAAGTCTCAAAAAAATCACGCTTTATAGAAATTTGCAATGCAAGAATTCGGGATTTGAGGTAATGGAATACACATCCTTCTTTCTAATGATTGACGTCCCTTGATAGCTCCTCACTGCTGGAGTTACCATTTACAGAGGAAGGACACTGAGTGTGACACTGTTTGGAGATGTTGCTTCTGGTTTTGCTGAGGATATGCTTGAGAAAAGCCAAGACGCCTCAGTTGTTGCTATCTTTGCAGGGATGTCTGTTACTTCCTCATCATCAGGTTAATCCTTGATCCACCGGTTCATTTGTCTGTTTCTACCATGCGATACTGTTGAAATACAGTCCTTTCTTTCTTCTAAAACTTTAGTCTGCCTTATCATTCGACGCAATAGTGTGCACTGTAATATTTTGGTGCCATTTGTTTGTGATCTTTGGTTGTTGTAGTTTGCTCTACAACATCTTCAATGTACTATCTGGATTTGGAAATACCAGAGGTGCAAGAATTCCGTGCGAAGTGAGTGGACTTCATAAAGTTTGCACCTTCGTTCATGATTGATCTGAGCTGTGCTAGTAGTACATGGCTAACTGGTTCATGTGCACGCAGTTTGCTCATTCAGCAGGCAAACCCCGTTCCAGAAAAAACTCCAGCTCAGAAGTTGGCTGAGAGTTGGCGAACAATCGAACAGCTAAAAAGCCTGGATCGAGAAGAGTACGATGAGGTAAATCAAGTTTGCTGCTCTTCTCGTTTATGTGTGCAGAGCCTATCCGTTTTACTCACGTATCTGTGTCCACTTGCAGGATACCATGTTTTTGTGCAGAGTCTCCCTGATAGATATAGATTGCACCAGTGGTTGGTGTTATCTTGGATGCGACACCTGCCAAAAGTCGATGTCCAGGGCTCCAAGGAAATACAGGTGTGGCCGGTGTGGCCCGATGATGCCAGTTCAGTGGTAGGGACCTGCAACGCTATGGTGCCATTGCCGCATCAGTTCTCAGTGCATACTTGTTGCTCATTCATGAGTCACTGATTACCACACTGCTGTTCTGGCCTTGTGGGCATGCTAGGTACAAGCTGAAGGCGAAGGTGCAGGATGCTACCGGCGCAATGAACCTGATGATCTTCTGTGAGGTGGCGGAGGAGCTGGTCGGTGTCTCCGCGGAGGAGCTCGTCAAGAAGATCGAGGACGATGATGAGTGGTACACCCTGCCAGACGAAATCGAGGATCTTATTGGCTCGACGCACACCTTCCAGGTTTTCGACAAGCACATGGAGGGGAGCTTCTCGGTGAGGTCGATCATGGACGATGCTAGCGTCCCAGGCCCTGCTGCAGCTGCTAGTCAATGCAAGGAGGAGAAGGCTGACCCTAAGGGGAGCCAGAAGCCTAACAAGCGCCTGCGTGGGGACGACGACTCGATCAACCTAGATCTAGGGCTATAGTGTATCTAGGGTAATGCATCTGAAAGGATCAGCCAATGGAGCTTTCTGTTCTCCTTCTTCTACCTGGGAACAACTGCATCTACTGCTGTGAGTCACTGGATCTAGTGTTAGTGCTGGGTAGCAGACCAGAACCCGTTTAATCCTTTTGAACATTGTTTCCTTGTTATCATGGTTGATGGAAAATGGGCTTAGCCCATTTTTGTGACCAGATGCTGACATTGGTGGGAACCTTGATGTAAACCACATAGCCGAGTTCGTCAACCTTTGGAGTGAGCTATCACACATTCACCTCAACCCCGGCGTGGCTGATTCAATTTCCTGGAAGCTCACCAATGATGGCCAATATTCAACGGCGACGGCATACCGTGCACAATTTCTTGGCCTTATCGACTCAGATATGCCTCTTTTGGTCTGGAAGAACTGGGCTCCTCCCAAATGCAATTTTTTTGCTTGGTTGGCCATCAACAATAGGATTTGGACGGCAGACCGGCTTCAGCGTAGGGGCTGGCCCAACTGTAACCTTTGCCCGCTATGCAAACAAACGCCAGAATCAGCAGCTCACCTTCTCTTCCAATGTCGTTACACGGTTAGAGTTTGGGGAATGATCAAAACATGGCTCGATTTACATGATGTCCATCCTATGGATTGGGGAGGCATGGTTTCAGTCAAGGAATGGTGGCGCAACATAGCTTCCGGGAGGTCACAATCTCGAAGGGCACTTCTTTTCCTTATGCTTCTTATCTCTTGGGAAATTTGGAAAGAGCGAAATGCACGTGTGTTCCGCAGCACGGCAATTCCGGTCGGGGTGCTTGTGGCTCGCGTCAAAGCGGAAGCTTCGCTGTGGTGCCTTGCCGGGGTGAAATATTTGTGTAATATAATGCCGCGAGAGTGATGCTTGTAATCTGGTCTTTTGGCCAAGACTCTTAAACCTTCTTCTTATTCAATGAAAATGGCAAGCCTTTTGCCTTGTTTCAAAAAAAAATGGTGCATGAGACAAGTTTTCAGATTTTCACCCAAATCAAGTTTTCACTGGACACATCGCCAATAGAGTAAATTTGAAATGAAGTGAACTATAATGAAGCTTACATAGGTGGACAGGGCAAAGCCAGTGAAGTTTTGACCACACCTAGCTGCCTGAGGTCATGTTCTGAACTGCTGCTATTGAACATTAGAATAGAAAAGAATTTCCATTTTATAATTCTCAGGTTTGGACAAAGTTCGGACTACACTGAAGTTTCAAGGTATTCATAAACAGTGATGTGCATCTTTTTGGTGTAGAGTTTATCTCGAATCAACCACCGTAGATTAGAGGGGACTAGGTGAAGGAGGTTAAGAAGTGTGAGTAAAACAAATCCCACGTATGCATTTGTACATTCCATAGAGCACTAGGGAGATAAAGATCTACACATCTACGACCGTCGAAACAAAAAATGTACAACACTAATGTCGTGTGAAACAGGAAGATGAAGCTATTGGTCAAAGAAAATTCAAACGATCCATTGTGTGTGACGATTTGACAAATATTGTCCAAAGTAACTCCAAACATGAACATGAAATTGAACATTTACAGTTAATGAAACTATGAACAGATCACGTGGACGAAACGATAACATCGATTTGTGTTTTTTTCCATGTAGAGCTTATCCCAAGCCGAAGCGTTCTTGCGTGGAATAGAAATTTTTTTTTGCGGGTGGAATAGAAAGAATTATGCGAAAGAGATTATGGAGTTAAGCAAAACAGGAACATGTGCAAACCCCGCTACCCCATGTCCCAGGCTTGCACCATGTTGCATCGTGAGAGCCTCTGTCTGGCTCGCTGCAAATAGTCGATTCGACGTTTTTTAGCGGGTCTAACTGAGTGGTGCTTTAATATCATGCGAGCCAAAATATAGATGCAGACAAGGCAAGCAAACAAAATTTTTCACACAGCACGAACCTGGCTAAACCTAATGCAACCTACCGAACATGGTGTATGTGGTGTGGTTTTGCAAGGACGAGCCCAGGCCGGGATTGCCTCCCGTGGAAGGCCCTTAGGGGTGAAGACACTATCTCGTCACTCACATGTTGTTGCTAATGCGACATGACCTCATCAGAGCACGCCTTTCAATATTAAAAAGTAGTAGTCAACACTCGAATAACTAGTCAAAGTTGTCCAAGACATGTCAACTATAACCAATCAAGGGAGTGATT
Organism: Aegilops longissima; assembly: GCA_021605205.1. Lineage (NCBI taxonomy): Eukaryota > Viridiplantae > Streptophyta > Magnoliopsida > Poales > Poaceae > Aegilops > Aegilops longissima. Next base: position 622,284,301 of record CM038679.1, on the reverse strand, counting down.
TACATGGCTGTCTAGATTTAGTGGTAAGACATGCTCCGGTTTCTGGATTAAAAAACACAAAAATATAGTAATGCATGCACAAAATATGGATCGATAAATGTAGAAGTTCTGCCACTTTTATATTTGGTTCATAAAATTGATTTCTTGACAGAAATCCTAATTAATACAGTCAAATGAGAACCAAAAGTTCACGAAAATGTATAGTTAGAATATTATAACGCCACCAAGGATCTTAATCTCGTTCTTCATGCATATGAATCTGAAAAAGAAGTCCAAGTGGATATTAGAACTTATGTGTTTTTCCTTTGAAATTGAGATCAAACGTTTGTTTTCTTTGCCCCATTCCTTTGAACCGAGAACATGAATAATACAACCATAGAAAAATTGCTTATTCCTACGGTCCTACCCTTTTCTTCACGTTTTCTTCGAACCAAAGGAGCCCTATTAAAAAATTTATAGGCTACTTGTCCGGCGGTATATATTTTGGGGGGTGAAAATATATGCTATTGTGAGAACAAAATAGACGGGGACGGGGAAAGTCACCTTCTCAGCCCGAGCCCAAATGCGCTCGGGTGAACAGTAAAATAAAAAAAATCAAATAGATCTGATTTTTTTTGTGAAAAACATTGACAAATGTTCTAAAAGCTTGCATCATGAAATCATATTTATGGAAGTCGTGGCAAAAAAAAAAAAGAAATCAATGCTCCAAAAGCTTCCGAAAGTAACATTTTGAGAGTGTCGATTTTGTTTTTTTGGCCACGCCTTCCAGGAATGTGATTCCATAAGGAAATTTTCACTCTCTATTCATCAATGTTTGTCACAAAAATTAATTTTACTGTTCACCCGAGCTCATTTGGGCTGAGAAACTCCACTTCCCGGGAACTTTTTTTTTTTTGAGGATCACTTCCCAGGAACTGAGCAGTCTTATCCCATCAATGGGCCTGACAGATACTCGTAGGCTTTTGCGACCAGGGGCATTTTCTATAGTTTCCTCTCGGGCTTTGACAGGACACCGGCCCAGGCTCCGCCGCTCCGTCCAACCCCGAGACCCTCTTCCTCCTCCTTTCTCCTTCTCCAGCAAGCTTCGTTCTTCTCGGCGACGGGGAGGAGAAAGCCAGTTACATCTGCGACTTCGGTTCCGGAGGTAAACCCAGGTCTTCCTTACCCATCCTCCAGGTCCAAGGGGGGAAAAGAGCAGAGCAGCCTCCGTTTTCTTTACCACTCGCATTACAGTTTCCGTCTCGATTCTTGCGTTATCCGATCGATTTTCTCCGGGATGTTCACACGAACGATTCTTCCCCGACGACCCTGAATAATCTGTCTTGGCCTCAGTTAATGAATAGCTGCGAGGTTCTACTGCGCTGTTGAGTTTGCGATCTGACTTGGCCTCAGTTCATGAATAATCTCGGCAGTTATTCGGATTTGCTTTTGTTTTCCATCACAACTCGTAGTCAAGTCGATTTGTACTCCCAAGTGTTTGCATCCTGTGGACGGGCAGAAGGCCTCATTGTAGTCCTTCCCTTCTGGTGATCCCCCGGTCCGCTAGGGTCTTATTTGTTAAAATCCTTTTTTGGGGGGCATCATATTCTGGTTGCTGACGTCACACCTGTTGATGGAAAATCGTGTTATTATAACTTTCCATGTATATATATACCACAAAGTAGCAGCATTATTGAAACTCACACCTAGTATTCTGACCAACACGAAAAATGCAAGAAATTTCATCCCAAAATAGCTTTATAGGCAACACACCTGACGCCTTTTCATCACAACATACACTGATACGCACACAACTCAGAATTTAAACCAGTTAATACTCCTGTTTAGTAAGCAAAAAATTATGCTGTGAAGGTTAATTTCAGGCTTTGAGACTACTGGTAAAATTTATTACTGGACTCCTAAGCTTCTCTATTGGTGGGATTAAAATGTACTCCCTCCTTCCCAAAATAAGTGTCATTGATTTAGTACAAAGTTGTACTAAATCAGCGACACTTATTTTGGAACGGAGGGAGTACAACAGTACAATATTAATCACTATTTCCTTTTTTTTCTCTATGCTATTTTGCAGCTTCAAGCCATCCAGGCCAAAATGGGTTCAGCCGAGGACGTGTTCACCCCACTGTCTCAGTTAAAGTATGGAATGGACAAATGTAAAGTGCGGGTGCGCATCTCGCGGCTGTGGGAGTCCTTCAATCCAAAAAATGACACTTTGTTCGGCCTCGACTGCCTTCTGATCGACGACCAGGTGCTGCATTCCGTACCTTAAGTCAACACCAAACAGATGAATCGCTACTAATGTTTAATTACCACCCTTTTTCTCAATGCACTGATTCTTCTAGTTGTGTTCCACTCGTAGGGTAAAACTATGCAGGCGCGTGTAGAACCCGGCGATATAGAGCGGTTTGAACATAGGCTAGTTGAAGGGAAGGTCTATGCCTTGTCAGATTTTCATGTTGATGTGCAGAGGGACTACTATATGTCATGTAGCAATGAGTGGACTATGTACATTAGAAGGCAGACGGTGGTCACTGAGATAGAAGGAGATATTGATTCGATTCCCTCTACAGCTTTGAGTTTGTTAATTTTAAGGATCTCCGTTCTAGGTGTGGCGACAACAGCTTATTGACAGGTAGATTCTTTTAGAACAGAAAGTTTGATCAGAGTTAGACCTACCACTTGTATATCTTATTCTTTTCCTTGCATGTGTGGATATACATTACACAGATGTTCTGGGACACGTAGTATATGTCGGGGAGCTACAGGAGGTCACAAAAGATCCCGCGTTATAGAAATTTGCAATGCAAGCATTCGGGACTTAAGGTAACGGAATACACTTATTTCTTTTGGATGATTGATGACGTCCCCTGATAGCTCCTCAACTGCTGGAGTTATCATTTACAGAGGAAAGGTACTGGGTGTCACACTGTATGGTGATATTGCTTCTGGTTTTGCTGAGGATATGGCCGAGAAAGGCAAAGACGCCTCAGTTGTTGCTGTCTTTGCAGGGATGTCTGTTGATTCCTCATCATCAGGTTAATCCTTGATCCACTCTATCATTTGTCGGCTTCTACCATGTGATACTGTTATTTTATATTCCTTTCTTTTCTTGTAAAACTTCAGTCTGTCTATCATTTGATTCAACCATAGTGTATACTGAAACCTTTTGGGTGCCATATGTGATCTTTTGTGTTATATATAGTTTGCTCTACAACGTCTTCAGAGTACTATCTGGATTTGGAAATACCAGAGGTGCAAGAGTTCCGTGCGAAGTGAGTGGACTAAATAAGTTTATACCTACGTTGATGATTGATCTAAGCTGTACTAGTACATGGCTAACTGGTTCATGTGCATGCAGTTTGCGCATTCAGCAAGCAAACCCTGTTCCGAAGAAAACTCCAGCTCAGAAGTTATCCGAGAGTTGGCGAACAATCGAACAGCTAAAGAGCCTTGATCCGGAAGAGTATGATGAGGTGAATTAAGTTTGTTGCTCTTCTCGTTTGCGTGTGCAAAGCCAATCCGTTGTTCTCACATATCTCTGTGTTTACTTGCAGGATACCACGTTTTTGTGCAGAGTCTCCCTGATAGACATAGATTGCAGCAGTGGTTGGTGCTATCTTGGATGCGACACCTGCCAGAAGTCCATGTACGGGGCCCCAAGGAAATACAAGTGCGCCCGATGTGGCCCGATCAAGAGGCCAGTTCAGTGGTAGGGACCTGCAACGCTATGTGGTTCTCGATTTATACTCGTTGCTCATTCATAAGTCACTGACTACCACACCGCTGTTCTGGCCCTTGTGGGCACGCTAGGTACAAGCTGAAGGCGAAGGTGGAAGATGCCACCGGCACAATGGACCTGATGATCTTCTGCGAGGTGGCGGAGGAGCTGGTCGGTGTCTCTGCAGAGGAGCTCGTCGAAAACATCGAGGAGGATGACGAGTGGTACACCCTGCCCGACGAAATCGATGATCTTATTGGCTCGACGCACACCTTCCAGGTTTTTGACAAGCACGTGAACGGGAGCTTTGCTGTGAGGTCGATCATGGACGATGCTAGCGTCCCAGCCCCTGCTGCAGCCGCTAGTCAATGCAAGGAGGAGAAGGCTGACCCTGAGGGGAGCCAGAAGCCTAGCAAGCGCCTGCGAGGGGACGACGACTCGATCAACTAGGGAATGGGGGACTAGTAATAGTGTATCTAGGGTAATGCCTCAAAGGATCAGGCAATGTATCTTTCTGTTCTCCTTAATCTACCTGGGAACTCCTGCATCTACCGCTGTGGCTCCATCTAGTGATGGTGATGGGTAACAGTCCAACAGATCAGAACCCGTTTAATCCTTCTGAACATTGTTTCCCTCTATATCATGGTTGATGGAAAATGGGCTTTAGACCATTTTGGTAACATACCCTAGCCTCTACCTGAATACTGTTCGTTGTAGATTCAATGGCGCATGAGGCAAGTTTTCAGATTTTCACCCAAACCAAGTTCTCACTAGATACATCATCAATAGAGTAAATTTGAAATGAAGTAAACTATAATGAAGCTTCCATAGGCTGATAGGCGGACAGGGCAAATCCAGTTAAGTTTTAACCACACTTGTTGCTTGAGGCCATGTTCTTGGTTGCTATTGAACATGAGAACAGAAAATAATTTCCATTTTATACTTCTCAGGTTTAGACAAAGTTAGGGCCACAATGAAGTTTAAATGTATTCATAAGCAGTGCAATTCAATACGGTTTCAGTTCATAATTTCACATACGACCAAAATGACGAATAATAAACATATAAAAGAAGAGCTCAGCTTGTTCTCGTGACTCCACAACCATGGCATTCAGCATAAACCAATCACACATAGCAGACTGTAATTATGCCCGTGAAGTCAGCCATAAGACTATACATGCGACCTCAGTCTGATGTCTGCAATAAAAAAGGGGGCAACGAACGGGATACAACAGAGCAGCGATGCCACGACAGACGATGAATGGATCGATAGATGTATCAGCGAAGCGAGGCCTTGCCGGAGAGGTGGAGCAGCGCACACTTGTGGTGTGCAGCGCGGAGCTTCTTGTACTTCTGCACGAAGGTCGGCAGGTCAATGTCCTTCTCCAGGAACTTCTGGTGCAGCTCCTCCGACTCCTCGTCCAGCTTCGCCATTGTACCTGAGTAGAGAGATGAAGATAAGGTGTGCAGGCATGTCAGCGACGGGCTTGCATGACGAACAGTTTTACATTACTAAACTTCAAGCCCTGGTTTAGACTGCAAGGAAACCAAGCACAACATCGCACAAACTGGAGCTGCAGCTGTTCAGAACACTTACTTTGCAGCTTGTCGAGCAGCGCAGCAGGAGAATAGGACTTCATAATCTCGTCCTTTTGCCTTTCCAACTCGGCCAACCTGTCCTCAGCGGCAGCTAGTTCTGTGGTTCTGATTATAGTACACTGCACAAAATCACAAACACAACTTGAGTTTCAGGAGGAAATTATCGACTGCAGACAACAATATCGAAAACTTGCACAAAACACTAGAGTAAGATTATTTTCTGTTTCTATAATGGTTTTAACTGATTAGAGTTTCATCTCTCTTAACTGAATTAGATATTTATATTAAGTGGACTAAGTAATGAAAAACAAGACTACTGGTTACAAACTTGAGGTAAATAGTACTGAACCTGATTCCTGAGCTCTGAAATCCGCTGCTCCTTTTCTAAATTTTCTCCTGTATAAATTCACCATAAACCATAACTTCCCATTTAGAGACAATCAAAAGCCCATTTAGAGACACCAATAATTGATCTACAGAAATTGAATAACTCACTCGCAAGCTGCAGTGTCTCCTTTCTAAGCTCATCGCGTAACTGAACAATAGCAGACACAAGTGAGAAAACCGACAAGAGCACTCTTAGGAATGTTCAATGTGGTATATCTATTGGCAAGGTCAAGCATTCAGACAACTTTTATATATTTTATTAAAGTAACCACAGCAATAAATATTACAAAATTATAAGATAGTCACCAAAATGGCATCTGAACTACTCCCTCCATTCCTAAATATAAGTCCTTTTCTAGAGATTTCAATAAAAACTACATGTGGATGAATATAGACATATTTTAGAGTGTACATTCATTCATTTTGCTCTGTATGTAGTCCGCATTGGAATCTCTAAAAAGACTTATATTTAGGAACGGAAGGAGTACTTAAGAACATGTGTCAGCAATAACCTTCTGTTGCATTTGATAAGGCTCATCCCAATTAATTGATTTATAATGTTAAGTAACAAAGATCACAGTAAAAACTTGGAGCAAAGGAATCTGGTACAAAAGAAGTGAAAATCGACTTGCTGAATCATATGTCTATTTATCGTACAACAGAAACACTAACTAAAAAACCCAGGGGAACCATTCTTAGCAGTTAGCAACCCCACTTTTACATTGGAACCAACAACAACAACAACAACAAAGCCTTTAGTCCCAAACAAGTTGGGGTAGGCTAGAGGTGAAACCCATAAGATCTCGCAACCAGCTCATGGCTCTGGCATATTGGAACCAACAGCAGAAAAGTAAATGTAGCTATCATGTAGAACAATCAATTTAACCATACCACAATGAAGTCAGCAATGGAATTAACAATGGTATAGGTAGCAACAAGACTTACACTATTCTGTGTTTTAACTTGGTCAAGTGAATTGAAAAAAGCATTATATGACTCTTTGTCCTTCAACAGCCTCTGCAGCTCATCAACACTGCATCAATAGGAAAGGTAAGAACAGCATAGTATAACATAGTTCTGTATTCCAAAAGGTATGCATAACCATCACCATGTAATGCTATGTATAACGAAATACTGTGCAAATACACACACAGTAAACATTTGGAAATTTGAAACATATGAAATCTATGCATAATTGCTGCTTCCAAATTCTCTTAGCATACATATAGTTGGCATGCCTTATGTACATCTGTTTTCTACTCATCAGTAATTCATCTATAACTGCCCTCTAGAATCAACCTACAGAATTATTCTATTGACTACATACATAATCAAAGAAGTCCCTGTTCTTGCAATGTTCCATCTTATCTCAACCATAATTAGTGGAAAAGAGTGCTGAAGTGAAAAAGAGTCATGCCCAACTAAAATATTCAGGGATGAGGCGCATGAATGAACCATCTGACTCTGTTCAGTGATAATTTTCCACATTTCCTCATTTACTAAGATAGGATAAAAAGCATATGTACAAACGATGTTGTCTGCTCAATACAAAACAATAAATCAAATTTGGGTTTGTCCAGCAAGTGCCATAATTATATCTTGTAGCAAGTTCTTACAGAAGGTGCAAATACCTGAAAATGCAAATCTTTAAGAGGGGAGATGCAAATTTGATGGTCTAAGCAGCACAACAACTGAATATAGTAGCCACTTTACATAGTTTTCTTTTCATATTATATCCAACATTTCCAGAAAGTGAAAGGAGTCATGAAAAATGTTAGGAGAAAATATCTTTCGTACAACTTGGATGTAGCAATCTTCTGACACAAAGCTTGTTCAGTACCCACTACCCATAGAAAGATCTAAGAAACTAGTGGTTTCCTTTTCTTATTCCTAGCTGGAACATGGAAAATGCCAGCCTTGATTCAGCATTGTAATGTGATATACTATAAAAAATTACAACTTACAAGATAAGCATTTCTTCAAAAATAGTACAAGCTTACCAGGTTTGGAAACTCTCAGTTAGAAGATGAACATTCAAATATACGTTGCATCATGGTAAAACTAAGATGTTGGTTGCAATTTATAGTCCCAATACAGATACAGTTTTACAGAAAGACGCAAGAAATACTGAAAGGAAAGAAGGCCAATAGTGTACCTCTTATCCCTCAAACGAGCAATTATCCCTGCAGCTTCAGCTGGAGACGGTTGGCCACGTGATGAAGGCTGAGGATGATCTGAAGCTCTTTGGTGTGGAGTGGCACCGGAAGAGCTGGGTGTGGATGGATGTGAAGATGAACCACCTACCGAGGGAGGGTACCAAGATTGCGTAGATATGTTGTGCAAATTTGGTTCAGGTTGCTGCTGCTGCTGCTGCTGCTGAGAGCTGCTGATAGCATTTATTAATAAGCAAACCTAAGGAAGTAAGCAAGACAAGTAAAAAGTACAAAGCAATCTTAAGACAAAATATACAGTGCCATTCACATATACTATTCTAATAATTCAGTGTAACTGAAGATCCAACCATAGGAAATGCAAAATAGTAGTTCGGCTAACTTTCTTTGGCTGACAGCAAAATAATGTTTTGGAGCAAAAGTGAGCAGATTCATGAACCATGTTGATCGCACGATTTTCTTCGAAATGAAGGACTAGGTACCACACTAAGCCTACCTGGTAGCTGGACTGAACCTCCGACAAATAATGTAGCATGAACTGACAACTTATTTCATTTGCATTATTTCCCAGCATTAGGTTTTGATCAATAGGGAAGCTCAATCTATACAAGAAAACGTCGGGTCACAAGAATGAGAAATGAATGGAACTTATTGGCTCTATTCCCCAATATATCTGGTTTACGAAGAAGGACAACTCAATTCATACAACATTCAGAAAAATTGCTTCGGATGATTGAAAAGTGAACACCCGGACAGAGAAATAAGAATGGGCAATACCACCTAGATTAGTTTCCAATTGCAATTGGCATTAACCTACCCGAAAAGAGGAATTCTCCAGCTCATCGCGCAAAAGCAACCTGCATCAAAAGAAAGAGAAGGCCGTGTGAACTTGAAATGTTTGAACCGTCAGCTATGAATAATGAGAGTTAATATCTAATTAAACTCTGATGGAAAATAACATCTCAATGGTAATACATATAGGTGATTGGACATGATGCTAGCATTTTAGGAAGAGAGTTGTGCACCATTACTACTAAGAATAAAAAAGACAAGACACTAAAACTGCATCGCAAAGAGACCATCTGATCAAATCTACATACAGTTCTGTGCTATAGGCAGATTGAATTGCAGGCAGTGGTTTCTATTCCCAAACTGCCTACAGGTGCCATGGGAAGAGAAGTCATGCATTTGCTGGCAAATTGCTATTGCAAAAACCCAGCCTAAGCCCAGCCTAAGCGCATCTAGGCACCCAGCAGCTCCCCAGAGTCCAAACTAAGTAGCAATAACGCTCTAGGTTTCTAAACCTGTAATATGTCAGGCCTACCGGGTCGGTAGGTCGGACCAGGCAGGCACAAATCCTTGGAACAGAAAATTCCAGCAGGGGATTCTAAGGGTGTGTTTGGTTTGAGGGACAAGCAAGGGTGGTTGAGGGCATCCCCAACCAGCTGGCTAGGGGTAGCCCTTTTTTATGTTTGGTTGAAAGGGTAGGGTTATCCCATGTTTTGTTTGGTTGGAAGGATGAAACATGGTTGAGGATAGCCATTGTAGTGTTTGGTTTGAGGGATAAATGAAGGATAAGGATTGTGGTAACCTTTTTGACTTGAGATGGTGAGATTACCCTCACAATTTGCATTTTTTCAACGGAAGGAAGGAAAATATGATATGTACAGCCATAATTTCGAAAATTTATACTATTTCACAACAGACCAATACAAAACAGTAATACAAACTTTGAGCTTCATCATATTAATTGTTCAACATTGCATATATATATAACTCAGATTGAACGAGTTGTGCTGCTAGATGTGCTCACGGTGACCTTCAAATATCCTGCAACAGTAGATAATATACATCAGTTCCCGCAAAAAAACAGATAATATACATCAGTCTAGCACACGCGCATATGAGCAGACTCTAGCACAAGCACGCATGAACACTATGCATCAGCCTACAACAGCAAAGCACCAGGCGCACGCACACGCCGACGCAGCCGAGCGGGCGCAGCCGTCCGCGGCTCCATCGGATGCACCTGCGCTCGCCGTGGACTACTACTCCTTCTCCACCTCCGCCCCCGGAAAACAATCGACTGGGCGCGATTTTGCCATCTAATCTGACAACTACGAGGGGATTTTTGTTTCTCCTTCACGCGGGGACTCAGCGCAGCCGGCCCGGATCAAAGGGGGGTCGGTTCAGGCGGAGAAGCGATCCCAGTGGATCAAAGGTGGGGGGAGGGGTTGGTTACCTCGCCGGCCGGCGTCCGCGTCCGCGTCGGCGCGCTGGGTTTGCTTCGCGTGTGAGGGGAGAAGAGGGGGGGGGGGGGGGGGGATCCGCAGACTGGTTGCTGGGTCCGTCGGGTGAATTCTGGAGGAAGGAAGGGGAGAGGAGAGAGAGAGACGGGCAAGGTTGGTTCGATCGACCGAGTGAAAAGAAACCGTGTCCGACCTCCGAATATGCGATGATGGTGGACGGGGCCAAAATCTGGGCCGACATAGCCGAAACCGACGCGCTTCGGGCCTCCTGCGTGCGCGGTTGTAGCAGTGCGTTTTTTTTCCTGTTTCTTCACTATTTGGCCTGGTTTTTCTGCGTTGTGTTTTTTTTGCCCTGTTTTCACTTTCTTGGGGTCGCGTTTTCATGGGGTTTTTCTTTTATTTGTTCATTTTTTATGTTTTTCCTTTGTTCTTGTATTTCTTCACTGGTTTTCTTCTGTTTTTCTTTTTCTTCATTGCTACACCTTGTGTTTTCTTGTTTTAACGGGCTTTCTTTGGTTGTTCTTTTCTTCTTCTTTATATATGTTGTTTTCCTTTTGTTTCTTTCTAGGCTTCTTGGTTTTCTTCGCCTTTCTTTCCTTTTGTTTATTTGTCAGTTTTCACTACGTTTTTCTTTCCTTTCTTATTTTCTTATTTTTCTTTCTTTTCATTGTTTCTTTCTTGTTGTTCATCGGGTTTCTTCATTTTTCTTTCTCATTTTTACTGTTTTCCAAATATATTAAGTATCTTCTTCTTCTTAAATACAAGTTTTCAAAACTTCTCAAATACATGGTCACCATTTTTAAATACACGACGTCATTTTTGTAATGGGAATAAATATTTTACACACACAATGTACATTTTATATACATGTTTAACTTTTTAACACAGATTTTAAAAAGTTTTGATGTCTGATTTTATTAAATATACATTTTTTATACACTTGGAACATTTTTTTATACATGTTTCATATTTTTGAAATACATGATTAAACCTGAGAATAGTTTGTAATCCAAACCAAACCTAGATCAATCCATACATGTACAAGTCTATTAGTCAAGCCAAACCAATCCAAATTATAAGTGCTATAATCCAAACCAAATTAAACTGCATGTGCTTTCAAACCAAACCAATCCAGCCCATTTCCTAAAATCTGTTTGTGCCCAAAATCTGAAACTATGGACTGCACATGCGCACGTGGATAGCTGCTGATGCTTTCATACTCATTTCCGTTATTGAACACCCAGGCTGTTGATGCACCTTGTTGCTGTCAGCGAAGTAGCAGACGGACATGCCGGCTGGTGGTGCACCACTGCGTAACACCGATGCATATGTGCGCGACTTGGTCGCCGGCGGCGGCATCTTGGTTCAGTGGCAACATCTCATCTATAGAGCATATTGTACGCGACTTGGTCGCCGACGGCGGCGTCTTGGTTCGGTGGCAACACCTCATCTACAGAGGATATGTACACGACTTGGTCGCCGGCGGCGGCGTCTTAGTTCGGTGGCAACATCTCATCTGCAGAGAGAGAGAGAGAGAGAGAGAGAGAGAGAGAGAGAGAGAGAGAGAGAGAGAGAGAGAGAGAGAGAGAGAGATTGGCCGGAGCTCAACCCAGCAACCCCTAGCCTAGCGGTGGCCCCCCGTCGAAGCTGCTCGAACGATTTGGTGGCTCAGTTTGGTTTCAGACTATGAGTTGAAATTGTTTGAGACCAATTGGTCTGTGTCCAGATCAAACCAATCCAGCCCAAAAAAAAGTACAGCCTAGACCAAACTAAATTAAGGTAATGCCTTAGCCTATTTTGTCCAATCCAATGACAGCCCAATAGGAAACCAAACTGAAACTGTAGTTTGAATCCAAACCATTCCCAGGTTTATACATGATCAACATTTTGTCAAACACATTTTGTATTTTTTGTATACATTTTTGTATACAAGAACAAACTTTTTTTTACACAGATTTAACATTATTCAACTGCTTGATTAACCTTTTTAAATACATGATCAACATTTTTTCATACACATTGTATATTTTTGTAAAAATATTTTGTATACATGAGAAACAAATCATATACATAGTTAACATTTTCAAATACTTGATTTTTTTGAAAATGCTTGCTACATCTCCTAAATACATGATTAACTTTTTTCATATACATCTTAAACCTTTTTCGTATATATGAGAAACATTTTTCTATACACATTTACAATTTATCAAATGCTTGATTAACATTTTAAATATATTAATGTAAAGTGTTTTTGCAATATATATAAATTTAAGTATTTAGAATATATGGAAATATAAACAAAAGACGAAACAATCCTGTATTTTGAAAACAGTGAAAGCCGATAAAGAAATGTTTTTGACGTCCGCATTTATTAAATGTTTTTGAAAACAATCATGTATCTTTATAAAGATTTTGAAAAAAATTGATGTCTGCTTTGATTAAATGTACATTTTTATACACTAGGAACATTTTTCTATACATGTTTCATATTTTTAAATAAATGATCAACATTCTGTCAAACACATTTTGTATTTTTGTATACATTTTTCGTAAACATGGCAAACATTTTTTACACAGTTTAACATTATTCAAATGCTTGATTACCCTTTTAAAATACATAATCAACATTTTTTCATACACATTGTGTATGTTTTGTAAAAATATTTGTATACATGAGAAACGAATTATATACAGATTTAACATTTTTCAAATACTTGATTACATTTTTAAATGATTGATCTAAATTTCCTAAATACATGATCAACATTTTTCATATACATTTTATACTTTTTTCGTACACATGGGAAACATTTTTCTATACACATTCACCGTTTTTCAAATGGTTGATTAAATTTTAAATATATTAATGTATTTCTTTTGTAATATATATAAGTTTAAGTATTTAAAATATATGGAAATATAGACAAAAGTGGAAAAAACAGCGTGAAAAGATGAAACAATCGTGTATTTTGAAAATAGTGAAAGCCTATAAAAGCAAAAGGAAATGAAGAAAACAAATGAACAAAAGGAAAGAAACAAAAAAAACAATGAAACAAAAAAAATTTAAAAAGCAAGGCAAAGAAAACAAAGAAGTCGAAAAAGAACAAAGAAAACCAACATATAAAGCTGAAGAAAAGAGCAAACCAACGTGTGCTTAGATGGTTAATTCGATAGTGGTATCCCCAGCCCACTAGGGTTCAAGTCCTTGTGCTTGCATTTATCCTGTATTTATTTTAGAATTTCCGGCAATGTGTGTTCAGTGGGAGGAGATATTGCCGTCGACTACGAGCGCCTACAGTGACTTGGTATAATTTGTAAAAAAAATAAAAAATAAAGATTAAAAAAATGTTTTTGATGTCTGCTTTTATTAAATGTACATTTTTTATACACTAGGAACATTTTTCTATACATGTTTCATATCTTTTAAGTACATGATCAACATTTTGTCAAACACATTCTGTAGTTTTGTATTCATTTTTGGTATACATGACAAACATTTGTTTAGACAGAAAACTATTTTGTATATATGAGAAATGAATTATATAGATTTAACATTTTTCAAATACTTGATTCACATTTTGAAATTGCTTGATTTACATTTCCTAAATACATGATCAACATTTTTCATATGCATTTTATACTTTTGTATAAATGAGAAACATTTTCTATACACCATTACCATTTTAAATATATTTATATAAAGTATTTTTACAATATATTTAAATTCAAGTATTTAGAATATATGGAAATATGAAGAAAAGTAGAAAAAATAGCATGAAAGATGAAATAACCGTGTATTTTGAAAACAGTGAAAGTTGGTAAAGAAACAAAAAGAAACGCAGAAAACAAATGAACAAAAGGAAAGAAACAAAAAAAACAAAGAAAAAACCCAAGGAAAACTAATAAATAAATCAAAGAAAAATGAATAAGTCGAGAAAGAACAAAGAAAACCAACATATTATAAAGATAAAGAAAAGAGCGAACCAATTTATGGTTGGATGTTTAGGCGGACAGTGGTAACTCAGCCCACAAGGGTTCAAGTTCTCGTGCTTGCATTTATCCTAAATTTATTTCAGGATTTCTGGCGATGCGCGTTCAGTGGGAGGAGACGTTCCCGTCGACTACGAGGCACCTACGGTGAATTCATAAAATATCAAGATGATATGCCGGCTCAGTCTCACGGAGATGCTCATATGGGTAGAGTATGCGTGTGTGTATTCATAGAGATGAGTATATGCGCGTATATATGAGCGATTGCGTCTGTACTGTGTTCAAGAAAAGGTAAAGAAAAGAAAACCGATGAAATTTTTGAAAAACAAGATATAACGAAGAAGAAAAAGAAAAACTATGAAGAAATAAAAACAAAAGAAAATATGCAAAAAAAATAAATTTTTATATATACCTTTTTTGTATACATGGGAAACATTTTTTCCACATAAATTTAACATTATTCAGATGCATGATTAACATTTTAACATATTGATCAACATTTTTTCATGCACATTATATTTTTTTGTATATTTTTGCATACATGAGATTTTTTCTATACAGATCTTACAAATTTCAATACTTAATAAATAATTTTCAAATTCTTGATTGACATTTTTAAAATGCTTGATTATAATTATCTAAATACACGATCAACCACATTTTTTCTATACAAATGTAACATTTTTCAATTGATTGATTAATATTTTTTAAATGTTTTTAAATGTGTGTATATATATATATGTATATTTAAAAATATTTGGTAATATAAACAAAAGTAAAAAAATTGCAAAAGACGAAAACAAAAAACAGAAACAACGAGACTGTGGCCTGCGCCCTCGCGCAGTGGGCCGCCCTAGTTTTACCCTCGCCTTTAGGCAAAGATCTTGATTCGTTCTTGTGATACTTGTTTCACTTCTCAAAGCATCCCAACAATGATCCCCTGTTGCTAGTTGTGATGTCTTTGATGTTTGTGTGTTTGGAGTTCATTAATGTACAATGAAATAATATTTAGCCTCATGTTATGCTTTTTAAGCAAAGATCTTATTGGTATATTTTATGACTTCCTTGTGGATATCTTGTTCCTTCCTTTTCTAACTATTTCGTGCGTACATTCTTCTTTGTGGATGAAGGAAATATGCCCTAGAGGCAATAATAAAATTGTTATTTATATTTCCTTATATCATGATAAATGTTTATTATCCATGCTAGAATTGTATTAACCGGAAACTTAGTACATGTGCGAATACATAGACAAACAGAGTGTCACTATTATGCCTCTACTTGACTAGCTCGTTGAATCAAAGATGGTTAAGTTTCCTAGCAATAGACATGAGTTGTCATTTGATTAACGGGATCACATCATTAGAGAATGATGTGATTGACTTGACCCATTCTGTTAGCCTAGCACTTGATCGTTTAGTTTATTTGCTATTGCTTTCTTCATGACTTATACATGTTCCTATGACTATGAGATTATATAACTCCCGAATACCGGAGGAACACTTAGTGTGCTACCAAACGTCACAACGTAACTGGGTGATTATAAAGGTGCTCTACAGGTGTCTCCGATGGTGTTTGTTGAGTTGGCATAGATCGAGATTAGGATTTGTCGCTCCGATTGTCGGAGATGTATCTCTGGGCCCTCTCGGTAATGCACATCACTATAAGCCTTGCAAGCAATCTGACTAATGAGTTAGTTGCGGGATGATGCATTAAGGAACGAGTAAAGAGACTTGCCGGTAACGAGATTGAACTAGGTATTGAGATACCGACGATCGAATCTCGGGCAAGTAACATACCGATGACAAAGGGAACAACGTATGTTGTTATGCGGTTTGACCGATAAAGATCTTCATAGAATATGTGGGAGCCAATATGAACATCCAGGTTCCGCTATTGGTTATTGACCGGAGACGTGTCTCGGTCATGTCTACATAGTTCTCGAACCCGTAGGGTCCGCACGCTTAACGTTCGGTGACGATCGATATTATGAGTTTATGTGTTTTGATGTACCGAAGGTAGTTCGGAGTCCCGGATATGATCACGGACATGACGAGGAGTCTTGAAATGGTCGAGAAATAAAGATCGATATATTGGATGACTATGTTTGGACATCGAAATGGTTCCGGGTGAGTTCGAGCATTTATCGGAGTACCAGGAGGTTACCGGGACCCCCCGGGAAGTATATGGGCCTTATTGGGCAATAGTGGGAGAGAGGTGAAGGGAGCCTAGGAGGGGGCGCCCCCCCCCCAAGCCCAATCCTAATTGGGTGGGGGCGGCCCCCCTTTCCTTCCTCCTTCCTCCCCCTTCCTTCCTCTCCTAGTCCAACTAGGGAAGGGGGGGATCCTACTCCCGGTGGGAGTAGGACTCCTCCAGGGCGCGCCATAGAGGGCCGGCCCACCCCCTTCCTCCACTCCTTTATATACGGGGGAGAGGGCACCCCATAGACACACAAGTTAACATTGCCTTAGGCGTGTGTGGTGCCCCCCTCCACCATAATCCACCTCGGTCATATCGTTGTAGTGCTTACGCGAAGACCTACGCCGGTAACTTCATCATCACCATCATCACGCCGTCGTGCTGACGAAACTCTCCCTCGACACTCAGCTGGATCAAGAGTTCATGCGACGTCACTGAGCTGAACATGTGTAGATCGTGGAGGTGCTGTACTTTCGTGTAGCGACCTGACCCAAATTCGGTCAAATCTACGTATGCATACCATCCCAAGATCATCTTTGGTACTCACAAAGACATCGATGAAATAATCAAAGTTCAATCACACCTGAATTTATTACACGGTTCTCATATAGAGTCTTTATTACAAGAGAATAAATTCGCTCAAGGCCAACTCATGAGAAATAAACTACTAATGCTGCGGAAGCGTAGAAGATAAAGCGAGTCCATCCGACTCCAAAGGGCAATCGCCAAACGCGAGCCTAGCCTCACTCCCCGATCGAATAAATCTACGCAACATAAGACGTTGCAGCCGTGTAGGTCACTTTTTGAATAAGTGGCAAGTCATGAAGAGAATAACAATAATAAAATTTCTAACACTATATGCATTTTGGCTGTGGAGCTCTAAGTTTCATCATTTTGCGAAAAGCAAATTTTCCCTACTACAATGGACTTGCTTGCAAATTACTACAAATTGTTGGTAGTTATTGAGATGGTTCCGCCAACCAATATCTCATTCCCAAATTATTAAGTCATAAACCCTCAAATTAATTCATTAGTTTTAGTGTTGAGATTTCGAATACTTCCAAGTTCCAGAGGCTCAAATTGTCCGTAATCGGGACACGGCTAATCGATTAGATCTTTAACTCGCAGAGGTTTATGACTTTTCCCGCAAGAATCATTCCCTCCTTTTAAGTCTTCGCACTTCATGGTGTTTGAAGACGGACGAATGAAACAGGTCTTCCAAAGAGTTCTTCAGCTACTGCGGTACCCATCCAATCCTACCGTTCTTCTACATCTCGTAGTACCGCCCAGCCAGCGTCACTACTAGGGTTGACCCAGCCAGAGCCCATAATGGCTTGCGGCTGCACAGTAAGCTTCGGTCATGGGGCATCCATCCGTCTCTTCGTGGCTGGGTGAAGCTTTCCGCAAGATGTCATGGCACTTCTCCATGCATCCCGCCAACCACCGGGTTCTCCAGGTGCCCGTCAACCGTCCTCCACCCAAGAGTGAATTCAAGTCCATCTTGATCATTGTAGTTCATGGGATTGTCATCATCATTGACTCTCACATCTTGCTTATGAATTTCACTCAACCAAAACCCGTCTCACGAGCATAGCAAAGTAAACTACTTCGTCCGGGGTCATGGTAACAAGGGATTGGTTCATCCTACCACATGATACTACTCAAGATTAATAACTTCAAAATTTCAACTACTGCATGCATGGTGGGTGGTGATAATTTCTAATGCACAAAAACATAGGTATAGAAAATAACATGATCAAAACTTGCCTTGCCGATGATCCTCGTAAGCTAAAGATTCAGAGTAGCAAGCTTCAGACTCAGGAAACTCTACCGAGACAAACAATAATCACAATAAGCATATAGCATAGGATCACATAATACAATAGCATAACAATAGCAACATAACACACCAAAACAACCAAATCAAAACCCAAGGGAAAACTCAAAGAAAAACCAACTCAAGTTTCCTACTTCAAACAACAACTAGAATAGTTTTATATAACAAAAATTTTCTCAACATAACCTAATCATGGTTTTATGTTAACTTAACAGAAAACATTTCATTAAGCAACTAGGAGCAAAAAGAATTAATTTAAAATCTATTATGAAACTCCTATTAGGCCTAATTCAATTTCTATTAAGAAAAATAAAATAAAACTTTTATTTATTATAAATAAAAGTTCATCCTATAAAGTGACAGAAACTATCCTAGAATAATCAATCACATGATAAAAATAAATTTATTTACTAATTAAAATAATAGGAAAACAGTAGCTAGTTAATTAATTAGGATTAACAAGATTCTGCTTAAAACTATTTTTTATTAATCCTAAAATACCCAAATTAATTCCTATGGTTTGGCAATGTCAAAATAAAGTTGGAGCAAAAGAATCATCCAAAATAATTTTTCTAACTCATGTTATAACAGATTTACTATTCTGACTAAAACTAAAATAAAGCAATTTTAATTAATTTTAACATAGCTAAATATATATTCTACAGAAACTATAGAAAATTTTCAAACCAACAAAAAAGGAATCACCTAAAAATATTAAACAGAATAAAAGATATGAATTTTTCAAAATAGGAACTATTCTGTTAAAACAGAAAACAAAAATAAAAGAAAAAATGGCCTAATGGGCCTAAACTACGCACTGAGCGTAATATAAACTAAATGGGCCTAGGGTTAAACTGAATCGGGCCGGGATAAAAATAAAATAAACCCTAGCTAAAAACTAAACCGGACTAAACCGGAGCGGACCGGTTTTATTAAAGAACTTATTCTTCTGGGTGTTCTAATCTAACCGTCGATTTGAGATCGGACGGGAGGGATCTCCGGCAACTCACGGAGCTCGGCGGCGGCGGCGGGCGGCGAAAGTCGCTGGCCTCTCCGCTCGTCGGGAGGTCGGTGGAGGCCCGGCAGGTGTGACGAGCTCGGGAGGGTCTTGGTGGAGTCGGTGGAGGTCGGGAGGGTCTAGGGCGGCGACGGCGACGGAAATGGCGGCGGCGGTCGGCTCGGCTCCAGCAGCGCGTGAGAGAGAGAGGAGAGGCTCGGGGGGGGGTCGGGGGTGCGGGGCCCGGTGTTTATAGGGAGGCCTCGGCGTTGGCAAGGGGGCGATCGGGCGATCGACATCCGGATCTCACGGATCCGCGATCGGCGGCGGCGCGGGCGAAGTGGGGGGTTGAAGGAGGGTGGGGTCCGCTGGCGGTGGGGGGGGAGGCGCGGTCGATCGGGCGACCGCCCGGAGTGGTTTCAGGCGAGGGTGCTTCGGCGCTCGGCTGGCTCACTGGGCTGGCCTCTGGGCCGCTGGTGGGCAGTCTGTCGGTGGCTTGGGCTGGCTGGGCCGGGGGGCTGGTGGCGCTGGGGTGTTCTCTTTTTTTTGAATTTATTTTTAATAAAACAAAACAGACTTAAAACATAAACTATAAATATTTTATATAGGACATATATATACCAAAATGATCAGGGGAATATTCCCTATCATTTGAACATTTTTCCAAAGGCAAAATCCAAACTTTATAAAAATTCATTTTTTCAATATTCAAATAAAACCCAAATTTGAATTCAAAACTTTTGGCATTGTTTCCTCGATATTTTTGAGTGTCATGTTTGCTCCTCTCATACTTTTGCTCAAGTATTTATCAGGCATAGTTTTTGAAATGATTTCCACTTGCCATAGTTTGAATTCAAATTTGAAAACTCAAAATCTTCTGAAACTTCAAATGGCATTCAAATTCAAACAGGATGCATAGATGCTTAGCTATAATTGTAAAACATTCCAAATAGGAAATTTGGGATGTTACAAACCTACCCACCTTATGATGAATCTCGCCCTCGAGATTCGGGTTGGCTAGCAAATAGGTGCGGGTGGTCTCAAGAAGGTCTTCTTGGCGCCCTGTGTGGCTTCTTCCTCGGTGTGATGACTCCACAAGTACCTTACAAAACTTGATGACCTTCTGCGGGTGACTCGCCGCAGTCTCGAGAATCGGACGCGTTTCTCCTTGTAGGTCGATCACCGCTGTCTGTATGGCCTCTAGGGGCACTGTGTCTCTCAACGGAACATCGGCCATGTCGGCATGACACTTCTTCACCGAGAAACATGGAAGACATCATGAACTCCGGACAATCCTTCCGCAATTCCAACTTGTAAGCAACTTCTCCACGACGCTCGAGGATTTTGTAGGGCCAATGAATCGGGTGCTAACTTTCCTTTGACACCAAACCTCTTGATTCCACGAAGTGAGACACACGAAGATATGCTCGGTCTCCCGCTTCGTAAGTCACTCCCTTGCGCTTTTGTCGGCATAAGTCTTCGTCTCGATTGTGCTATCTTGAGTCTGTCTCGAATCAGCTTGACTTTCTCTTCGAATCCTCGATAAGGTCGGAACCAAAAGCGATCGATCTCCACACTATCCCACAACAATGGTGTTTCGCACCTCCTTCCGTATAGAGCTTCGAAAGGGCCATCTTGATTGGATTGATAATCGTTGTTGTATGAGAACTCGCGACGGCAAATTATCATCCCAGCTAGACCCATAGTCTAGCACACAAGCTCTCAACATGTCCTCCGAATCTGATTGACTCTCTCGGTCATCCATCATGCTGCGGATGAAAAGCATCAATTCCAGCCTCGCACTCCAAAGTTTCATGTAATCGCTTCCAAAACTTTGAGGTAAACTGTGTTCCTCTATCGACACGATACTCCTCGGAACTCCATGCGGACATACGATCCTGGTCATGTATATCTTGGCCAACTTAGCACTGGTATAGGTAGTCTTCACGGAATGAAGTGAGCTACCTTGGTCAAACGATCAACCACTACCCAGATGGAATCATAACCTGAACGGGTCTGGGTAATCCTGTGATGAAATCCATTCCAAGTTTCTCCCATTTCCAATCTGGAATCGGCAAAGGTTGAAGTAACCTGCTGGCTTCGATGTTCTGCCTTTACTCGTTGACAAACATCGACATCGCTACGCACTCGGCAATATCCTTCTTCATACCGTCCACCGAAACTTTCCTTCAAATCCGGTACATCTTGGTGTTACCGGGGTGAATCGAGTATCGTGAATCATGAGCCTCTCAAGAATTAACTTCCCGAGTTCGGGATCATTGGGCACATAAATACGATCCTCGAACCATATAGTTCCGTGTTCATCCTTACGAAACCCTTTAGCTTTTCCTTCATCCATCTTTTGCTTTATCTCATCAATTTCCTTGTCCGACTTCGGGCTTCACGAATCCTTTCGCCAAAGTGGACTGAACTTCCAGAGTTGCAACATATCCTCTCGAACTATCTCCATCGGAGATCTCGAGGTCATCGACTAACTCTCGGGTAATCCTCCCGCCGCCGAGTATTCACATAACTCTTACGGCTCAAAGCGTCGGCTACAACATTAGCCTTACCGGTGGTAATGCAATCTCATGTCGTAGTCCTTTATCAACTCTAGCCATCTCCTCTGCCTGAGGTTCAATTCCTTCTGCGTGAAAATATACTTCAAACTCTTGTGGTCTGTGTAAACATCGCAACGGTTTCCGATGAGGAAATGTCTCCAGGTCTTGAGTGCATGCACTACGGCTGCTAACTCCAAATCATGTGTGGCATAATTCATCTCGTGAGGTCGTAGCTGTCTGGAGGCATAAGCTACAACTTTTCCTTCCTGCATTAGTACTCCTCCGAGTCCTTGACGAGAAGCGTCACAATAAACCTGGTATTCCTTGTGTATGTCCGGCAAAATCAACACTGGGGCTGTGACCAACCGTTTCTTCAATTCCTGAAAACTGGCCTCACATTCCTCGGTCCAAACATACTTGGCTTCCTTCTTCAACAGCTCAGTCATGGGCTTGGCAATCTTCGAGAAGTTCTCAATAAACCTCCGATAATATCCTGCGAGTCCGAGAAAACTGCGGATCTCCTTGACTGAGGTGGGTGACTGCCAATCGGTGACTGATTCAACCTTGGCGGGATCAACTGCTATTCCTTCTCCTGAAATAACATGTCCGAGGAATCCAACTTCCTTCAGCCAAAATTCACACTTGCTGAACTTGGCATACAATCGATGTTCTCAAGTTTCTCCGAACTAGACGCAAATGTTCCTTATGCTCTTCCTCGCTCTTGGAGAAAATCAATATATCATCGATGAACACCACGACAAACTTGTCCAGATATTCCATAAACACCTTGTTCATCAAATTCATGAAGTATGCGGAGCATTAGTCAATCCAAATGACATGACGGTATACTCATATAAACCATACCGTAGTGAATGCTGTTTTGGGTATATCCTTTTCACGGATCTTCAATCGATGATACCTTGATCAAGATCGATCTTAGAGAATACCTTGGCTCCAACTAGCTGATCAAAAGATCATTAATCATCGGCAGAGGGTACTTGTTCTTGATGGTCACTTCGCTCAACGCATACGATAATCCACAACCATCCTCAAGCTTCCATCCTTCTTCTCTACCAAAAGAACTGGGCTCCCCAAGGTGATGAGCTTGGCGAATATATCCTTTCTCCAATAACTCATTAATTTGTTCCTTGATCTCTTTCAACTCATTCGGTGGCATCCGATAAGGTCTCTTGGATATTGGGGCTGTGCCGCAATAACTCGATCAGAAATTCAATATCCTGTCCGGTGGCATTCTGGTAATTCCTCCGAAACACATCGGAAAATCTTGCACCTCGGCACTTCCTCTGAACAACTCCCGTGAGGGAATGCACTGATTCTTCATCTGGCTGTGCTGGCTACATACTTGATCCTCTTACGCCCGGGGTGGTGAGCAGAATAGACTTCTTGGGCACGATCTATGTTCCCTTCAAACTTCGTCAACCAATCCATGCCTAGGATTACATCCAAGGTCCGGGTTTCCAACAATATGAGGTCTCGGGAAAATTTATGGTTCCCGATGTTGAGGGTTGCATGACAGCCTAAGCTCGCCATCATTTCTCCTCCCGCGGGCCCGACGCCAAGGGGCTTCTAAGGGTTTTAGTGGGCAACCCGCACTTTTCCACAACTACCCTTGATATGAATGAATGCGTTGCACCGTAATCAAAGAGTACCAAAACTGAACGTGAATTCAATAAAACTTACCAACCACGTTGTCCGGCTGATCATAGACGCCCTCCACGTCAATGTGGTTCACCCGAGCACGAGGGAACGGATTGGGCTTCTTCACGAGCCTCCATTGCCGTTTCCATTCCTCCGCTTAGCCTCGGGCAGTCGGTGGCATAGTGCCTGTCTTCGGCACTTGAAGCGGTGATGTGGCTCAGATCCTTCTGAGCCGGGCAGAACGGTGCTGATTGCCATTACCGCTTCCATTGCCATTTCCATGGCCACGACTTATGGTCCTGGCTGCGGTTGTTCCCATTTCCTCCATGGTTATGACTTCCATGGTTATGATGGGTGTGCCCTCCCGAGTATGGTGCATAACGGGCTTCACGAGCTCTGAGTTGTGCTTCCCCGGCTGTACTTCCGCTTGCGGCTTTCTATCTGCTGCTACTTGCCTTCAAGTATGGTGGCCTTGTCTACCAGCTCCGGTAGTTATTGAAGGTAGCCACAATAAGCTGCATACTCAGCTCGTCATTGAGTCCTCAAGGAACTTCTCCGCTTTATGCATCTGTGGCCACATCATCCGGGGCATAGCGGGCTAGCTTGCTGAATTCATCCACGTCATCGCGCCACAAGACGGTTCCCTGGCGTAAGTTGCGGAACTCACGCTTCTTCGTGCTCATGGATCCGGTGAAACATGAGCGGTGCGGAAGGCTGCTGGAATTGATCCCATGTGATGGAACCAATGGGATAAGTGGCGGTGTAGTTCTCCCACCAAGAAGCTGAGGTCCATCAAGTTGATCTTGTGCAAAGCGCACCTTCTCTGCATCGGTGCATCTAACGGTGATTAGCTCTCTTCCGACTTTATGCGGAGCCAATCATCACCACAATCGGCTCGGTGCTACTAGAGAACATGGCGGATTCAGCCTCATGAATCGAGTCAAGTTATCCACGAGGGGTGGTGGCGGTGGATTGTTGGTGTTGTTGTTCGATTCGGATGAGTAGTTGCATGAGGGCATTCTCTGCTGAAGCGGTGGGTGAGCTCGGCGGAAAACCGTGTCACGCCCCGGAGGCATCCGTGTTTTGGAGTGGATGAGAAAATTAGAATAGAACAATGGTCTATGAGAAATAACACTACCCATATGAATGCACAATCATAAACACACCAATCATTTATTCATTCCACTCAAGCATGGTTCAATCTCGATTACAAAAGCTCATGACTAATCGAAAATATCGGCCTAACTGATCGATGAAAAAGTAAAAATAACATGGTGGTCGACTAAAAAGTCTTCATCAATAATCCTTGCGTCCTCAGTGCGATGTCCTCTGTTGTGGCGCCTCCTCTTGCGGCTCCTCCTCGGTGGAACTCCTTCATAATCCTGATCATTGCTCACGAGGGGTCCGTCATCTCCACTCGGGAAAAGATCCTCTCCCAAGTCCATCTTTTCCTCAATTGCTGCAAGCTTCATCTTCAGGTCGTCGACTGTCTCCATGAAGTCCGCGACTTCTTCCTCATGGTTAAGGAAGTCTGCGTGTGCCTTCTCCTCCAGTTCCAGTTCACGGAACAGTAGTCTCCTGTGTGCCTTCGAGTTACGGCGAGTCTGAATCTCCCGTTTCCTGAGGAGACACTCCAAGTCCTGGATATAAGAGAGAGTGGAGTCGTCCTCTACGGTACGAATGATATCTCCATTCCTCGCTCTGCGAGAAACCATGGCGAGGTCGGAGGGATCGAGCTCGGCCCTGTACTCCTCTCAGAGATGTCCAAGGGCACGATAGATCGCCATGTCCCTTCCGATGATCCAGTTGAAGTCGGTGAACTCAAGTCTATAGGATCTCAGATGTCCTCGAAGGTTCTCCCAGGATATGCACTTCAATCTCAGAAGCGGGTGTCCGTCGGAAGTGCATTGGTTGGCTTCGGTGATCGAGGGTAGAGCGATCTTCAGCTTCTTCACCATCTGGACCAGCTTCCGCCAAGGGCATCGCCTCATCGGGTGGCAAAACTCCGTAGCAAACGGGGTGAACTCGACGGCCATCTAGAATGTTGAAAATCGGAGAGGAGTTAGAAATGAACAGGGAGAATTACGGAATGATAAAGTAAATGGTCTCTTCCTATGGCTTTCCGATCCTAGGGGTTACGATCCCACGGTCGGCGTGTGCTCGATACCATCTCAGAGCGACCGACCCAAATTCGGTCAAATCTCGTGTGCGTACCATCCCAAGATCATGCTTTGGTACTCACAAGACATCGATGAAATAATCAAAGTTCAATCACACCTGAATTTATTACACGGTTCTCATATAGAGTCTTTATTACAAGAGAATAAATTCGCTCAAGGCCAACTCATGAGAAATAAACTACTAATGCTGGAAGCGTAGAAGATAAAGCGAGTCCATCCGACTCCAAAGGGCAATCGCCAAGCGAGCGTAGCCTCACTCCTCGATCGGAATAAATCTTTGCAACATAAGACGTTGCAGCCGTGTAGGTCAGCTTTTGAATAAGTGGCAAGTCATGAAGAGAATAACAATAATAAAATTTCTAACACTATATGCATTTTGGTGTGGAGCTCTAAGTTTCATCATTTTGCGAAAAGCAAATTTTTCCCTACTACAGTGGACTTGCTTGCAAATTACTACAAATTGTTGGTAGTTATTGAGATGGTTCCGCCAACCAATATCTCATTCCCAAATTATTAAGTCATAAACCCTCAAATTAATTCATTAGTTTTAGTGTTGAGATTTCGAATACTTCCAAGTTCCAGAGGCTCAAATTGTCCGTAATCGGGACACGGCTAATCAATTAGATCTTTAACTCTGCAGAGGTTTGCGACTTCACTTTTCCGCAAGAATCATTCCTCCTTTTAAGTCTTCGCACTTCATGGTGTTTGAAGACGGACGAATGAAACAGGTCTTCCAAAGAGTTCTTCAGCTAACGCCGATACCCATCCAATCCTACCGTTCTTCTACATCTCGTAGTACCGCCCAGCCAGCGTCACTACTAGGGTTGACCCAGCCAGAGCCCGTAATGGCTTGCGGCTGCACAGTAAGCTTCGGTCATGGGGCATCCATCCGTCTCTTCGTGGCTGGGTGAAGCTTTCCGCAAGATGTCATGGCACTTCTCCATGCATCCCGCCAACCACTGGGTTCTCCGTGGTGCCCGTCAACCGTCCTCCACCCAGTAGTGAATTCCGAAGTCCATCTTGATCATTGTAGTTCATGGGATTGTCATCATCATTGACTCTCACATCTTGCTTATGAATTTCACTCAACCAAAACCCGTCACGAGCATAGCAAAGTAAACTACTTCGTCCGGGGTCATGGTAACAAGGGATTGGTTCATCCTACCACATGATACTACTCAAGATTAATAACTTCAAAATTTCAACTACTGCATGCATGGTGGGTGGTGATAATTTCTAATGCACAAAAACATAGGTATAGAAAATAACATGATCAAAACTTGCCTTGTCGATGATCCTCGTAAGCTAAAGATTCAGTAGTAGCAAGCTTCAGACTCGGAAACTCTACCGAGACAAACAATAATCACAATAAGCATATAGCATAGGATCACATAATACAATAGCATAACAATAGCAACATAACACACCAAAACAACCAAATCAAAACCCAAGGGAAAACTCAAAGAAAACCAACTCAAGTTTCCTACTTCAAACAACAACTAGAATAGTTTTATATAACAAAAATTTTCTCAACATAACCTAATCATGGTTTTATGTTAACTTAACAGAAAACATTTCATTAAGCAACTAGGAGCAAAAAGAATTAATTTAAAATCTATTATGAAACTCCTATTAGGCCTAATTCAATTTCTATTAAGAAAAATAAAATAAAACTTTTATTTATTATAAATAAAAGTTCATCCTATAAAGTGACAGAAACTATCCTAGAATAATCAATCACATGATAAAAATAAATTTATTTACTAATTAAAATAATAGGAAAACAGTAGCTAGTTAATTAATTAGGATTAACAAGATTCTGCTTAAAACTATTTTTTATTAATCCTAAAATACCCAAATTAATTCCTATGGTTTGGCAATGTCAAAATAAAGTTGGAGCAAAAAGAATCATCCAAAAATAATTTTTCTAACTCATGTTATAACAGATTTACTATTCTGACTAAAACTAAAATAAAGCAATTTTAATTAATTTTAACATAGCTAAATATATTTTCTACAGAAACTATAGAAAATTTGCAAACCAACAAAAAAATAATCACCTAAAAATATTAAACAGAATAAAAGATATGAATTTTTCAAAGTAGGAACTATTCTGTTAAAACAGAAAACAAAAATAAAAGAAAAAAATGGCCTAATGGGCCTAAACTACGCACTGAGCGTAATATAAACTAAACGGGCCTAGGTTAAGCTGAATCGGTCCGGGCTAAAAATAAAATAAACCCTAGCTAAAAACTAAACCGGACTAAACCGGAGCGGACCGGTTTTATTAAAAGAACTTACCCCTTCGGGGGTGTTCTAATCCTAACCGTCGATTTGAGATCGGACGGGAGGGATCTCCATGACTTCACCGGAGCTCGGCTCGGCGGCGGCGGCGGAAAAGGGCTGGCCTCTCGGTCGTCGGGAGGTCGGTGGAGTGTGTGGAAAGTGACGAGCTCTGGGAGGGTCTTGGTGGAGTCGGTGGAGGTCGGGAGGGTCTAGGGCGGCGACGGCGACGGAAATGGCGGCGGCGGTCGGCTCGGCTCGCAGCGTGAGAGAGAGAGAGGAGAGGCTCGGAGGGGCTGGGGAAATGGGGTGCGGGGCCCGGTGTTTATAGGGAGGGCCTCGGCGTTGGCAGGGGGGCGATCGGGGAGATCGACATCCGGATCTCACGGATCCGCGATCGTGGGCGCGCTTGCGGCGTGGTGGGGTTGAAGGAGGTGGGGTCCGCTGGCGGTGGGGAGGGGAGGCGCGGTGCGATCGGGCGACCGGCCCGGAGTGGTTTCGGGCGGGGGTGGCCTGGCCGCTCACTGGGCTGGCCTCTGGGCACTGGTGGGCAGTGCGGTCGGTGGCTTCATTTGGCTGGACTAGGGCTGGTGGCGCACTGGGGTGTTCTCTTTTTTTGAATTTAATTTTTAATAAAACAAAACAGAGTTAAAACATAAACTATAAATATTTTATATAGGACATATATACCAAAATGATCAGGGAATATTCCTATCATTTGAACATTTTCCAAAGGCAAAATCCAAACTTTATAAAATTCATTTTTTTCAATATTCAAATAAAACCCAAATTTGAATTCAAAACTTTTGGCATTGTTTCCTCTGATATTTTTGGAGTGTCATGTTTGCTCCTCTCATACTTTTGCTCAAGTATTTATCAGGCATAGTTTTTGAAATGATTTCCACTTGCCATAGTTTGAATTCAAATTTGAAAACTCAAAATCTTCTGAAACTTCAAATGGCATTCAAATTCAAACAGGATGCATAGATGCTTAGCTATAATTGTAAAACATTCCAAATAGGAAATTTGGGATGTTACATTTCGGTACTAGGATCGGTCAAATCGTGAAGACGTACGACTACATCAACCGCGTTGTCATAACGCTTCCGCTTTCGGTCTACGAGGGTACATAGACAACACTCTCCCCTCTCGTTGCTATGCATCACCTAGATGGATCTTGCGTATGCGTAGGTTTTTTTTTTTGAAATTACTGCATTTCCCAACAGTGGCATCCGAGCCAGGTCTATGCGTAGATGTTATATGCACGAGTATGAACACAAAGAGTTGTGGGTGATAATAGTCATACTGCTTACCAGCATCCAGCATGTCATACTTGTTGGGGAACGTAGTAATTTCAAAAAAATTCCTACGCACACGCAAGATCATGGTGATGCATAACAACGAGAGGGGAGAGTGTTGTCTACGTACCCTCGTAGACCGAAAGCGGAAGCGTTAGCACAACGTGGTTGATGTAGTCGTACGTCTTCACGATCCGACCGATCAAGTACCGAACGGACGGTACCTCCGAGTTCAGCACACGTTCAGCCCGATGACGTCCCTCGAACTCCGATCCAGCCGGGTGTTGAGGGAGAGTTTCGTCAGCACGACGGCGTGGTGACAAATGTTGATGTTCTACCGACGCAGGGCTTCGCCTAAGCATCGCTACAGTATTATCGAGGTGGACTATGGTGGAGGGGGGCACCGCACACGGTTGGGAGAGATCAACTGATCAACTTGTGTGTCTAGAGGTGCCCCCTGCCCCCGTATATAAAGGAGCAAGGGGGAGTGCGGCCGGCCAAGGGGAGGGCGCGCCAGGAGGAGTCCTACTCCCACCGGGAGTAGGACTCCTCCCTTTCCTAGTTGGAATAGGATTCGGGAGGGGGAAAGAGGAGGGAGAGAGGGAAGGGGGGGGGGGGCGCCGCCCCCCTCTCCTTGTCCTATTCGGACTAGGGGGGAGGGGCGCGCGGCCCAGCCCTGACCGCCTCTCCTCTTCTCCGTAAAGGCCCACTAAGGCCCATTTACCTCCCGGGGGGTTCCGGTAACCTCCCGGTACTCCGGTAAAATCCCGATTTCACCCGGAACACTTCCGATATCCAAACATAGGCTTCCAATATATCAATCTTCATGTATCGACCATTTCGAGACTCCTCGTCATGTCCGTGATCACATCCGGGACTCCGAACGACCTTCGGTACATCAAAATATATAAACTCATAATATAACTGTCATCGTAACGTTAAGCATGCGGACCCTACGGGTTCGAGAACTATGTAGACATGACCGAGACACGTCTTTGGTCAATAACCAATAGCGGAACCTGGATGCTCATATTGGCTCCCACATATTCTATGAAGATCTTTATCGGTCAGACCGCATAACAACATACGTTGTTCCCTTTGTCATCGGTATGTTACTTGCCAGATTCGATCGTCGGTATCTCAATACCTAGTTCAATCTCGTTACCGGCAAGTCTCTTTACTCGTACTGTAATACATCATCCCGCAACCAACTCATTAGTTGCAATGCTTGCAAGGCTTAAGTGATGTGCATTACCGAGAGGGCCCAGAGATACCTCTCCGACAATCGGAGTGACAAATCCTAATCCCAAAATACGCCAACCCAACAAGTACCTTCGGAGACACCTGTAGAGCTCCTTTATAATCACCCAGTTACATTGTGACGTTTGGTAGCACACAAAGTGTTCCTCCGGTAAACGGGAGTTGCATAATCTCATAGTCATAGGAACATGTATAAGTCACGAAGAAAGCAATAGCAACATATTAAACGATCGTGTGCTAAAAGCTAACGGAATGGGTCATGTCAATACCATCATTCTCCTAATGATGTGACCCCGTTAATCAAATGACAACTCATGTCTATGTCTAGGAAACATAACCATCTTTGATCAACGAGCTAGTCAAGTAGAGGCATACTAGTGACAATCTGCTTGTCTATGTATTCACACATGTATTATGTTTCCGGTTAATACAATTCTAGCATGAATAATAAACATTTATCATGATACAAGGAAATAAATAATAACTTTATTATTGCATCTAGGGCATATTTCCTTCAGTCTCCCACTTGCACTAGAGTCAATAATCTAGATTACACAGTAATGATTCTAACGCCCATGGAGCCTTGGTGCTGATCATGTTTTGCTCGTGGAAGAGGCTTAGTCAACGGGTCTGCAACATTCAGATCCGTATGTATCTTGCAAATTTCTATGTTTCCCACCTGGACTAGATCCCGGATGGAATTGAAGCGTCTCTTGATGTGCTTGGTTCTCCTGTGAAATCTGGATTCCTTCGCCAAGGCAATTGCACCAGTATTGTCACAAAAGATTTTCATTGGACCCGATGCACTAGGTATGACACCTAGATCGGATATGAACTCCTTCATCCAGACTCCTTCATTTGCTGCTTCCGAAGCAGCTATGTACTCCGCTTCACACATAGATCCCGCCACGACGCTTTGTTTAGAACTGCACCAACAGACAGCTCCACCGTTCAATGTAAACACGTATCCGGTTTGTGATTTAGAATCGTCCGGATCAGTGCCAAAGCTTGCATCAACGTAACCATTTACGATGAGTTCTTTGTCACCTCCATAAACGAGAAACATATCCTTAGTCCTTTTCAGGTATTTCAGGATGTTCTTGACCGCTGTCCGATGATCCACTCTGGATTACTTTGGTACCTCCTGCTAGACTTATAGCAAGGCACACATCAGGTCTGGTACACAACATTGCATACATGATAGAGCCTATGGCTGAAGCATAGGGAACATCTTTTATCTTCTCTCTATCTTCTGCAGTGGTCGGGCATTGAGTCTTACTCAACTTCACACCTTGTAAAACAGGCAAGAACCCTTTCTTTGCTTGATCCATTTTGAACTTCTTCAAAACTTTGTCAAGGTATGTGCTTTGTGAAAGTCCAATTAAGCGTCTTGATCTATCTCTATAGATCTTGATGCCCAATATGTAAGCAGCTTCATTGAGGTCTTTCATTCAAAAACTCTTATTCAAGTATCCCTTTATGCTATCCAGAAATTCTATATCATTTCCAATCAGCAATATGTCATCCACATATAATATCATAAATGCTATAGATCTCCCACTCACTTTCTTGAAAATACAGGCTTCTCCAAAAGTCTGTACAAAACCAAATGCTTTGATCACACTATCAAAGCGTTTATTCCAACTCCGAGAGGCTTGCACCAGTCCATAAATGGATCGCTGGAGCTTGCACACTTTGTTAGCTCCCTTTGGATCGATAAAACCTTCCGGTTGCATCATATACAACTCTTCTTCCAGAAATCCATTCAGGAATGCAATTTTGACATCCATTTGCCAAATTTCATAATCATAAAATGCAGCAATTGCTAACATGATTCAGACAGACTTAAGCATTGCTACGGGTGAGAAGGTCTCATCGTAGTCAATCCCTTGAACTTGTCGAAAACCTTTCGCGACAAGTCGAGCTTTGTAGACAGTAACATTACCGTCAGCATCAGTCTTCTTCTTGAAGATCCATTTATTCTCAATTGCTTGCCGATTATCGGGCAAGTCAACCAAAGTCCACACTTTGTTCTCATGCATGGATCCCATCTCAGATTTCATGGTCTCAAGCCATTTTGCGGAATCTGGGCTCACCATCGCTTCTTCATAGTTTGTAGGTTCGTCATGGTCTAGTAACATAACTTCCAGAACAGGATTACCATACCACTCTGGTGCGGATCTTACTCTGGTTGACCTACGAGGTTCAGTAACAACTTGATCTGAAGTTTCATGATCATCATCATTAACTTCCTCACTAATTGGTGTAGGTGTCGCAGAAACCGGTTTCTGTGATGAACTACTTTCCAATAAGGGAGTAGGTATAGTTACCTCATCAAGTTCTACTTTCCTCCCACTCACTTCTTTCGAGAGAAACTCCTTCTCTAGAAAAACTCCGAATTTAGCAACAAAAGTCTTGCCTCCGGATTTGTGATAGAAGGTGTACCCAACAGTTTCCTTTGGGTATCCTATGAAGACACATTTCTCCGATTTGGGTTCGAGCTTATCAGGTTGAAGCTTTTTCACATAAGCATAGCAGCCCCAAACTTTAAGAAACGACAACTTTGGTTTCTTGCCAAACCATAGTTCATAAGGCATTGTCTCAACGGATTTTGATGGTGTCCTATTTAACGTGAATGTAGCCGTCTCTAAAGCATAACCCCAAAACAATAGCGGTAAATCAGTAAGAGACATCATAGATCGCACCATATCAAGTAAAGTACGATCACGACGTTCGGACACACCATTACGTTGTGGTGTTCGGGTGGCGTGAGTTGCTGAAACTATTCCGCATTGTTTCAAATGTAGACCAAACTCGTAACTCAAATATTCTCCTCCACGATCAGATCGTAGAAACTTTATTTTCTTGTTACGATGATTTTCAACTTCCCTCTGAAATTTTTTGAACTTTTCAAAAGTTTCAGACTTATGTTTCATTTAGTAGATATACCCGTATCTGCTTAAATCATCTGTGAAGGTGAGAAAATAACGATATCCGCCACGAGCCTCAACATTCATCGGACCACATACATCGTATGTATGATTTCCAACAAATCTGTTGCTCTCTCCATAGTTACGGAGAGCGGTGTTTTAGTCATCTTGCCCATGAGGCACGGTTCATAAGTACCAAGTGATTCATAATCAAGTGGTTCCAAAAGTCCATAGGTATGGAGTTTCTTCATCGCATTACACGATATGACTTAAATGGCAAGTGCCACAAATAAGTTGCACTATCATTATCAACTCTGCATCTTTTGGCTTCAACATTATGAATATGTGTATCACTACTATCGAGATTCAATAAAATAGACCACTCTTCAAGGGTGCATGACCATAAAAGATATTACTCATATAAATAGAACAACCATTATTCGTGATTTAAATGAATAACCGTCTCGCATCAAACAAGATCCAGATATAATGTTCATGCTCAATGCTGGCACCAAATAACAATTATTTAGGTCTAATACTAATCCGAAGGTAGATGTAGAGGTAGCGTGCCGACCGCGATCACATCGACTTTGGAACCATTTCCCCACGCGATCGTCACCTCGTCCTTAGCCAATCTTCGCTTAATCCGTAGCCCCTATTTGAGTTGCAAATATTAGCAATGAACCAGTATCAAATACCCGGTGCTCTGCGAGCATTAGTAAGGAACACATCAATAACATGTATATCACATATACCTTTGTTCACCTTGCCATCCTTCTTATCCGCCAAATACTTGGGGCAGTTCCGCTTCGGTGACTAGTCGCTTGCGGAGAAGCACTCGATTTCAGGCTTAGGTCCAGACTTGGGTTTCTTCTCTGAGCAGCAACTTGCTTGCTGTTCTTTTGAAGTTCCTTCTTCTTCCCTTTGTCCTTTTCTTGAAACTAGTGGTCTTGTTGACCATCAACACTTGATGCTCCTTCTTGATTTCTACCTCCGCAGCCTTTAGCATTGCGAAGAGCTCGGGAATCGTTTTTTCCACCCCTTGCATGTTATAGTTCATCACGAAGCTTTTGTAGCTTGGTGGCGGTGATTGGAGAATTTCATCAATGACGCTATCATCGGAAGATTAACTCCCAGTTGAATCAAGTGATTATTATACCCAGACATCTTGAGTATATGCTCACTGACATAACTATTC
Source organism: Aegilops longissima (assembly GCA_021605205.1). Classification (NCBI taxonomy): domain Eukaryota; kingdom Viridiplantae; phylum Streptophyta; class Magnoliopsida; order Poales; family Poaceae; genus Aegilops; species Aegilops longissima. The sequence goes on along the minus strand of CM038679.1, from coordinate 622,249,786 downwards.
TCCTCCATCTTGCAGCTATAGAACTTATTGGAGACTTCATATCTCTCAATCCGGGCATTTGCTTGAAATATTAACTTCAACTCCTGGAACATCTCATATGCTCCATGACGTTCAAAACGTCGTTGAAGTCCCGGTTCTAAGCCGTAAAGCATGGAACACTGAACTATCGAGTAGTCATCAGCTTTGCTCTGCCAGATGTTCATAACATCTGGTGTTGCTCCTGCAGCAGGCCTGGCACCTAGCAGTGCTTCTAGGACGTAATTCTTCTGTGCAGCAATGAGGATAATCCTCAAGTTACGGACCCAGTTCGTGTAATTGCTACCATCATCTTTCAACTTTGCTTTCTCAAGGAACGCATTAAAATTCAACGGAACAACAGCGCGGGCCATCTATCTACAATCAAACATAGACAAGCAAGATACTATCAGGTACTAAGTTCATGGTAAATTTAAGTTCAATTAATCACATTACTTAAGAACTCCCACTTAGATAGACATCCCTCTAATCCTCTAAGTGATCACGTGATCCAAATCAACTAAACCATGTCCGATCATCACATGAGATGGAGTAGTTTCAATGGTGAACATCACTATGTTGATCATATCTACTATATGATTCACGCTCGACCTTTCGGTCTTCGTGTTCCGAGGCCATATCTGTTATATGCTAGGCTCGTCAAGTTTAACCTGAGTATTCCGCGTGTCCAACTGTTTTGCACCCGTTGTATTTGAACGTAGAGCCTATCACACCCGATCATCACGTGGTGTCTCAGCACGAAGAACTTTCGCAACGGTGCGTACTCAGGGAAAACACTTATACTTTGATAATTTAGTGAGGGATCATCTTATAATGCTACCGTCAATCAAAGCAAGATAAGATTCATAAAAGATAAACATCACATGCAATCAATATAAGTGATATGATATGGCCATCATCATCTTGTGCTTGTGATCTCCATATCCGAAGCACCGTCATGATCACCATCGTCACCGGCGCGACACCTTGATCTCCATCATAGCATCATTGTCGTCTCGCCAATCTTATGCTTCTACGACTATCGCTACCGCTTAGTGATAAAGTAAAGCATTACAGGGCGATTGCATTGCATACAATAAAGCGACAACCATATGGCTCCTGCCAGTTGCCGATAACTCGGTTACAAAACATGATCATCTCATACAATAAAATATAGCATCACGTCTTGACCATATCACATCAAAACATGCCCTGCAAAAACAAGTTAGACGTCCTCTACTTTGTTGTTGCAAGTTTTACGTGGCTGCTACGGGCTTAGCAAGAACCGTTCTTACCTACGCATCAAAACCACAACGATAGTTTGTCAAGTTGGTGCTGTTTTAACCTTCGCAAGGACCGGGCGTAGCCACACTCGGTTCAACTAAAGTTGGAGAAACTGACACCCGCTAGCCACCTTTGTGCAAAGCACGTCGGGAGAACTGGTCTCGCGTAAGCGTACGCGTAATGTCGGTCCGGGCCGCTTCATCCAACAATACCACCGAACCAAAGTATGACATGCTGGTAAGCAGTATGACTTATATCGCCCACAACTCACTTGTGTTCTACTCGTGCATATGACATCTACGCATAAAACCAGGCTCGGATGCCACTGTTGGGGAACGTAGTAATTTCAAAAAAATTCCTACGCACACGCAAGATCATGGTGATGCATAGCAACAAGAGGGGAGAGTGTTGTCTACGTACCCTCATAGACCGAAAGCGGATAGCACAACGTGGTTGATGTAGTCGTACGTCTTCACGATCCGACCGATCAAGTACCGAACGTACGGTACCTCCGAGTTCAGCACACGTTCAGCCCGATGACGTCCCTCGAACTCCGATCCAGCCGAGTGTTGAGGGAGAGTTTCGACAGCATAATGGCGTGGTGACGATGTTGATGTTCTACCGATGCAGGGCTTCGCCTAAGCACCGCTACAGTATTATCGAGGTAGACTATGGTGGAGGGGGGCACCGCACACAGTTGGGAGAGATCAACTGGTCAACTTGTGTGTCTAGAGGTGCCCCCCTGCCCCCGTATGTAAAGGAGCAAGGGGGGGTGCGGCCGGCCAAGGGGAGGACGCGCCAGGAGGAGTCCTACTCCCACCGGGAGTAGGACTCCCCCCTTTCCTAGTTGGAATATGATTCGGGAGGGGGAAAGAGGAGGGAGAGAAGGAAGGGGGGCGCCGCCCCCCTCTCCTTGTCCTATTCGAACTAGGGGGGAGGGGCGCACAGCCCAGCCCTAGCCGCCTCTCCTCTTCTCCATAAAGGCCCACTAAGGCCCATTTACCTCCCGGGGGGTTCCGGTAACCTCCCGGTACTCCGGTAAAATCCCGATTTCACCCGGAACACTTTTGATATCCAAACATAGGCTTCCAATATATCAATCTTCATGTCTCGACCATTTCGAGACTCCTCGTCATGTCCATGATCACATCCAGGACTCCGAACAACCTTCGGTACATCAAAACATATAAACTCATAATATAACTGTCATCGTAATGTTAAGCGTGCGGACCCTACGGGTTTGAGAACTATGTAGACATGACTGAGACATGTCTGGTCAATAACCAATAGCAGAACCTGGATGCTCATATTGGCTCCCACATATTATACGAAGATCTTTATCGGTCAGACCACATAACAACATACGTTGTTCCCTTTGTCATCGGTATGTTACTTGCCCGAGATTCGATCGTCGGTATCTCAATACCTAGTTCAATCTCGTTACCGGCAAGTCTCTTTACTCGTACTGTAATACATCATCCCGCAACCAACTCATTAGTTGCAATTCTTGCAAGTCTTAAGTGATGTGCATTACCGAGAGGGCCCAGAGATACCTCTTCGACAATCGGAGTGACAAATCCTAATCTCGAAATACGCCAACCCAACAAGTACCTTCGGAGACACTGTAGAGCTCCTTTATAATCACCCCCGATTACGTTGTGATGTTTGGTAGCACACAAAGTGTTCCTCCGTAAACGGAGTTGCATAAGCTCATAGTCATAGGAACATGTATACGTCATGAAGAAAGAAATAGCAACATACTAAACGATCGTGTGCTAAGCTAACGGAATGGGTCATGTCAATCACATCATTCTCTAATGATGTGATCCCATTAATCAAATGACAACTCATGTCTATGGCTAGGAAACATAACCATCTTTGATCAACGAGCTAGTCAAGTAGAGGCATACTAGTGACAATCTGTTTGTCTATGTATTCACACATGTATTATGTTTCCGGTTAATACAATTCTAGCATGAATAATAAACATTTATCATGATATAAGGAAATAAATAATAACTTTATTATTGCCTCTAGGGCATATTTCCTTCAATACTTTGATTCGGCGGTATTGTTGGATGAAGCGGCCCGGACCGACATTACGCGTATGCTTACGCGAGACTGGTTCTACCGACGTGCTCCGCACACAGGTGGCTGGCGGTTGTCAGTTTCTCCAACTTTAGTTGAATCAAGTGTGGCTACGGCCGGTCCTTGTTGAAGGTTAAAACAACACACTTGACGAAAAATTGTTGTGGTTTTGATGTATAGGTAAGAACGGTTCTTGCTCAGCCCGTAGCAGCCACGTAAAACTTGCAACAACAAAGTAGAGGACGTCTAACTTGTTTTTGCAGGGCATGTTGTGATGTGATATGGTCAAGACATGATGCTAATATTTTATTGTATGAGATGATCATGTTTTGTAATGGAGTTATCGGCAACTGGTAGGAGCCATATGGTTTTCGCTTTATTGTATGAAATGCAATCGCCATGTAATTGCTTTACTTTATCACTAAGTGGTAGCGATAGTCGTAGAAGCAATAGTTGGCGAGACGACAACGATGCTTCGATGGAGATCAAGGTGTCAAGCCGGTGACGATGGTGATCATGACAGTGCTTTGGAGATGGAGATCAAAGGCACAAGATGATGATGGCCATATCATATCACTTATATTGATTGCATGTGATGTTTATCCTTTATGCATCTTATTTTGCTTAGTTCAGAGGTAGCATTATACGATGACCTCTTACTAAATTTTAGGGTATAAGTGTTCTCCCTGAGTATGCACCGTTGCGAAAGTTCGTCGTGCCGAGACACCACGTGATGATCGGGTGTGATAAGCTCTACGTTCACATACAACGGGTGCAAGCCAGTTTTGCACACGCAGAATACTCGGATTAAACTTGATGAGCCTAGCATATGCAGATATGGATTCGGAACACTGAGACCGAAAGGTCGAGCGTGAATCATATAGTAGATATGATCAACATAGTGATGTTCACCATTGAAAACTACTCCATCTCACGTGATGATCGGACATGGTTTAGTTGATTTGGATCACGTGGTCACTTAGATGATTAGAGGGATGTCTATCTAAGTGGGAGTTCTTAAGTAATATGATTAATTGAACTTTAATTTATCATGAACTTAGTACCTGATAGTATTTTGCATGTCTATGTTGTTGTAGATAGATGGCCTGTGCTGTTGTTCCATTGAATTTCAATGCGTTCCTAGAGAAAGCTAAGTTGAAAGATGATGGTAGCAACTACACGGACTGGGTCCGTAACTTGAGGATTATCCTCATTGCTGCATAGAAGAATTACGTCCTGGAAGCACCGCTACCAAACCCGCTGCAGGAGCAACGCCAGATGTTATGAACGTCTGGCAGAGCAAAGCTGATGACTACTCAATAGTTCAGTGTGCCATGCTTTACGGCTTAGAACTGAGACTTCAACAACGTTTTGAACGTCATGGAGCATATGAGATGTTCCAGGAGTTGAATTTAATATTTCAAGCAAATGCACAGATTGAGAGATATGAAGTCTCCAATAAGTTCTATAGCTGCAAAATGGAGGAGAATAATTCTGTCAGTGATCATATGCTCAAAATGTCTGGGTATCATAATCACTTGACTCAGCTGGGAGTTAATCTTCCGGTTGATAGTGTCATTGACAGAGTTCTTCAATCACTGCACCAAGCTACAAAAGTTTCATGATGAACTATAACATGCAAGGGATGGATAAGATGATTCCCGAGCTCTTCGCAATGCTAAAGGTTGCTGAGGTAGAAATCAAGAAGGAGCATCAAGTGTTGATGGTCAACAAGACCACCAGTTTCAAGAAAAAGGGTAAAGGGAAGAAGGGGAACTTCAAGAAGAATGGCAATCAAGTTGCTGCTCAAGTGAAGAAGCCCAAGTCTAGACCTAAGCCTGAGATTGAGTGCTTCTACTGCAAAGGGACTGGTCACTGGAAGCGGAACTGTCCCAAGTATTTGGCGGATAAGAAGGATGGCAAGGTGAACAAAGGTATATGTGATATACATGTTATTGATGTGTACCTTACTAATACTCGCAGTAGCACCTGGGTATTTGATACTGGTTCTATTGCTAATATTTGCAACTCGAAACAGGGACTACGGATTAAGCGGAGATTGGATAAGGACGAGGTGACGATGCATGTGGGAAATGGTTCCAAAGTCGACGTGATCGCCGTCGGCACGCTACCTCTACATCTATGTTCGGGATTAGTTTTAGACCTGAATAATTGTTATTTGGTGCCAGCGTTAAGCATGAACATTATATCTGGATCTTGTTTGATGCGAGATGGTTATTCATTTAAATCCGAGAATAATAGTTGTTCTATTTATATGAGTAATATCTTTTATGGTCATGCACCCTTGAAGAGTGGTCTATTTTTGTTGAATCTCGATAGTAGTGACACACATATTCATAATATTGAAGCCAAAAGATGCAGAGTTGATAATGATAGTGCAACTTATTTGTGGCACTGACGTTTGGGTCATATTGGTGTAAAGTGCATGAAGAAACTCCATTTTGATGGACTTTTGGAATCACTTGATTATGAATCACTTGGTACTTGCGAACCATGCCTCATGGGCAAGATGATTAAAACTCCGTTCTCCGGGACAATGAAGCGAGCAACAGATTTGTTGGAAATCATACATACTGATGTATGTGGTCCGATGAATATTGAGGATCGCGGCGGGTATCGTTATTTTCTGACTTTCACAGATGATTTGAGCAGATATGGGTATATCTACTTGATGAAACATAAATCTGAAACATTTGAAAATTCAGAGTGAAGTGAAAAATCATTGTAACAAGAAAATAAAGTTTCTACAATCTGATCGTGGAGGAGAATATTTGAGTGACGAGTTTGGTCTTCATTTGAAACAATGCGGAATAGTTTCGCAACTCACGCCACCTGGAACACCACAGCGTAATGGTGTATCCAAATGTCGTAACCGCACGTTAATAGATATGGTGCGATCGATGATGTCTGTTACTGATTTACCGCTATCATTTTGGGGTTATGCTTTAGAGACGGCTGCATTCACGTTAAATAGGGCACCATCTAAATCCGTTGAGACAACACCTTATGAACTGTGGTTTGGCAAGAAACCCAAGTTGTCATTTCTTAAAGTTTGGGGCTGCGATGCTTATGTGAAAAAGCTTCAACCTGATAAGCTTGAACCCAAATCGGAGAAATGTGTCTTCATAGGATACCCAAAGGAGACTGTTGGGTACATCTTCTATCACAGATCCGAAGGCAAGACATTCGTTGCTAAGAATGGATCCTTTCTAGAGAAGGAGTTTCTCTTGAAAGAAGTGAGTGGGAGGAAAGTAGAACTTGATGAGGTAACTATACCTGCTCCCTTACTGGAAAGTAGTTTATCACAGAAATCAGTTCCTGTGACTCATACACCAATTAGTGAGGAAGCTAATGATGATGATCATATAACTTTAGATCAAGTTACTACTAAACCTCGTAGGTCAACCAGAGTAAGATATGCACCAGAGTGGTACGGTAATCCTGTTCTGGAGGTCGTGTTACTTGACCATGACGAACCTACAAACTATGAGGAAGCGATGATGAGCTCAGATTCCGCAAAATGGCTTGAGGCCATGAAATCTGAGATGGGATCCATGTATGAGAACAAAATGTGGACTCTGGTTGACTTGCCCGACGATCGGCAAGCCATCGAGAATAAATGGATCTTCAAGAAGAAGACTGACGCTGACAGTAATGTTACTGTCTACAAAGCCCGACCTGTTGCGAAAGGTTTTCGACAAGTTCAAGGAGTTGACTACGATGAGACTTTCTCACCCGTAGCGATGCTTAAGTCCGTCCGAATCATGTTAGCAATTGCTGCATTTTATGATTATGAAATTTGGCAAATGGATGTAAAGACTGCAATGCTAAATGGATTTCTGGAAGAAGAGTTGTATATAATGCAACCTGAAGGTTTTATCAATCGAAAGGATGCTTACAAAGTGTGCAAGCTCCAGCGATCCATTTATGGACTGGTGCAAGCATCTCGGAGTTGGAATAAACGTTTTGATAGTGTGATCAAAGCATATGGTTTTATCTGAGCTTTGGAGAAGCTTTGTATTTACAAGAAAGTGAGTGGGAGCTCAGAGCATTTCTAATATTATATGTGGATGACATATTGTTGATTGGAAATGATATATAATTTCTGGATAGCATAAAAGGATACTTGAACAAGAGTTTTTCAATGAAAGAGCTCGGTGAAGCTGCTTATATATTGGGCATCAAGATCTATAGAGATAGATCAAGACGCTTAATTGGACTTTCACAAAGCACATACCTTGATAAAGTTTTGAAGAAGTTCAAAATGGATCAAGCAAAGAAAGGGTTCTTGCCTGTGTTACAAGGTGTGAAGTTGAGTCAGACTCAATGCTCAACCACTGCAGAAGATAGAGAGAAAATGGAAGTCATTCCCTATGCTTCAGCCATAGGTTCTATCATGTATGCAATGCTGTGTACCAGACCTGATGTGTGCCTTGCTATTAGTTTAGCAGGAGGTACCAAAGTAATCCAGAGTGGATTATCTTGGACAGCGATCAAGAACATCCTGAAATACGGAAAGGACTAAGGATATGTTTCTCGTTTATGGAGGTGACAAAGAGCTCGTCGTAAATGGTTACGTCGATGCAAGCTTTGACACTGATCCGGATGACTCTAAGTCACAAACCGGATACGTGTTTATATTGAACGGTGGAGCTGCCAGTTGGTGCAATTCTAAGCAAAGCGTCGTGGCGGGATCTACGTGTGAAGCGGAGTACATAGCTGCTTCGGAAGCAGCAAATGAAGGAGTCTGGATGAAGGAGTTCATATCCGATCTAGGTGTCATACCTAGTGCATCGGGTCCAATGAAAATCTTTTGTGACAATACTGGTGCAATTGCCTTGGCAAAGGAATCCAGATTTCACAAGAGGACCAAGCACATCAAGAGATGCTTCAATTCCATCCGCGATCAAGTCAAGGAGGGAGACATAGAGATTTGCAAGATACATACAGATCTGAATGTTGCAGACCCGTTGACTATGCCTCTCTCACGAGCAAAACATGATCAACACCAAGACTCCATGGGTGTTAGAATCATTACTGTGTAATCTAGATTATTGACTCTAGTGCAAGTGGGAGACTGAAGGAAATATGCCCTAGAGGAAATAATAAAGTTGTTATTTATATTTCCTTATATCATGATAAATGTTTATTATTCATGCTAGAATTGTATTAACCGGAAACTTAGTACATGTGTGAATACATACACAAACAGAGTGTCACTAGTATGCCTCTACTTGACTAGCTCGTTGAATCAAAGATGGTTAAGTTTCCTAGACATAGACATGAGTTGTCATTTGATTAACGGGATCACATTATTAGAGAATGATGTGATTGACTTGACCCATTCTGTTAGCCTAGCACTTGATCATTTAGTTTATTTGCTATTGCTTTCTTCATGACTTATACACGTTCCTATGACTATGAGATTATGCAACTCCCGAATACCGGAGGAACACTTAGTGTGCTACCAAACGTCGGAACATAACTGGGTGGTTATAAAGGTGCTCTACAGGTGTCTCCGATGGTGTTTGTTGAGTTGGCATAGATCGAGATTAGGACTTGTCACTCCGATTGTCGGAGATGTATCTCTGGGCCCTCTCGGTAATGCACATCACTATAAGCCTTGCAAGCAATGTGACTAATGAGTTAGTTGCGGGATGATGCATTAAGGAACGAGTAAAGAGACTTGCCGGTAACGAGATTGAACTAGGTATTGAGATACCGACGATCGAATCTCGGGCAAGTAACATACCGATGACAAAGGGAACAACGTATGTTGTTATGCGGTTTGACCGATAAAGATCTTCATAGAATATGTGGGAGACAATATGAACATCCAGGTTCCGCTATTGGTTATTGACCGGAGACGTGTCTCGGTCATGTCTACATAGTTCTCGAACCTGTAGGGTCCGCACGCTTAACGTTCGGTGACGATCGATATTATGAGTTTATGTGTTTTGATGTACCGAAGGTAGTTCGGAGTCCCGGATATGATCACAGACATGACGAGGAGTCTTGAAATGGTCGAGAAATAAAGATCGATATATTGGATGACTATATTTGGACATCGGAATGGTTCCGGGTGAGTTCGAGCATTTATCGGAGTACCGGGAGGTTACCGGAACCCCCCGGAAAGTATATGGGCCTTATTGGGCAATAGTGGGAGAGAGGTGAAGGGAGCCTAGGAGGGGGCACGCCCCCCAAGCCCAATCCTAATTGGGTGGGGGGCGGCCCCCCAAGCCCAATCCTAATTGGGTGGGGGGCGGCCCCCCTTTCCTTCCTCCTTCCTCCCCCTTCCTTCCTCTCCTAGTCCAACTAGGGAAGGGGGGGATCCTACTCCCGGTGGGAGTAGGACTCCTTGAGGGCACGCCATAGAGGGCTGGCCCTCCCCCCTCCTCCACTCCTTTATATACGGGGGAGGGGGCACCCCATAGACACACAAGTTAACATTGTCTTAGCCGTGTGCGGTGCCCCCTCCACCATAATCCACCTCGGTCATACTGTTGCAGTGCTTAGGCGAAGCCCTGCGCCGGTAACTTCATCATCACCGTCATCACGCCGTCGTGCTGACAAAGTTCTCCCTCGAGACTTAGCTGGATCAAGATTTCGTGGGACGTCACCGAGCTGAACGTGTGCAGATCGCGAAGGTGCCGTACTTTCGGTACTAGGATCGGTCGGATCGTAAAGACGTATGACTACATCAACCGCGTTGTCATAACGCTTCCGCTTTCGGTCTACGAGGGTACGTAGACAACACTCTTCCGTCTCGTTGCTATGCATCACCTAGATGGATCTTGCGTGTGCGTAGGAATTGTTTTGAAATTACTGCGTTCCCCAACAGTGGATTGATATCATCATGATTTTCATCTACCTAGAATCTTATACACTTGAGAGAAGTTGCATATCTAGTTGATATCCTTTTTCTTTCACGTCCACCTTTTCTTTCTTGGTTTATTTCTTTGGTGGCTGTGTGAAAGTTTTTGCTTGAGTGCGGGTCTTATCTCATTGCATCTTGATGCACTCTTTTGTGGTGAATATGTTTTCCTCATGCTTGTTTTGACGAGGCTTTTGCCATTTCGATTGGTACCCTCCTCTTGACAAAGCTATCATTTCTATCTTCACCATGGGTTGTCACAAGCATTGGCTTTTAGTTTGCGTATTAGTGAGCTTGTGATCCCATTTGCTTGTTGTGTGTGTGTGGGGGGGGGGGGGAGGACATGTCTTGCACCTTGTATCTCATCCATTCAAGTCTATGTTGATGCTTAATGCTCATCCTTATATTGGTTTTCTCAAGTGTCTTGCCATGACTCGCACACATCTTTTTGGTTGAGCCTATTCTTAAGTTGCCTCTTTTACGTGTTGCTCAACCATGTGCTTGTTGCAAGTGTTATACTTTGTTTCTTATCTATGCTCACTTGCACTTGTTGTGAGTTTATATTTATTTTGGGGGAGTGATGATCCTATTTTGTGCACGTTGTATCCAAATACAAAACTAAATAATGCACAAATCATGGGAGCTTCTCTACGCTCTTTAGAACACTTCTATGCTCATATCATAATATCTTTTATTCATGTGGCCCATAGGATCATTTGATGGCTTGTTCCAATTGGTATCTTTTGATTGCTTGCTTCACTCCTTGGTATGCCTTTGTGCCATATCATCCTTTTTGCAATCTTTGGATCCTCAGTATAGTTTGTCTTCCTTCAACTATTTATAATTGGGTATGTGTATATCATTCCACTCATATTTTGAGATATACATAATTTATGGAGGAACACATATTATATTGGCCTTCTATGTTTTTCGCCCATTTTGGCAATCGATGCCAATGGGGGAGAAGTTTTGAGAGTTTGGCTTCATGCTTTGGTTTTGTACTTAAGCATTTGCATCTCATGCTCATGCATTATTGGCTGTTTCTTTGCATGGTTGTGCTTAATTCCTTATATAAACTCCCTCGAAAGTGATTGTCATCAATTACCAAAAATGGGGGAGATTGAAAGATCATGGTGCCCCCATGTTTGGTTTTGGTAATTGATGAAAATCCCTATGGACTAATGGTTGCCTTGAGTTACATTTGAAGGGTTTGTCCACATGCTTTTCTTGAAGATCATTCATTGGTTTCAAGGCTATTAGTAGAAGATTATGTGTTGACCAAGGTGGTATTCAAGGATTTGTCCAAAGATTGGTCATGTGAAAGTTGAGCTTATAGCAAGCATGTCTTGAAGAAGAAGAAGATTGTCTGAACATTCATGTTTACCTTTAAGACATCATCTTTATGAAGAGAGAAGATATCACACAAAGTGTAGAAGATGTACTGAGCGGGATCAAGTGATCTCACGGTATGGTAAGCATTGTCCATTACACTTTGTGTACTAACCCATGTTCTATGTGAGAGTTCATTGTGGGGTTAGGTATGTTTCCATGGGAATGCATCAAAAGGAAGATATCATATTACCCATGGAGGAAGACATCAAGTGGTGATCGTCATCAAGGTTGCGGTGTGCAAGTTCAAGTGAAGCATCACAAAGAGATCTTGCTTGAATCTTGCCATCCATTATGGTTACAATGGACTTGTGATGGTGTGCAAAAGAGTGGCTCACCCATAGTGGTGTATGGGGGAGCAATCAACTAGTCTTCATCGAGCCAACGCAATTAAGAAAGGTGTTCCAACTTGAGGAGGCCAGGACCGTCATCATCTAGCTCAAGTGGATTATGCGCAAGGCAAAGTAATACGTCTCCAATGTATATATAATTTTTGATTGTTCCATGCAATTATATTATCATTCTTGGATGTTTACCTTCATTTTATAGCAACTTTATATCATTCTTTGGACTAACCTATTGACATAGTGCCCAGTGCCAGTTGCTGTTTTTTACTTCACAGATTATCAGTACCAAATGAAGTCCAAATGCCATAAAACTTTTTGGATATTTTTTTGGACCAGAAGACAACTTGGGAGCCAAGGAAGTGCTCGGGGGGAGGCCAATGGGGCCCACCACCCACCAGGGCACGCCAGAGGCCCCTGGCGCGCCCTGATGGGTGGTGGGGCCCATGGAGGTCTCCTCCACTGCCTCTCAGCTCTATAAATACTCAGATATTCTAGAAACCCTAGGGGAGCGATCGACACACAATTCCAGCCGCCGCAAGTTCCAGAACCACGAGACCAAATCTAGAGCCCTATTCCGGCACTCTGCCGGAGGGGACGATCACGGGGGGAGGGGGGTTCATCATCCTCATTGGTGCTCCTCCGATGATGCGTGAGTAGTTCATCATAGACCTACGGGTCCGTAGGCAGTAGCTAGATGGCTTCTTCTTTCTTTTTGATTCTCAGTACAATGTTCTCCTCGATGTTCTTGGAGATCTATTTGATGTAATGACTTTTTGCGGTGTGTTTGTTGGGATCCGATGAAGTGCGAGTTTATGATCAGATCTATCCATGAATATTATTTGAGTTATCTTTAATCTCTTATATGCATGATTGTTATATCCTCGTATTTCTTATCCGAAACTTTGGTTTGGTTTGGCCAACTAGATTGATTTTTCTTGCAATGAGAAGAGGTGCTTTGTAATGGGTTCGATCTTGCGGTGTCCTCACCCAGTGACAGAAGGGGTAGCGAGGCACACATGTATCCTTGCTATTAAGGATAAAAAGATGGGGTCTATTCCTACATGAATAGATCTTGTCTACATCAAGTCATCGTTCTTATTGCATTACTCCGTTTCTCCATGAACTTAATACACTAGATGCATGTTGGATAGCGGTCAATGTGTGGAGTAATAGTAGTAGATGCAGGAAGGAGTCGGTCTACTAATCTTGGGCGTGATGCCTATATACATGATCATTGCCTTGGATATCGTCATAATTATTTGCTCTTCTATCAATTGCCTAATAGTAATTTGTTTACCCACCGTATGCTATTTTCTTGAGAGAAGCCACTAGTGAAATCTACGGCCCCCGGGTCTATCTTTTATCATATTGTTTTCAGATCTATTACTCCAAAAACCCAAAAATACCTTGATCCACTTTTTCTTTACTTATTTTATTTTGTGCTTTTGCTAGATCTATTTATCCAATCTCATACAATTTAATCTATCTTTTTACTGTAGAGGGATTGACAACCCCTCTTACACGTCGGGTTGCAAGTATTTGTTCTTTGTGTGCATGTACCGTTTACATAGTGTTGCTTGATTCTCCTACTGGATTGATAACCTTGGTTTCATAACTGAGGAAAATACTTACTGTAGCTGTGCTGCATCATCCCTTCCTCTTTGGGGAAATACCGACGCAGTTCTAAGCCACGTCAAAAGTATTTCTGGCGCCGTTGTCGGAGAGACATCATCAACATCTATCAGGTTCCTAATCACAAATCTCATCTCCTTGCAACTTACTTTATTTTCCATTTTCCACTTTTTTTCATCTCCCCCACTTCACAAAATTTTCCCCTTTTTTGCCTTCTCTTTCGTTCACCTTTTTCTCTTTCGAAATTTTGTTTTCGTGTTGTCTTGCTTGCCTACTTTGTCATTATGGATAGTTCCTCCTCTATTGCGTGTACCCCCGAAAATGAGGTTATTAACTTTAAACAAAGGAGAGGGGAGAATCTAAAAGATGCTTGGTATAGAATTTGCAATGCTCATAATAGATCTATCCGTAAGCAATCTACTGTTGTTCTTCTTCGCAGTTTTTATGTGGGCATTACCACTTGGTATAGATTTGTCCTTGATAGGATTACCGGTGGAAATTTTTTGATGTGTCCATCTTTGGATGCCTTTAACGCTATGGAAATCTAGTGGGTGCACCACCTATCATTAATAATGAAACAAACTTAACTCTTGAGCATGTTAGGCAAAGATTAGATGCTATTCAAAAGAAGATGATCACCGAAGAACATTTTGAAAATTTGGATAAAACAATGCATAATCTTGCTAATAAAATTGGGTCAAAAGCGGGAGATGCTCCCAAATTACTAAGGGAAAAGGAAACTGTAGTTTACGAAAGAGTAGAGGAAAGTCCCTCTCGGATTGGTAAGTTGGAAGAAATTTTTAGTAACTTAAGCTCGGCCTTTTCTTCTGTTAAAACTATCGAAAAAACTCTCGTAAATTTGCAAGTCTACACAAGTTACTAAGAACAAGGGTGCTACTTCTAATAGCAACAAGGAAGATCTTAAAATGATTAATATTCACCCCAATATTGTTGAAGTGGTAAAAGGCCCTACTTTCAAGAATGAATTCTTCAATCTTATTCCTAGAATAGAAGTGTGGTTATTGAAAATATGCATGCTAAATCCTTGAAGAATTCTAGTTGTGTGATTGAGGAGTTGGGAACCAAAGATGACAATACTTGAATCTATGCATTATGCCTAGCCAGGGGCTTAAAACGATAGCGCTTGTTGGGAGGCAACCCAATGAATACAATTTATGTTTTGCCGTTTTCTTTCTATTCTTGAGTGTTTGCACAATTATGCTACTGTTACGATTGTGTTTTTATGTTTTAATTAGTGTTTGTGCTAAGTAAAGCCTTTGGGATCATGTTGGGTGATAGTTGATTTGATCTTGCCGAAAAACAGAAACTTTTGCGCCCAGTAGCAGAATTGTTTAAAATCATAGAAGCATGATAAAATTCTGATTTTTTACAAAAGATTGATATACAAATTTCCTACGTTTTCCTAATTTTCAGAATTTTTGGAGTTCGAGAAGTATGGTCAAAGTCCAGATTACTACAGACTGTTCTGTTTTTGATAGATCTGTTTTCATTGCATTGTGTGCTTATTTTGATGAACCTATGGATTGTATTAGGGGGTACTGATACGTCCATTTTGCATCATGTTTTCCCACTGTTATTTATAATGTTTTATGCACAATAATGCTTTATTGAGTAATTCTAATGCCTTTTCTCTCATAATATGTAAGGTTTGCACAAAGAGGGAGAATACCAGCAGCTGGAATTCTGGACCTAAAAAGCTACATCAGAGATACTTATTCTGCACATCTCCAAATGAGCTAAAATTCTACCAGAGGGGGGCTGCCTGGTGCCCACAAGACACCAGGGCGCGTCAAGCCCCCCAGGTGTGCCCTGGTGGGTGGTGGGCATCCCAACACACCTCCGGTGCCCATCTTATGATATATAAGGTCTTTTGACCTAGAAAAAAAATGAGAGGAGGACTTTTGGGACGGAGCGCCGCCGTCTCGAGCGAAACTTGGGCAGGAGCATTTTTTCCCTCCGGCGGAGCGATTCCGCCAAGGGAACTTCCTTCCCGGAAGGGGAAATCGAAGCCATCATCATCACCAACAACCCTCTCATCTTTGGGAGGCCAATCTTCAACAACATATTCAACAGCACCAACTCATCTCAAACCCTAGTTCATCTCTTGTGTTCAATCTTTGTACCAGAACCTCAGATTGGTACCTGTGGGTGACTAGTAGTGTTGATTACATCTTGTAGTTGATTACTATATGGTCTATTTGGTGGAAGATTACATGTTCAGATCAATTATGCTATTTAATACCCCTCTGATCTTGAGCATGAATATCATTTGTGAGTAGTTACCTTTGTTCTTGAGGTCACGTGAGAAGTCACGTTGCAAGTAATCATGTGAATTTAACATGTGTTCGATATTTTGATGATATGTATGTTGTGATTCCCTTAGTGGTGTCATGTGAACGTCGACTACATGGCACTTCACCATCTTTGGGCCTAAGGGAATGTATTGTGGAGTAGTTATTAGATGATGGGTTGCTAGAGTGACAAAAGCTTAAACCCTAGTTTATGCGCTACTTCGTAAGGGACTGATTTGGATCCATATGTTTAATGCTATGGTTAGATTTTATCTTAATACTTTTCTGTAGTTGCGGATGCTTGCGAGGGGGTTAATCATAAGGTGGAGGTTTGTTCAAGTAAGAGCAGCACCCAATCACCGGTCCACCCACATATCAAATTATCAAAGTAGTAACGCGAATCAAACCAACATGATGAATGTGACTAGATGAAATTCCCGTGTGCCCTCAAGAATGCTTTGCTTATTATAAGAGACCATTTTGGCATGTCCTTTGCTACAAAAAGGATTGGGCTATCTTGCTGCACTTTATTTACCGTTACCATTACTTGTCCGTTACAAATTACCATGCTATCAAACTACCTATTACCGACAATTTCAGTGCTTACAGAAATTACCTTGCTGAAAACCAATTGTCATTTCCTTCTGCTCCTCGTTGGGTTTGACACTCTTACTTATTGGAAGGACTACGATTGATACCCTATACTTGTGGGTCATCAAGACTCTTTTCTGGCCCCGTTGTCGAGGAGTGAAGCGCTCTTGGTAAGTGGAAATCGGTAAGGAAAAATTTATATTTACATGCTGAAATTTATTGTCACTTGCTACTATGGAAAACCATCCTTTGAGGAGTTTGTTCGGGGTATCTTCACCTCGACCAGAAACACAAAGAGTTGCCCCTCAGCCTACTACACCTACTGAAAATATTGGTTATGATATGTCGCAAGTTATTGATGATGCTACTTTTGCTATGAATGATGCTTATGATTATGCTAGCACCTTGCTTGATGATAATGTGCCACTAGGTGAATTTCTTGATGAACAACTTGCTAGAGCTAAAGACATTGAGAATGCTGAAACTAATGAAGCCTTTGAAACTGAAAACTATGAAACACCTATTAGACCTAGCTCTCCTAGATTTGAATTTCCTAAGATACCTGAGGGTTATGTTTTGGATGGAGAGGTAGCTAGAGACTTTCTTGCTTGCCAGGATATAGATGATCTTAAGAAATTATTATCCAAGTTGAAGGAAAAATCTTTGAATGCTAGGATGAAATGCGATCCTAAGTTTGCTACTTCACCTATGTTTGTTACTGATAAGGATTATGAATTCTCTGTCGGCCCAGAGTTTGGTTGAATCTGATCCTTTCATGGTTATGAAACTGAAACTCATGTGGCACATCTTACTAAACTAAATGATATAGCCACCATATTTGCTCATGATGAGAAAATTTGCTACTACTATATTCTTAAGTTATTTCCGTTCTCATTAAAGGGTGATGCTAAGATATGGTACAATACTCTTGCTCCTGGTTGTGTGCGTAGTCCCCCGGATATGATTTATTACATGTCCAGAAAATATATATTTTCCTACTCGTAAGAAACAAGTTGCCCTACAGGAAATATTTAACTTGGTGCAAATTGAAGAAGAGAGTCTCCCACAAGCTTGGGGGAGTCTTCTCCGATTACTTAATGCTTTTCCTGATCATCCTCTTAAGAAAAATGAAATACTTGATATCTTCTATAATGGACTAACCGATGCTTCTAGGGACTTCCTAGATAGTTGTGCTGGTTGTGTTTTCAGGGAACGAACTGTTGAACAAGCTGAGGAATGATTGAATAACATATTGAAGAATTATGATGATTGGACTCTTCCTGAACCACCACTTAAACCCACTCCAAAGAAGAGGAGTATCTTATTTCTCAGTCCTGAAGATATGCAAGAGGCAAAGAAATGTATGAAGGAAAAAGGTATTAAAGTTGAAGATGTTAAGAATTTACCACCTGTTGAAGAAATACATGGTCTTGACACACCACCACCACAGGTGTTAGAGGTAAATTCTTTATTAAAGTTTGATGAAGGTGACACCCCTTATAATAAACATCCTAGTCAATGCCTATATGAATTTGATAATTATGTTATGAAGCAAGATCACTTCAATGCAAATGCTATGAAACAATTGAAACAAAATTTTGATATCATTGCTCACTTGACTGACTTGTTATTTAGGATCACTAATGATGTTAGAGGTGTAGGAAAACATGCCTCTATCGTTCAAACTCAGTTAGAACAAATTGCTAAATCTCAAAGAGAACTACTTAGTGAAATGAACAATAATATGAATGATTATGCTGTTAGAGTAGCAACTAGAGGAGGCAAAATGACCCAGGAACCACTTTATCCCGAGGGACACCCCAAAAGAATTGAACAAGAATCTTAGAGAATTAACACTGATGCACCTAGTCCTTCTAAAAAGAAGAAGAAAAGGAAAAATGATAGGACTTTGCATACCTCTAGTGAACCTGAAATTGAAAAACCTCCTGAAGATAACAATGATGTCTCTATCCAGATGTTGAAACTCAATCTGGAAGTGAACACTCACCTAGCGATAATTAAAATGAAAACAATGATTTTCATGAAGATGCTCAACTAGACAATGATAAATAACCAGATAATGATGTTGAGATTGAACCTGATGTTGATCTTGATAACCCATAACCTAAAAATAAACGAAATGATAAAAAAGAGTTTGTTCCTAGAAAACATGGTAAAGAAAGAGAACCATGGGTTTAGAAACCCATGCCCTTTCCACCTAAACCATCTAGGAAAAAGGATGATGAAGAATTTGAACGCTTTGCTAAAATGCTTAGGCCAGTCTTTTTGCGTACCCGTTTGACTGATATTTTAAAGATGGCCCCTTATGCTAAATATATGAAAGAAATTGTCACCAATAAAAGAAAAATACCTGAAGCTGAAGTCTCCACCATGCTTGCTAATTATTCTTTTAAGGATGGAGTACCTAAAAAACTTGGAGATCCAGGAATACCAACTATACCTTGCTCTATTAAAAGAAATTATGCCAAAACTGCTTTATGTGATTTAGGAGCTGGTGTTAGTGTTATGTCTTTATCTTTATATAAAAGACTTGATTTGAATAAACTCACACCTAATGAAATATCTTTGCAAATGGTTGACAAATCAACTGCCATACCTATCGGTATTTGTGAGAATGTGCCCGTTGTTGTTGCAAATGTTACTATCTTAACAGACTTTGTTACACTTGAGGTGCCCGAGGACGACAACATGTTGATTATCCTTGGTAGACCCTTTTTGAATACTGCATGGGTTGTTATTGATTGCAATAAAAGCAAAGTCACTTTTCATATCAATGGTAATGAGCATACGGTCCATTTTCCAAGGAAACAATTTCAAGTGAATGGTATTAATGTTATTGAAAAATCTCCCACAATTACTATTTGAAGTTTTCAACTCCCTTTGCCTACTGCCAAAAATAAATATGACATACTTATTGTTGGGGCTATGCATATCCCTGTTGAGGTAACTTAGTGTTTTACAAAAGTTCTTCGGGTTCATGTTAATCGAAAGTGATTGTTAATAAGACTTGATCAACCTTATTAATGGATTGTTTTTTAGAGACATGTGGTCGATGAATTTAGTAAGCACAACCTTGTGTCCCTACTTTTCCCCCTATTATTCTTAGTTAAATAAAATAAAATAAAATGCCATGTTTACCCTGTTTTCTGAATTTTCCGTGCATTAAAAAGTGGAAAAAAAATAAAAGTGCTCAGAATGACCTGAAATTTTGACATGATTTTTTCCTGAATATTTGAGACTTTTTTACACAAATGACATCGTGAGGGGGTGTCCCTAGTGCCCACAACACACCAGGGCATGCCAGTAACCCCAGGCACACCCTGGTGGGTGGTGGGCCCCATGTTGCCCCCCTCACTTATCCCTTTAGCTCAAGTCATCACCTACCTCCAGAAAAAAAATCACTCTTGCTCTCTCTCTCTCTCTCTCTCTCTCTCTCTCTCTCGTGTTCTTGCTCTCAAACCAGCGGATTTCGATCTCTTTGCTCGAAGCTCCATTTCTGAAACTGTTTTGGGGGATTGCTACTTGGTATGTGACTCCTCCATTGCTCCAATTAGTTTTTGTTCTAGTGGTTTAATTTTTGAGTATTTAGCTACTCTTGGTGCTGTTGTAGATGGGCTTGCATGTTGAATTATTAGAGTTCTAAGTAGTTTGAATGCTTAATATAGCCTCTAGCCACCCATATGAATAGTTGCTATTAATCTTGTGAAGTTTTGTTGACAAAAATATTTTGAGGCCAACTTTTCTAGAATTTTATTCATAGGAGAATATGAGTATCTTACAGAAGTTTTCCTCCAAAAAGAATGCCAAGGGAGTCATTGGGGAATCATCGGATAATGACCTCAACACTTTGAGAATGGCGGAGGTGCAACCGTGCGAATGGTCACATAGTGCCTTCATGGACGAGGTCGGGTTCCATCAAGAGTTTGCCCAACTCATTGTAAATACAGGGCTGACTAACTTCCTCGTAGATGATGTGACCAAAACCACCTCCTCACGAACTCTTTTGTGCAAAAAAATTATTTTCTGAACAGGCATGAACCTCCCGAGGTGCGGTTTAATTTATATTCTGAAGCCCGTCAGATACCGCTCACTGAATTTTGTGAGATATGTTTGATTCCCTCTAATGTGGAATTAAGAGAGCCTAGACCGGCAGAGTTTGAGGACTTCCTCCTCACTTTCACAGTCGGTGAGGAAAGAGGCATGTCAAAAGCCATCGCCACTAGTTTGCAGTTTCCTTCTGTGCATTACTTTGCTTTATTCAACGCGAAGTGTTTAACTGCTAGGGAGAAGGCCGGTGCACTTAGTGCCCCCAACCTCGCCATTTTACTTCGTGCACTACACAATGATCACACCTTTAGCCTAGGGGCTATTGTTGCACATCGTCTGCACCTCAACCGAACTAAGGGCAAAATCCATGGTGGTATTTATACACTCGCTTAGTGAGTCACTTTAATGTTCAGATACACCAACATGACTATCGTTTGCCCCGAGGTTATCTAGATCACTAGGCGATGGTGGCTCACCAGTTTACTGATGCTGCTGACTCTGTTAACAATATTCGTTACAACTTGGTTTTCAATGAGAAAACCTGTGATATTATCCCTTTGCCTGCACGTGCCTTGTTTGATTCTATTGTCGGGAACATGGGGGGATTATATCCAGGTTCGGGCCGCAAGTAATGCGTAATACCCTACTCTTGCTGGTTTCTGTTTATCTGGTGTTCTTGGACTAGCTACCAGGCGTCCCGGGTCCAAAAAGTCCGAATCCTCTCCCAGTACGCAGCGTGCCTCCTTTTATAGGCAAAGGGGCTGCCACAGTGGCACACAGGAGGTGGAAAGCTATACAGTGGTCGAGTCTATCATCTGGCACCGTAAGACAAACGCATTTAATGCGCTGCCGACGTGCCCCTCTTGCTTTATCGGGGTCAGGAAGGAAGCTCGTCCCAGCTGTCGCCGCCTCGCCTGGCTTTGACGCACGTCTGAACTGACAAGGCGTGTAGTGCGATGCCGGCTGGTTGGCTGCTGAGTTGGTGCGGTGGCAGAGTCTTCACGAAGATCTGCATGCCACCACGCAGGTGCTTGCTGAGTTGGCCTAGAGGCCGCACGTCACCACGTAGGTGCTCACCTAGTTGGTGGGCTAGCAGCTGCATGGGAACGGCGGCGGAATCTTGGCGGATGCGGCCCTGGCTGCGGCCCCGCGGATGTCCTTAGCAAGAGGTCTTGCCGAGGCCCCGGCAAGGGCCTTGACGTGGCACCGAGGTCGTCCCCGGCAAGGATCTTGCTGGGGGTCTTGTGGGTTTCCTTGGCAGGGATCTTGCCGAGGATCGTCGTCTTCTGGTTCTCATCTGATCTTGTGTGCTTATGATCTTCACAAAGATCTGCATGCCACCATGGAAGTGTCTCCCGAGCCTTGGTTCCAATTTGGTTGATGGTGTTGGAACTCTTGGGCTCAAGGGTGGCGGCTCTGCTGGTGTCGGGCAAGTTGCCCCGGCAAGGCTCTTGCCGGGGCTGCGGGGTGATAATCCTCAAGAGCAGGGAATCATCATAGTGATTCCCAAAGGTGGAAGTGATAAGTATGGAGTGTCGAACCCACAAGGAGCTAAAGGTAAGATCCATATTCTCTCAAGTCCTATCTGCCACTGATACGACTCTACGTACACCGAACGTTTGCTTCCAACTAGAAACGAGAAATAAAACTATGTTGTGGGTATGAAGAGGATAACTTTTCATGATATCGGAGAGCTAAAATATAAAAGTAGGTGCTGTTATCATAAAGTTAGAATATATTACTAAATATTATAAATAGTGAGTGTGGAATAATGATGGATCAGTGTGCGGAATTGTCCTAGGCAATTGTTAACAAGACCGGTAATCACTATTGCAATTTCATATGAGGGAGAGGCATAAGCTAACATACTTTCTCTTCTTGGATCATATGCACTTATGATTGGAACTCTAACAAGCATCTGCAACTACTAAAGATCATTAAGGTAAAACCCAACCATAGCATTAAAGCATCAAGTCCCCTTTATCCCATACGCAACAACCCCCTTACTCGGGTTTATGCTTCTGTCACTCAAACAACCCACTATAAGCGAATCATGAACGTATTGCAACACCCTACAGCGGGAATCCCTCACGCTTGCGCGACACGGAGGGCACCATAGGACAACACAAAAATAAAACATACAACTCATACCAATCTAGATCATCAATCAACCCAAAGACAAAGGATATCTACTTAAAACATCATAGGATGGCAACACATCATTGGATCATAATATGTGGCATAAAGCACCATGTTCAAGTAGGACTACAGCGGGGTGCGGGAGAGTGGACCGCGTAAAAGAGATGAGGATGGTGGTGATGATGGTGGTGATGTTGATGAAGACGATCACCGCGGTGATGATTCCCCTCCCGATGGCACTCCCGCGCTACCGAGAGATAGGAGGAGAGGTTCTCCCCCTTGTGCTTCCTCCTCCATGGCCTCCCCCCTAGATGGGGAGAGGTTCTCCCTCTGGTCCTTGGCCTTCATGGCGATGATGGCTGATACGTCTCCAACGTATCTATATTTTTTTATTGTTCCATGCTATATTATCTATTGTTTTGGACTATATTGGGCTTTATTTTCCACTTTTATATTACTTTTGGGACTAACCTATTAACCGGAGGCCCAGCCCAGAATTGCTATTTTTTGCCTATTTCAGTGTTTCGAAGAAACGGAATATCAAACGGAGTCCAAACGGAATGAAATCTTCGGGAACGTTATTTTCTCATCAGACAAGATCCAGGAGACTTGGACCCTCGGTCAAGAAAGGAGGGAGGCGGCCACGAGGGTGGAGGACGTGCCCCCCTAGGGCGCGCCCCCCTGCCTCGTGGGCCCCTCGAAGCTCCACCGACGTACTCCTTCCTCCTATATATACCTACGTACTCCCAACAGATCAGATACGGAGCCAAAAACCTAATTCCACCGTCGCAAATTTTTGTATCCACGAGATCCCATCTTGGGGCTTGTTCTAGAGCTCCGCCGGAAGGGGAATCCACCACAGAGGGCTTCTACATCATCATCATAGCCTCTCCGATGAAGTGTGAGTAGTTTACTTCAGACCTTCGGGTCCATAGTTAGTAGCTAGATGGCTTCTTCTCTCTTTTTGGATCTCAACACAATGTTCTCCCCCTCTCTCGTGGAGATCTATTCGATGTAATCTTGTTTTTGCGGTGTGTTTGTTGAGACCGATGAATTGTGGGTTTATGATCAAGATTATATATGAGCAATATTTGAATCTTCTCTGAATTCTTTTATGTATGATCGGTTATCTTTGCAACTCTCTTCGAATTATCCGTTTGGTTTGGCCAACTAGATTGGTAGTTCTTGCAATGGGAGAAGTGCTTAGCTTTGGGTTCAATCTTGCGGTGTCCTTTCCCAGTGACAGTAAGGGCAGCAAGGCACGTATTGTATTGTTTCCATCGAGGATAACAAGATGGGGTATTTATCATATTGCATGAATTTATTCCTCTACATCATGTCATCTTGCTTAAGGCGTTACTCTGTTTTCATTACCTTAATACTCTAGATGCATGCTGTATAGCGGTCGATGAGTGGAGTAATAGTAGTAGATGCAGGCAGGAGTCGGTCTACTTGTCTCGGACGTGATGCCTATATACATGATCACACCTAGATACTCTCATAACTATGCTCAATTATGTCAATTCCTCAACAGTAATTCGTTCACCCACCGTAAAATACTTATGCTCTCGAGAGAAGCCACTAGTGAAATCTATGGCCCCTGGGTCTATTCTCATCATATTAATCTTCCTACGCTTTATTATTGCTTTGCTTTTTTTACTTTGCCTTTTTATTTTACTTTGCATCTTTATACCAAAAAAATACCAAAAATATTATCTATCATCTCTATCAGATCTCACTCTCGTAAGTGACCATGAAGGGATTGACAACCCCTATTCACGTTGGTTGCGAGGAGTTATTTGCTTTGTGTAGGTACGAGGGACTCGCGCGTGGCCTCCTACTAGATTGATACCTTGGTTCTCAAAAACTGAGGGAAATACTTACGCTACTCTGCTGCATCATCCTCTCCTCTTCGGGGAAAACCAACACAAGCTCAAGACGTAGCAAGAAGGATTTCTGGCACCGTTGCCGGGGAGTCTACACAAAAGTCAACATATCAAGTACCCATCACAATCCCTTATCCCTCGCATTACATTATTTGCCATTTGCCTCTCGTTTTCCTCTCCCCCACTTCACCCTTGCCGTTTTATTCACCCTCTCTTTTCCGTTCTCCTTCTTCTTTTTGCCCCTTTCGCTTGCTTGTCATCATGACTAGTTTTATATCTTCTCCGTTGTCTCCCGAGAATGAAGTCTTAAATTTTAAGCAAAGGGAGGGAGAAAATCTAAAAGATGCTTGGTATAGAATTTGCAATGCTCAAAATAGATCTACCAGGAAGCAATCTACTTCAGTTCTTCTCCGCAATTTTTATGTAGGTGCTAATCCTTGGTATAGATATATCCTCGATACCATTACCAGAGGGAATTTCTTGGGTAGCCATACTTTTGATTCTTATAGTGCTATGATAGATTTATTTGGCTCACCACCTCTTTTGGTTAATGGAACTATATGAACCTTGGAGCATGTAATGCAAAGACTTGAATTTATTGAAAATAAAGTATCTACCGTTGAGTTATTTGAAAATTTAGATAAAAAGATCCACAATCAAATTATCCAATATGGATCTAAGGTAGGAGTAACTTTGAAAAATATTAAGGACAAGGAACCCATAGTTAATGAGAAAATAAATCAAGATTCCTCTAGAATTGATAAACTTGAGGGTATCATTACCAACTTGGGAACCGCTTTTTCTTCCGTAAAAAATACTCCAAGTCCACCTACTAAAATTTCTAAGCTCATGTATGTTCCTAAAAATAAGGGTGAATCCTCTAGTAAGGAAACCGCGGATCTTAAATCTATAAGTATTCATCCCAATCTTTTTGCTATCATTAAGGAACCATTTTCTACGAATGGATTTTTTGATCTTTTGCCTAAAGGTTTGATAAATACTAGAAAGAAAGAAATTTCTAAGGAAGGTAGATGCCTCGTTGAAGAATTTCCTACCAAAGATGGCAATACCTAGATCTATCCTTGCTTTTATGCCTAGCTAAGGGCGTTAAACGATAGCGCTTGTTGGGAGGCAACCCAATTTTATTTTTTGTTTTTTTGTTTTTGTTTCTGTTTAGGAATAAATAATCCATCTACCTTCTGTTTAGATGTGGTTTTATGCTTTAATTAGTGTTTGTGCCAAGTTAAACCTATAATATCTTCTTGGATAATAGTCCCTCCGTCTAGGTTAATAAGTCATTTGCGTAGTTCTAGGTCATCAATTTGAGGAACTAAATATGTGTTATATGTCATGAAAAGTATATCACTAGATTTCTACGCGGATGTAGTTTCTAAATATATATTTTGTGTCACATATAATACATATTTAGATAGTTAAATCGTTGACCTAGAACTACGTGAATTACTTATTCATCGAGACGGAGGTAGTAGTTATTTGATCTTGCTGTAATTTCCAGAAACTTTCTGTTCACGAAAACAATTGTTAAAAATCACCAGAACGTGATAAAATAGTGATTCCAATTGCTGCTGATCAATAAACACATTTCCAAGATCTTCCTATTTTGGCTGAACTTTTTGAGTTCCAAAAGTTTGCGTTAGTTATAGATTACTACAGACTGTTCTGTTTTTGACAGATTCTGTTTTTCGTGTGTTGTTTGCTTATTTTGATGAATCTATGGCTAGTAAAATATTTTATAATCCATAGAGAAGTTGGAATACAGTAGGTTTAACACCAAAACAAATAAAGAATGAGTTCATTACAGTACTTTGAAGTGGTCTTTTGCTTTCTTTCGCTAACGGAGCTTACGAGATTTCTGTTGAGTTTTGTGTTGTGAACTTTTCAAGTTTTGGGTGAAATCTTTTGATGGATTATGGAACAAGGAGTGGCAAGAGCCTAAGCTTGGGGATGCCCATGGCACCCCCAAGATAATCCAAGGACACCAAAAAGTCAAAGCTTGGGGATGCCCCGGAAGGCATCCCCTCTTTCGTCCACTTCCATCGGTAAATTTACTTGGAGTTATATTTTTATTCACTACATGTTATGTGTTTTGCTTGGAGCGTCTTGTATTATTTGCGTCTTTGCTTGTTAGTTTACCACAATAATCCTTGCTGTACACACCTTTTGAGAGAACCATACATGAATTGGAATTTGTTAGAATACTCTATGTGCTTCACTTATATCTTTTGAGCTTTATAGTTTTGCTCTATGTGCTTCACTTATATCTTTTGAGCTTTATAGTTTTGCTCTAGTGTTTCACTTATATCTTTTAGAGCACAATGGTGGATTTTTTTATAGAAACCTTTGATCTCTCATGCTTCACTTAGATTATTTTGAGAGTCTTAAATAGCATGGTAATTTGCTTAAAAATAATAATATGCTTGGTATTCAAGATTTGTAAGACTTTCTTTTGAGTGTGTTGAATACTAAGAAAAGTTTGATGCTTGATAATTGTTTTGAGATATGGAGGTAGTAATATTAGAGTCATGCTAGTTGAGTAGTTGTGAATTTGAGAAATACTTGTGTTAAAGTTTGTGATTCCCGTAGCATGCACATATTGTGACGCCCCCGATTCAATCATACACTAATCATGCACGCAAATGTGTACGATCAAGATCAGGGACTCACATGAAGATATCAAAACACAACTCTAAAACATAAATAAGTCACACAAGCATCATAATACAAGCCAGGGGCCTCGAGGGCTCGAATACAAGTGCTCGATCATAGACGAGTTAAGCGGAAGCAACAATATCTGAGTACAGACATAAGTTAAACAAGTTTGCCTTAAGAAGGCTAGCACAAACTGGGATACATATCGAAAGAGGCGCAAGCCTCCTACCTGGGATCCTCCTAAAGTACTCCTGGTCGTCGTCAGCAGGCTGCACGTAGTAGTAGGCACCTCCGGTGTAGTAGTCGTCATCGACGGTGGCGTCTGGCTCCTGGGCTCCATCGTCTGGTCGCAGCAATCGGGTAAAGAAAGGGGGAAAAGGGGGAACAAGGCAACCGTGAGTACTCATCCAAAGTACTCGCAAGCAAGGAGCTACACTACATATGCATGGATATATGTGTAAAGGGCCATATCAGTGGACTGAAGCTGCAGAATGCCGAATAAGAGGGGATAGCTAATCTGTCAAGACTACGCTTCGCAGCCTCCGTCTTGCAGCATGTAGAAGAGAGTAGATGAAGTCCTCCAAGTAGCATCGCATAGCATAATCCTACCGGCAATCCTCCTCGTCGCCTGTTAGAGAGCGATCACCGGGTTGTATCTCGCACTTGGAAGGGTGTATTTTATTAAGTATCCGGTTCTAGTTGTCATAAGGTCAAGGTACAACTCAAGTCGTCCTGTTATCGAAGATCACGGCTATTCGAATAGATTAACTTCCTGTGAGGGTGCACCACATAACCCAACACGCTTGATCCCATTTGGCGGACACACTTTTACGGGTCATGCCCGCCGCGGAAGATCAACACGTCGCAGCCCCACCTAGGCCAACAGAGAGGTCAAGACGCGGTCTAAACCTAAGCGCGACAGTGCAGGCCCATCGCCTTAGCACACAAGACGTTGCATGGGCGGCCGGAAGCGTAACTAGCCCCTTAATACAAGAGCAGGCTTACATTCCAAACCGGCGCGCTTCGATCGCCGACGTCACGAAGGCTTTGGTGATACCACGACGCCGAGTGCCCATATCTTTCCCACGTAGTTGGTTAGTGCGTATAGACCAAATGGCGGACTCAGATTAAATACCAAGAACTTCGTTAAGCGTGTTAAGTATCCGCGAATGCGAGCAGGGCCAGGCCCACCTCTCTCCTAGGCGGTCTCAACCTGCCTGCTGCGCTCCGCCAAAAAGATCCACTCGCGGGTACTCCTACGAGCCGACCGTCTTTAATCACCACATGTATCATGTATAAGTATAAGTATATACCCGTGATCACCTCCCAGTGATCACGGCCCGATAGTATAGCACAGCAGCGAACAAGAATGTAGGGCCACAGATGGAATACTAGCATCCTATACTAAGCATGTAGGATTGCGGTAAAGGTAACACTTGAGAGTAGCAAGGACAAGGCTATGCATCGGGATAGGTATAATGAAAGCGATAACATGCTACACTACTCTAATGCAAGCGGTATAGAGTAGAATAGGCGATATCTGGTGATCAAGGGGGGGCTTGCTGGTTGCTCGGCAAGAGAGAGGGTCGTCAACACCGTAGTCGAACTGGGCAGCAGCAGCGTCGATCTCGTAGTCTACCGGAGAGAAGAGGGGGAAGAAACAATGAATACAATGCAAACAGATGCATAATGATGCATGACAAAGCAATGTGTGATGCTAGGCGTGCCCTAACGCGGTATGAGGTGATACCGGTGAAGGGGGGAAACATCCGGGAAAGTATTCCCGGTGTTTCGCGTTTTCGGACAGATGAACCGGAGGGGGAAAGTTGCGTGTTCGATATGTTAGGGATGTGTGGTGGATGAAGGGCTGCGTATCCAGATTTGTCTTGTCGTTCTGAGCAACTTTCATGTAGAAAGTATTTTCATCCGAGTTACGGATTAAAAGATATGATTTTCTAAAGGTTTAAATCATTTTGTGATTTTAATTATTTATTTAAACCCAACATTATCCAAAACAGTGAATGATGACGCAAGCATGACATCAGAGTGATGTCAGCAGGTCAACTGATTGGTTGACAAGTCAAACCAGACAGGTGGGTCCAGTAGGACCCACATGTCATTGTTAGGGGCATTAACAGAGTTTTAAGACTAACTAAATGGGTTAATTAAGGGCGTGGGCCCATACTGTCAGTGAGTGCTTAGACTAATTTAATTATTTTTATTTATAAAATCGTTTTAGTTATTTAAAAGGGCGGTGGGGCCCAGCGCCGCAAGATGTATATGCTGACCACGTCAGCGTTGACCTGGTCAACAGGTCAACTGGACCCCTGGGACCCACTGGCAGTGACCCAGGGGTGGACCCCACGCATGCCACGTCGGTGGCCGGTGCCGGAGCGACTCCGGCGACCCAAAAAGAGACGGCCTCTCGCCGGAGTTGGCCGGAATCGCGCTACGGGGCTCGGGGAGGAGCGGGGCTAGGCTCATTCGAACGCCCGCGCCGTGGCGCATTGGAAGGGGGCGGTGGCTTGGCTGGAGGAGGGCCGCAGCGTCGCCGGCGAGGAGCGGGGCGGACGTTGGGGCTCGGGCGAGTTCGACGATGGGGCTGCGGGGCGTGGTTCTACGTGCGGTTGGGTGCGTTCGAATGCAGGGGCTCGGATGCACCCATTCGTGACCTTAGCCGAGGCTGGGACGGACGGTGTCGCCGACGGCGTCAACCGCGGCGGACGCCGGAGTTCGGTCGAGGTCGGGAAGGATGTTGCAGAGGGCAAAACGGCCCGTTGTTTTGCACCTACAGCACCTACGCGAGCTCACCAAGCGAATGGAGGCACGCACGGGACCAATGGTCCACCGGAGCCTCGCCGGAGATGAGCGCGTGCGGCGGAGCATTTCGGCCGACGGCGGAAACAGCGCGGGGAGCGAGCTACGGGGGAAGAGAGACGCGGATGCTCACCGAGCGGCACACACGGTGGCCCTTGGGGGTTTAGTAGCTGCAGGGGCGCGGCCGGAGTCGGTGAAGAACGACGGCGGAGCTTGTCGGAGCAGAGGAGGAAGATGGCGGCGTCGGGGCGTTGCGGTGGCTCCGGTCTCCAACGGGCTGCACCACTCGAAGCAGCGGACGACGGCGGCCCTTGGAGACACCGTGGGGCGGCGAGGTGGGCACGGTGGCCGTGGCTAGGCCGGAGCCATGGCGGTGGCGCTTCGGATGTGGAGGAAAGAGAGGCGAGGTGGATCTGGAGGGAGTGGGAGGCGCAGGATCGAGAGGCGTCTGGGCGAGTGGGAGATGGGAACGAGGAGGCGAGGCGTGGCGACCTTATCCTCTCGTCGTCGCGCCGGCGAGGGGTCTGTGTGGACACGCCTGTTCGACCCGGTCGGGGAACAGGAAGGAGACGGTAGGGGGCGGGCGGGCGGGCTGGGCCGATCAGTGGGCGGTCATCGGCTGGGTTAATGGGCCGATTGGCCTAGGGGGTTTGGGGGGTTCGTTCTCTTTCTTTCTTTCTTTTCTTTATTTTTCTTTTCTGTTTTATTTCATTTTAAAGTAATTAGGCATTTTCTAAAATGTGTTTACTTCACCATAATTACCTATGCAATATTTGGCTTTGCTTGAACATTTTGTTTCAACTTTTAAAACTTTTGTTGTTTGCCTTCCTTTTTTGAATTGATTTTTGGATCGGTTTGAACTAACAAAAGTTTAGCAACAGTAATCAAAGATGACATGGCATCATTAGGAGAATTTACTGTAGCCTAATTATCCGGGCGTTACAAATCTCCTCCACTACAAGAAATCTCGTCCCGAGATTTAGGAGGTAGAAGGAAACAGCGCGGGGTATTCCTCACGCAGGCGATCCTCTCGTTCCCAAGTGGCTTCATCTTCAGAATGGTGCAACCACTGAACTTTGAGGAACTTGATCGCCTTCTGACGTGTGCGGCGTTCAGCTTGATCGAGAATGCGGACCAGATGCTCTTTATAGGAGAGGTCCTGTTGCAATTCGAGCACTTCATGATCAACTGCTCGGATTGGGTCCTTGAAGCAGCGTCGGAGTTGTGACACGTGGAACACATTGTGAACCTGAGAAAGGTTCGACGGAAGCTCCAGTTGATATGCCACTTTTCCACGCCTCTCAAGAATAGTGAAAGGACCAATATAGCGGGGAGCTAGCTTTCCCTTGATCCCGAAGCGGTGTGCATCCTTCATTGGTGTAACTCGAAGATAGGCCTTTTCGCCAGGTTGATAGACCATGTCTTTATGATGACGGTCATAATTACTCTTTTGACGTGGCTGAGCAGTCTTGAGATTCTCGCGAATAATGCGGACTTGTTCTTCGGCCTGTTGGATAATATTCGGACCAAAGAGTGGACGTTCCCTAGTTTCTGACCAGTTCAGAGGGGTTCGGCACTTTCGTCCATATAACACTTCGAAGGGGGCCATCTTCAGACTATCTTGATAGCTATTGTTATAAGAGAACTCAGCATACGGGAGAGATTCCTCCCATTTCTTGCCGAAGGAAATAACGCAAGCTCGAAGCATGTCTTCGAGAACTTGGTTGACACGTTCAACTTGCCCTTGCGACTGAGGATGAAACGAGTACTAAATGATAGGTGAGTTCCCATAGCTTCTTGGAAACTTGCCCAGAATCTTGAAGTGAATAAGCTGCCACGGTCCGAACTGATAACCAGTGGAATACCGTGAAGTGAAACAATTCTGGACATGTAGAGAGTTGCAAGCTGACTAGCAGTGATCATCTCTTTGACCGCCAGAAAATGTGCAACTTTAGAAAGCCGGTCAATGGCGACAAGAATAGCATCATTACCTTTACGGGATTTGGGAAATCCGGTGGCGAAGTCCATTTCAACATGGTCCCATTTCCATTCAGGAATAGAGATAGGTTGCGAGTTCCAAAGAGGCCTTTGATGTTACGCTTTGATACGATGGCAAGCGTCACATTCAGCAACATAACGAGCAATGTCTTGCTTCATATTAGACCACCAGAATCTCTGACGAATGTCTTGGTACATCTTGGTGCTACCGGGATGAATAGACAAAGGCGTAACATGAGCTTCTTTCATAACCCTTGGAGTCAGATTCAGGTTTTCCCTCTTACTCGGTACCACTAGGCGACCTTTGAAGAATAAGGTGCCTGCGTCATCCACAGTGAAGAATGAGGGCTTTCCTTCTGCGAGATAACGTTTAATCCTCTCGACTTCATCGTCACATTTTTGTATCCATTTGATGGTGTCCACAAGATCTGGTCTAGCAACTATGGTATTAAGAGAACCCCGGGAAACAACGTGGAGGTTCATCTTGCGAAACTCCGGAGGAGGGGGCGAGTGCACCGGAGGAACAATATGGAGGTTCAGCTTTCGAATTCTTCAACAAGTGAGGGCTAAACTTTGTGAATCTGGAGGTGGTTGCGAGAAGACTTGCGGCTCAAGGCATCAGCCATTACATTAGCCTTGCACGGTGTATAGGAAATACCCAAGTCAAAGTCGCAACAATCTCCATCCATCTCTGGCGACGGAGGTTCAGGTCTGGCTGAGTAAGCAGATACTTCAGACTTTGGTGGTCGGTGAAGATCTCGCAATGATTACCGAGAAGGTAATGTCGCCCTTGCTTGATGCATGAATGACAGCAACAAGCTCGAGGTCGTGAACTGGGTAGTTCTCTTCATGAGGCACAATTGTCGAGAGGCATAGGCAATCACTTTGCGCCCTGCATTAGGACACTGACCTAATCCTTGACGGAAGCGTCGCGATAAATGACGAAGTCCTTCTTAGTATCGTGGAGCTAATCTATGGGGCAAAAGTCAACTTGTCTTTGAGTGCTCGGAAGCTTTCGACATTTATCATCCATTGGAACTTGACGCCCTTATACAATGAGTTAGTCGGGGCTGGCGATCTTGGAGAAGTTCTCGGCGAATCGATGGCAATAGTGGCGAGAGAGAAAACTTCGACTTGCTTAACGTTCTTGGAGGAGTCCAATCAAGAATAGCCTGAACTCGTTCAGGTTGACGGCAATACCATCCTTAGATATGACATGCCCAAGATAGGTTACTTGAAGCCGAATTCACATTTGGAGAACTTGGCGTATAGTCGATGCTCTCGTAGCTTTTCCAAAGACAAGACGAAGATGTTCAACATGTTCTTCTTCGTTCTTGGAAAATACCAGGATATCATCCAGATAAACCACAACGAACTTGTCGAGGTAATCCATGAATATATAGTTCATCAGGCGAGAGAAGGTGGCTGGAGCATTGGTTAAGCCAAAAGACATGACAGTGTACTCGTATGAACCATAACGAGTCACAAAGGCGGTCTTTGGGATATCCTCTTCACAAACACGGATCTGGTGGTAACCCAACCTCAAGTCGAGTTTAGAGAACACCGACGAACCAGCCAGTTGATCATACAGATCATTGATCCGAGGAAGAGGATACTTATTCTGAATGGTAGCTTGGTTTATAGGACGGTAGTCTTGGACCAATCGGTTTGTCCCATCCTTCTTCTTGACAAAGAGAGAAGGTGCTCCCCAAGGTGAGCAACTTGGGCAAATGAAACCACTGCGAAGAGACTTGTCGATTTCCTCCTTAAGCTCAAGGAGTTCATGCGGCGGCATCTTGTAGGGTCGCTTGGCTATAGGAGTGGTGCCTGGTTTCAAGTCGATGACGAATTCGACAACTCTAGCAGGGGGAATCCCTGGTAGTTCTTCAGGAAAGACGTCGAGGAATTCACGCACGATGGGAATGTTTTCAATGCCCTCGAGTGGTGCAGCGTTCAATGCATTCAAGGCATAAAGCCGTGCCTCGGCATTTTGCACCAGATGAGCTTGGTAAATAACTATTTCATCTGAAGAGTGTATTAGATGGAAGGTCTTAGTGGCGCAAACTATAGAAGCAGTATGCGCCTTTAACCAATTCATTCCCAGAATGAGGTCAATGCTACATGACTTCAGTACGATGGGGGGAGACAAGGAATTCCAGTCCTTCGATTTCAACGGGGACGTCGTTGCAAATCATGGAGGTCCGACATTGGCCCGCAGGGGTGTGCACTAATAGCGAAGCGTTCATGTCCTCACATTTAATGTCGTGCAAGCATGCAAAATCTTGACATGAATGAATGCGATGCACTGTATCAAATAAAGCGGATGTTGGTCTGAATTTACGAGGAGTGTACCCATCACGAGAGTGAGCTGGTCTTGAGCTTCGTTCAGATCAACGTGGTTGGCATGAACTCGACCATAAGGCTTGGCATTGTTGTTGCGGGGCTGGTTGCTTCCACGGCCGATTCTTGGGAAGGATAGTTGATTCTGATTCTGATTGCAATCCCTAGCACGGTGACCTGGTTGACCACACTTGTAGCACAGACCATTATTGGGAGTGGGAACAGGAGCTTGGGGTGGTGGAGCTGGAAGCCTTGGCTGCCTAGTTGGAGGAGTAGGCAGACGAGGTGTAGCATAGGTCTTTCTTGGGGCAGGTGCAGTTGACTGGTACATGCTGTTGGGAATCCATATCTTACGCTTCTGCGAGGACGGGCCTGAAGATGAGCCCGTGTCACGGCTGCGCCTGTGAGAGTTCTGGTATTCCTGCAGACCAGTTTCAACATTGATGGCCTTGTTCACCAAGGTGGCGAAATCAGTAAAGTCATGCACTAGAAGTGCGAGCTTGATGTCAGCTTGAAGGCCGTCACGGAACTTCTCCTGTCTGCGGGCATCAGTTGCAATGTCCTCTTCAGCATAGCGAGACAAGTCCAGAAACTCTCCCTGATAAGCTTCAACAGTTTTGTTGCCTTGGGTGAGGTTGCGGAACTCACGCTTCTTCCGGTCCATGACTCCCTGAGGAAAGAAGCGGGCACGGAAAGCAGCTTGGAAGTCTAGCCAGGTGATGATTGTTCCAGTGGCTGAAATACGCTGTGGCTGTCCCACCATTGAGCTGCGGGTCCCTTGTAAAGAAGGAAGCAAAGGTGACATAGCTGGCGGGGCTACATCAGCAGACTCCATCTCATAGGTGATGTCACGGGCAGATCCATGACCTCCAGAGGCTGGGTTGAGCTGCGGTACACAGTTGGGTTGAGGCGCATGAAATCCTGCAGAGTTACTGGGACTGGCTGCTGGTTCATATTGGGGCGAGGAAACTGAGCCATCATATTCTCCATGAACTGGCGATTCATCTCAAGTTGTTGGATCATACCAGCCATGTACTCAGGTGGTGGTGGGAAGTTGCCACCACGACCACGACCACCTGGTCTAACCATCTTGCTAATATATAACAGGGGTATTTCAGCATTGAAAAATTTGCAAGGACAAGAATCATTCATGATAAAACATGCATAATGAAAGGATCACAATAGATACTACATAGTAGTCGGCATAACTTACAAAAGGGGTCATGCATAGAGTTCAGTACACAGAGTTCAGTACATAAACTAAAACATCAAAGGCGGCACGCAGGCTCGCGGCGAATGCACCTAACACTAACAAGCAAGCCTACATCAGTCCCACGCGGTACTGCGGAGGTAGCTGTAGCCTGAAAGCTGGTAGTGCGGCAGCGGATAGTCCTCCACGTCAGTGGCCTGGGGGCCGCGGATACTCTGGTGCAGAACCCGATGCTCAGGTGGTAGAAGAGGACCAAGTGCGGGAGTGTAGCCTCCCACATCTGGCCAACCGACACCCTGGGGCATCACGGTCCGGGTTGGGTAGATAGCTGAACGCGGCAGCTCTCTAGACCGGACAAAGGGGTGCAACATCGTCAGAGCACGGTAAAGGTGCTGACGGGTGGTGTAAAACTCGTGGCGAAGAGCTCGGTTAGCTCGATCCAGCCCATCAGCATGCAGAACCAAGTTCTGATGGTAGAAGGGCTCTCGGGTGACAGTGGAGTAGGCAGCAGTGTAGTAACCCTCCGCACCAACATCAGATGCGATAGCAATGTGCCTGAAGGGGGAGGAGTCCAACTCCCGATACTCTCCACGAAGACGTGTCAGAGCAGCATAAGCAGCATCGTGGACTGCCATATCGATAGTCACCCCAACACCATGTGCGGTGTGCAGCACGATGAGTGGAGTCATACTCCGAGTAGAGGTGGACGATGGCACAGTATCGCTGCTCTGGTTAAAGTCCGGTACTCCTCAAAGGCGGTGTACTCAGGGTGCCAGCGATAACCCAGATAGGTCATCATCTCAGCTAGCACGGCAGGTGATCCCGAGGCACCAATGGCCGTCGTGTGGCGAATGTCAGGACCGGTTTTTTTCAATAAAAATATTTATTGAACAACCGACCTATGAAGTCCAATATGAGGAAAATCCCTCATACCTGTAGACAAAACTTTGATACAATAAGCCAGTAGCATTACAATATTACAGGGGTCGGACTGAAGATGCCCAACCAATTATTACAAACACGCCGATAATTATACATAGTGGCGGATATGACTCAAAGGTGTGGGGTGAAAATACTCTTGACTCGAGATATGAGTGGTTGGTGGAATAACACAATGGGTGGTTAATAAGTCATTGCCTTTGGCGGCTCATCGGCGTCGAGGTGAGGCTCGATGAATTTATTTGGGTAGCGAGCGGATATATCACAATGACTAGTCCAGGGGGTCGACGAGACCGATTGGGATTCCTCTAGGCGTCGGACTCGCTATCGAATTCTTCGTCCATGAGATCGCCTTCGTCAGCATCTGACCAAATCAACAAGCCAGGTGAGTACTTTGAAAGTACTCGCAAGACAGTTCGGACAAAAGATATAACAAATGAATGCATGAATGAGTCATGATTAATGTTAACAATGCTCAAATAAATCAGTATAACAACAATAAAATGAGAAGGGAATCGGCGGTAGTCCGCTCAAAAACCCAAAGAAGGATAAACTCAAAACCGATCGAGTGTCTAAAGTGACGCCTCGAAGGGTGAAAATAAGTAAAACATGCCACAGTCGGGCGTCTGGGCGACACCTCATAAAGGGCTTATATTGAAATAAAGATACATGCGTGCCGCAGTCGGACGTCGGAGCGACATCACAGAAAGGGCTTATAATAAAAGTAAATAATAACGATGCTGCAGTCGGACGTCTGGGCGACATCACAGAAAGGGCTTATAATGAAAATAGATAACAGCAATGCCGCAGTCGGACGTCTGAGCGACATCGCAGAAAGGGCTTATAATGAAAATAAATAACAACAATGCCGCAGTCGGACGTCTGAGCGACATCGCAGAAAGGGCTTATAATTTATTATTTATAACTGACAAGATATAGTGCTCACGGAAAATATTCATCACAAGACAATAAGCGGGTTAGTCCGTTCACAGGAAAGTAAACATTTAATACTCAAATGGTTCTCAGGAGTTTTTGTCACTGAGACTGACACTTGACAAGATGAGATGATCACGATACTTGGACATGAATAATATGAATTCAAGAATTTTGACTCTGCAGAGTTTGTACCAAAATTTTCCACAGCCAACGGATTTCCGTAGTCACGAAGGACTAGTTCCGTTTACGGTATTTCAGAGGAAACACAACTAGCTAGTACACACCCATCATACCTCACGTTGCCAGGAATCACCCTAGACAGCGTTTAAGAAAAAATTTGAGACGGGGAGATCACAATCTCGAATAGCATGGGATCAAATTGATATACGCGCGCTCTAAGGGGTGCCCCCCTCTCGGTCCCAACCGGAAACACCCATGCCCCCTGACCGGATGAAAGGCTTTAATCCAGGGCCATGGAACCTTCATCCCGCCTCTCGATTTGGTGTGTACCAGGAGTGGTTTGCAACCTACTAGGCCGTATCCCTTGCGGGAAGCAGGTGGTAATACGGAAAGGAAGGCGGACGGAAATCGACCGATTTATGTTGACACCGAGTCAGCGATATGGCATAAGCCTGGCATGCTACAACACTGCCATCTTACCCACACTTATGCCAACTCATGGCCATGCAACAAGTTTCCAGCAACTCACGGATTCACCGAGCTCATTTGCCTCAATGCTCATGAGATAAACTATCATCGAAAATGCTCATGAACGTGCCATGATACAAAAATAATGCAAACATGCCCAGACACTCATCATATCAAAAGTTCAAACTTTGCTTGCCTGGTTCAGAGTAGTCGGAGCCTAGCTCGGTGAAGTTTGCGGTCCCGTCACCTCCTTCGGTATCTACGGTATAAAGAAAACATACACGCTAACGTAAATACCGTGAGGTGCACAAAAATTACTCCAAATATTTTTCAAATAAATATGATAAAAAACTAGACAAAATTTTAAAGAGGACAGAAGAAGAATCAATCAAAAATACTTTTCGATTAAAAGTTATAAGAGTTTTGGTCCAAGGACCCATCTGTAATGAAACGAGAAAGTTTCTGGGGCTCTGTGGAAAAGTCCAGGATAACGTTTCGTTTAAAAGAGGCAATTGGGAGGCTGACAGCGGGCTCCACCTGTCGGGTTTGAAATTTCAAGCGGAGAAAACAGAGCGCGACGGCGCCGAGAGAGTCTTGGTGGTGGCCGGTGGCGATCCACGGCGAGGCAAGGTGATCGGGGTTACCTTGAGATCGATTGCACCGTTCGCGTCTGTGGGTGGTGGTGGTGATCGCTTGGCGAGCATTTGTGTCGGCGGCCCTTGCTCGGCGGACGGCGGTTCGGACGGTCGTGGATCTCGCGGAGAGAGCTGCGGGGCCAAAATTGAGGTGGGGTTATCCTACTAGAGGTGGTGCGAGGCTACGGGCGAAAGTAGGGCGGCGGAGGAGTTCTCACCGGAGAGAACGATGCGGAGCCCGAGGCGGACGGAGGTGGCGGAGTCGAGGAAGAAAGGCCCTCGAGGCCCCTCCGGTGGCTAAGCGGGGTCTAGTGAGGTGATGGAGTCGTGCGGCGGCGAGAGCAGCTCGGAGGTGCTATATAGCCGGCCGAGTCGGTTGCCGTGAACGGATAAGTCCGCGAGTTGATTCTGGCGGCTGTGTGGCTGGACGGTCGGCTTAGGAGCTTGAGCATCGCCTAGGTGGAGTAGTGGTGCCATTTTAGGGTCTAGCTCAGCACGGGAGGGAGGTTTACGGCTTGCCCTCGACGGAACGGTCGCACGGCCCATCGGCGGCAGAGAGCGCACTCTGCGCGTGCCAAGCCACGGCGACGGTGCCGCACGCGTGCGCTGGCAAGGAGGTGGCCACGCGGAGCCACCAGGACACTTGGGCGGCGCCGAACGGCGTTGCGCCGCAGTTTTGCCCCTGTCGCCGTTACGGTGGTGCAGCCGCCGCAAGGCACGCCCAGAGGGCGGGCGGGACGCCACCGACGCCGAGGCGTGCCAAGCGCCGTGTGAAGCTCCGGACAAGAGGATAGGCTGCGAGCAACGTGCCAAGGGCACTGTGGACTCGTGACTGAAGTTCTCGACGGAGATCGACATGAACTTTCTGAATTTCTTGAATATGAACAAAGCGATTGCATGCCAAGTGTTCGACAAAATGATTACGGTATCCAGGATTTTTCCTTGAGCTGATTTTTGGTGGAGTGGTCTCTCATTGCAACTAGAGGTTGCCTGAATTTTGGTGGAATTTTTGGAGAAGTGTAGATATGAATTTCACCAAATTTGGCAAATCTGGTCCAAACTTGCAGTGAGTGAAATTTGAAATATTTGAAAAGAAGAAGAGTGGATCAAGATGGTTCTGGGTTATGGATACCAAGGACTATCCAGGGGTGTGGAGTTGAGGTCAAAAATCAAAAGCATTAGGGTACTTGCTTTGCAAATCACCTAGGTTCAAAAGAAAAGACAGAATTATTTTACGAGGAGAAATAATTGGAATAAAATCCAAAAATGGATTTTATTAGTTTGGACAGAATGTTTGAGGTGCACCAAAGTGGAAGGAGAGATTTTTGGGAAGGTTTTACCATGTGGTGCATGGAAGAATCATGAATGGTTTCAAATATGGGAGAGGATGAAAAACTCCTAGAGTTTCCTTTTTGAAAGAAAATAAACTCCAAAGATTTTTCTTGAAATTTTTGAGAAGAGGGCAATCAGAAGAAAATTTAAAACCAAACCCTAGAGTTGAAGGAGATGCAAAAACAAAATATTTGCTAAAGGGAAAAAGCTTTGAGAGAGATTTTTGGAAGGGTTTTGGAGACCTCCTTCAGTCCAACCAAATTTTGAAGAAAACCAAAGGAATTTTTTTGGAGTGTCACAGCGAACGACCTACCTCGTGGGTTCCATCTGAAAGCAAAGATGTTTCAAAGGAGTCAAATGACAGTGTGGAAATTGTTCAAAATACTATTCTAAGGAATAACTATGGCTTTATCCAACTTTGGGGTGAATGTGGTCACGGGATCCTAGTGTTAGTTAGTAAATTCGTTTAACCCGAGTAGAAGAGAGTCCAGAGTCCCAGAGTAAAGGTCAAGGAGTAAAAGATCCTAGTACCACCCAATGGCGACGTGGGCCCGTAAGACACACAACCATGTTAGTAAAAGTTTTGTAATGTCTAGACTCGACTTCGGCCAAGGAGTGTGGAAGGGGGATTCCTACAGGCAGTCGGCTCTGATACCAACTTGTGTCACCCCCGATTCAATCGTACACTAATCATGCACGCAAATGTGTACGATCAAGATCAGGGACTCACGGGAAGATATAACAACACAACTCTAAAACATAAATAAGTCATACAAGCATCATAATACAAGCCAGGGGCCTCGAGGGCTCGAATACAAGTGCTTGATCATAGGCGAGTCGTGGAAGCAACAATATCTGAGTAGACATAAGTTAAGCAAGTTTGCCTTAAGAAGGCTAGCACAAACCGGGATACAGATCGAAGAGGCGCAGGCCTCCCGCCTGGGATCCTCCTAAAGTACTCTGGTCGTCGCGTCGGCGGGCTGCACATAGTAGTAGGCACCTCCGGTGTAGTAGTAAATCATCGACGGTGGCGTCGCTCCCGGCTCCATCGTGCAGTCGCAGCAATCGGGTAAAGAAAGGGGAAAAGGGGAACAAGGCAAGCGTGAGTACTCATCCAAAGTACTACGCAAGCAAGGAGCTACACTACATATGCATGGATATATGTGTAAAGGGCCATATCGGTGGATGAGCTGCAGAATGCCGAATAAGAGGGGAAGCTAATCACGTCGAAGACTACGCTCGCAGCCTCCGTCTTGCAAAGCATGTAGAAGAGAGTAGATGAAGTCCTCCAAGTAGCATTGCATAGCATAATCCTACCCGGCAATCCCTCCTCGTCGCCTGTTAGAGAGCGATCACCGGGTTGTATCCGCACTTGGAAGGGTGTGTTTTATTAAGTATCCGGTTCTAGTTGTCATAAGGTCAAGGTACAACTCCAAGTCGCCCTGTTAGAAGATCACGGCTATTGAATAGATTAACTTCCTGCGGTGCACCACATAACCCAACACGCTTGATCCCATTTGGCGGACACACTTTTACGGGTCATGCCCGCCGCTGAAGATCAATACGCCGCAGCCCCACCTAGGCCAACAGAGAGGTCAAGACGCCGGTCTAAACCTAAGCGCCGCGGTGCGGGCCCATCGCCCTTAGCACACCTGACGTTGCATGGGCGCCGGAAGCGAACTAGCCCCTTAATACAAGAGCAGGCTTACGTTCCAAACCGGTAGCGCCGCTCGTCACGACGTCACGAAGGCTTGGTGATACCACGACGCCGAGTGCCCATATCTTTCCCACGTAGTTGGTTAGTGCGTATAGACCAAATGGCGGACTCGGATCAAATACCAAGAACTCGTTAAGCGTGTTAAGTATCCGCGAATGCCGAACAGGGACAGGCCCACCTCTCTCCTACGCGGTCTCAACCTGCCCTGTCGCTCCGCCACAAAGATCCACTCGCGGGTACTCCTACGAGCCGACCCGTCTTTAATCACCACATGTATCATGTATAAGTATAAGTATATACCCGTGATCACCTCCCGAGTGATCACGGCCCGATAGTATAGCACAACAGACGAACAAGAATGTACGGCCACAGATGGAATATTAGCATCCTATACTAAGCATGTAGGATTGCGGTAAAGGTAACAATGATGAGTAGCAAGGACAGGCTATGCATCAGGATAGGTATAACAGAAAGCAGTAACATGCTACACTACTCTAATGCAAGCAGTATAGAGTAGAATAGGCGATATCTGGTGATCAAGGGGGGGGGGGGGCTTGCCTGGTTGCTCTGGCAAGAGAGAGGGGTCGTCAACACCGTAGTCGAACTGGGCATCAACAGCATCGGTCTCGTAGTCTACCGGAGAGAAGAGGGGGAAGAAACAATGAATACAATGCAAACAGATGCATAATGATGCATGACAAAGCAATGTGTGATGCTAGGCGTGCCCTAACGCGGTATGAGGTGATACCGGTGAAGGGGGGAAACATCCGGGAAAGTATTCTCGGTGTTTCGCGTTTTCGGACAGATGAACCGGAGGGGGAAAGTTGCGTGCTCGATATGTTAGGGATGTGTGGCGGACGAACGGGCTGCGTATCCAGATTCGTCTCGTCATTCTGAGCAACTTT
Organism: Aegilops longissima; assembly: GCA_021605205.1. NCBI lineage: Eukaryota > Viridiplantae > Streptophyta > Magnoliopsida > Poales > Poaceae > Aegilops > Aegilops longissima. Next base: position 622,206,993 of record CM038679.1, on the reverse strand, counting down.
CATGTAGAAAGTATTTTCATCCGAGTTATGGATTAAAAGATATGATTTTCTAAAGGTTTAAATCATTTTCTGATTTTAATTATTTATTTAAACCCAGCATTATCCAAAGCAGTGAATGATGACGCAAGCATGACATCAGAGTGATGTCAGCAGGTCAACTGGTCGGTTGACCAGTCAAACCCGAACAGTGGGTCGATGGGACCCACATGTCGTGTCGAGGCATTATGAGTTTTAAGACTAACTAAATGGGTTAATTAAGGCGTGGGCTCATCTTGTCGGTGAGTTCTTAGACTAATTTAATTATTTTTATTTATAAAATTGTTTTAGTTATTTAAAAGGGCGGTGGGGCCCAGGCGTCGCCGAGATGTATATGCCACGCCCTGGTCAACAAGTCAAGCTGGGCCCCAGGACCCACCGGCGATGACCAGGTGGACCCCACGCATGCCACGTCGGCGGCCGGTGCGGGCGACTCCGGCGACCAAAGAGGCGCCTCTCGCGGAGTTGGCGGAATCACGCCACGGGCTCGGGAGGAGCGGGCTAGGCTAATTGAACGCCGCGCCGCGGGCGCATTGGAAAGGCGGTGGCTTGGCCGGAGGAGGGCCGCAGCGTCGCCGGCGACGAGCGGGGCGGACGTTGGGGCTCGGGCGAGTTCGACGACGGGGCTGCGGGGCGTGGTTCTACGTGCGGTTGGGTGCGTTCAATCGAGGCTCGGCGCACCATTCGTGACCTCAACCGAGGCTGGGACGGACGGTGTCGCCGACGGCGTCAACCGCGACGGACGCCGGAGTTCGGTCGAGGTCGGGAAGGATGTTGCAGAGGGCAAAACGGCCCGTTGTTTTTCACCTACATCACCTACGCGAGCTCACCAAGCGAATGGAGGCACGCACGGGACCAATGGTCCACCGGAGCCTCGCCGGAGATGAGCGCGTGCGGCGGAGCATTTCGGCCGACAGCGGAAACAGCGCGGGGAGCGAGCTACGGGGGAAGAGAGACGCGGATGCTCACCGAGCGGCACACACGATGGCCCTTGGGGGTTTAGTAGCTGCAGGGGCGCGTCCGGAGTCGGTGAAGAACAGCGGCGGAGCTTGTCGGAGTAGAGGAGGAAGATGGCGGCGTCGGGGCGTTGCGGTGGCTCCGGTCTCCAACGGGCTGCACCACTCGAAGCAGCGGACGACGGCGGCCCTTGGAGACACCGTGGGGCGGCGAGGTGGGCACGGTGGCCGTTGCTAGGCTGGAGCCATGGCGGCGGTGGCGCTCGGATGCGGAGGGGAAAGAGAGGGCGAGGTGGATCTGGAGGGGAGTGGGAGGGCGCAGGGATCGAGAGGGCGTGCGGGGGCGAGTGGGAGATGGGAACGAGGAGGTGAGGGCGTGGTGACCTTATCCTCTCGTCGTCGCCGGTGAGGGGGTCTGGTGGCGACGTGCCCCTGTTCCGACCCGGGTCGGGGGAAAAGGAAGGGAGACGGCAGGGGGAGGCGGGCCGGGCCGGCTGGGCCAGTCGGCTAGGTTAGCTGGTCCAGTTGGCCCAGGGGGGTTTGGGGGGTTCCGTTCTCTTTCTTTCTTTCTTTTCTTTATTTTTCTTTTCTGTTTTATTTCATTTTAAAGTAATTAGGCATTTTCTAAAAATGTGTTTACTTCACCATAATTACCTATGCAATATTTGGCACTGCCCGAACATTTTTGTTTCAACTTTTAAAAACTTTTGTTGTTTGCCTTCCTTTTTTTGAATTGATTTTTGGATCGGTTTGAACTAACAAAAGTTTAGCAACAGTAATCAAAGATGACATGGCATCATTAGGAGAATTTACTGTAGCCTAATTATCCGTGCGTTACACATATGATGAACCGTTATGTGATGAAGTCGGAGCATGATTTATTTATTGATTGTCTTCCTTATGAGTGGCGGTCGGGGATGAGCGATGGTCTTTTCCTACCAATCTATCCCCCTAGGAGCATGCGCGTAATACTTTGCTTTGATAACTTGTATATTTTTGCAATAAGTATATGAGTTCTTTATGACTAATGTTGAGTCCATGGATTATACGCATTTTTCTCATCCTTCCATCATTGCTAGCCTCTCCAATACCGTGCACTTTTCGCCGGTATCATACACCCACCATAAACCTTCCTCAAAACAGCCACCATACCTACCTATCATGGCATTTCCATAGCCATTACGAGATATATTGCCATGCAACTTTCCACCGTTCCGTTTATTTTGACACGCTCCATCATTGTCATATTGCTTAGCATGATCATTTAGTTGACATCGTATTTGTGGCAAAGCCACTGTTCATAATTCTTTCATACATGTCACTTATGAATCATTGCATATACCGGTACACCGCCGGAGGCATTCATATAGAGTCATATTTTGTTCTAAGTATCGAGTTGTAATCATTGAGTTGTAAGAAAAATAAAAGTGTGATGATCATCATTTTTAGAGCATTGTCCCAAGTGAGGAAAGGATGATGGAGACTATGATTCCCCCATAAGTCGGGATGAGACTCCGGACAAAAAATAAAAAAAACAAAAAGAAAAGAGGCCATAAAAAAAGAGAAAAGGCCCAAATAAAAAAATAAAAATAAAAAAATGAGAGAAAAAGAGAGAAGGGACAATGTTACTATCCTTTTACCACACTTGTGCTTCAAAGTAGCACCATGATCTTCATAATAGAGAGTCTCTTATTTTGTCACTTTCATATACTAGTGGGAATTTTTCATTATAGAACTTGGCTTGTATATTCCAATGATGGGCTTCCTCAACTTGCCCTAGGTCTTCGTGAGCAAGCGAGTTGGATGCACACCCACTTAGTTTCTTTTGTTGAGCTTTCATATTCTTATAGCTCTAGTGCATCCGTTGAATGGCAATCCCTACTCACTCACATTGATATCTATTGATGGGCATCTCCATAGCCCTTTGATACGCCTAGTTGATGTGAGACTATCTTCCCTCCTTTTGTCTTCTCCACAACCACCATTCTATTTCACATATAGTGCTATATCCATGGCTCACGCTCATGTATTGCGTGAAGATTGAAAAAGTTTTGAAAATGTCAAAAGTATGAAACAATTGCTTGGCTTGTCATCGGGGTTGTGCATGATTTAAATACTTTGTGTGGTGAAGATAGAGCATAGCCAGACTATATGATTTTGTAGGGATAACTTTCTTTGGCCATGTTATTTTTAGAAGACATAATTGCTTTGTTAGTATGCTTGAAGTATTATTATTTTTATGTCAATATTAAACCTTTGTCTTGAATCTTTCGGATCTGATTATTCATACCACAATTAAGAAGAATTACATTGGAATTATGCCAAGTAGCACTCCGCATCAAAAATTCTCTTTTTATCATTTACCTACTCGAGGACGAGCAGGAATTAAGCTTGGGGATGCCTGATACGTCTCAAACGTATCTATATTTTTTTATTGCTCCATGCTATATTATCTATTGTTTTGGACTATATTGGGCTTTATTTTCGACATTTATATTACTTTTGGGACTAACCTATTAACCGGAGGCCCAGCCCAGAATTGCTATTTTTTTCCTATTTTAGTGTTTCGAAGAAACGGAATATCAAACGGAGTCCAAACGGAATGAAATCTTCGGGAACGTTATTTTCTCATCAGATAAGATCCAGGAGACTTGGACCCTCAGTCAAGAAAGGAGGAGGCGGCCACGAGGTGGAGGCGCCCCCTAGGCGTGCCCCCGCCTCGTGGGCCCTTGAGCTCCACCGACGTACTCCTTCCTCCTATATATACCTCACGCACCCCAACAGATCAGATACGGAGCCAAAAACCTTATTCCACCACCGCAACTTTCTGTATCCACGAGATCCCATCTTGGGGCCTATTCCGGAGCTCCGCCGGAAGGGGAATCCACCATGGAGGGCTTCTAAATCATCATCATAGCCTCTCCGATGAAGTGTGAGTAGTTTACTTCAGACCTTCGGGTCCATAGTTAGTAGCTAGATGGATTCTTCTCTCTTTTTGGATCTCAATACAATGTTCTCCCCCTCTCTCGTGGAGATCTATTCGATGTAATCGTCTTTTTGCGGTGTGTTTGTTGAGATCGATAAATTGTGGGTTTATGATCAAGATTATATATGAGCAATATTTGAATCTTCTCTGAATTCTTTTATGTATGATTGGTTATCTTTGCAAGTCTCTTCGAATTATCCGTTTGGTTTGGCCAACTAGATTGGTAGTTCTTGCAATGGGAGAAGTGCTTAGCTTTGGGTTCAATCTTGCGGTGTCCTTTCCCGATGTGATGAAGGGAGAAAGGCACATATTGTATTGTTGCCATCGAGGATAACAAGATGGGGTATTTATCATATTGCATGAATTTATTCCTCTACATCATGTCATCTTGCTTAAGGCGTTACTCTGTTTTCATTAACTTAATACTCTAGATGCATGCTGGATAGCGGTCGATGAGTGGAGTAATAGTAGTAGATGTAGGCAGGAGTCGGTCTACTTGTCTCGGACGTGATGCCTATATACATGATCACACCTAGATATTCTCATAACTATGCTCAATTCTGTCAATTGCTCAACGGTAATTCGTTCACCCACCGTAAAATACTTATGCTCTTGAGAGAAGCCACTAGTTAAATCTATGGCCCCCGGGTCTATTCTCATCATATTAATCTTCCTACGCTTTATTATTGCTTTGCTTTTTTACTTTGCCTTTTATTTTACTTTGCATCTTTATACCAAAAAAATACCAAAAATATTATCTATCATCTCTATCAGATCTCACTCTCGTAAGTGACCGTGAAGGGATTGACAACCCCTATCCGCGTTGGTTGCGAGGAGTTATTTGCTTTGTGTAGGTATGAGGGACTCCCGCGTGGCCTCCTACTGGATTGGTACCTTGGTTCTCAAAAACTGAGGGAAATACTTACGCTACTCTGCTGCATCATCCTCTCCTCTTCGGGGAAAACCAACGCAAGCTCAAGATGTAGCAATGGCCCCTCCGGGATCCTCCTCCATGGCCTCCGGTGATGATGGCCCCCTCCGGCAGGGTGCCAGAGAGGGCCTAGATTGATTTCTCGTGGCTACAGAGGCTTGCAGCGGCGGAACTCCCGATCTAGGTTAATTTCTTGGGGTTTATGTATTTATAGGAATTTTTGGCGTTGGTTTCACGTCAGGGGGGTCTCCGAGTCGTCCACGAGGCAAGGGCCCACGCCCAGGGGGTGGGCGCGCCCCCCACCCTTGTGGACAGTCCGGGACTCTTCTGGCCCAACTCTTTTGCTCCAGGGGCTTCTTTTGGTCCATAAAAAATCAACAAAAATTGGCACGTCAATTGGACTCCGTTTGGTATTCCTTTTCTATAGAACTCAAAAACAAGGAAAAAACATAAATTGGCACTGGGCTCTTGGTTAATAGGTTAGTCCCAAAAATCATATAAAATAGCATATAAATGCATATAAAACATCTAAGATGGATAATATAATAGCATGAATACTTCATAAATTATAGATACGTTGGAGACGTATCAGCATCCCCAAGCTTAATTCCTGCTCGTCCTCGAGTAGGTAAATGATAAAAGAAATAATTTATGAAGTGTGAATGCTAGCAGGTGCACAAGTTTGATCAATGATAATTTCAATCACCTTTTCTAGCATCATTATATGTCATAACAGTAGCTCATCTCATAAAACTTTTCATGATCAAGTAACAAGCTATTCACATGTTAAAGTATAGATTATAAAATTTCTTGAAAACTAACAAACAATATTCTCAGTCATCAAACAATTGCAATTCATCTTATTTTCAGGAAGGGTATATGTCAGATATTTGATTCAACAAACTCCCCATACTCAACTATCATTTAATCTTTCACAATTGCTAACACTCACGTGATATTTATGGGTTCAAAGTTTTAATCGGACACAGAGAAAGATAAGGGCTTATAGTTTTGCCTCCCAACCTTTTACCTCAAGGGTAATGTCGACAACAATAACTCTTGAAAACCTACATCCAAGTGGAGATATATATCCGGATCACTCCATCACAAAGTGCTTGCCAAAGGAAAAAGTGTAAAAAGGAAAGGTGATGATCACCATGTCTCTTGTATAAGGGTAGAAGGTAAAAGTAAAAGATAGGCCCTTCGCGGAGGGAAGCAGAGGTTGTCATGCGCTTTTATGGTTGGATGCACAAAATCTTAATGCAAAAGAACGTCACTTTATATTGCCCCTTGTGATAAAGACCTTTATTTTGCAGTCTGTCGCTTTTATTTCTTCCCTATCACAAGTTCGTATAAAGCTTATTTTCTTCGCACTAATAGATCATACATATTTAAGGAGCAATTTTTATTGCATGCACCGATGAAAACTTATTTGAAGGATCTTACTCAATCCCTAGGTAGGTATGATGGACTCTCATGGCAAAACTGGTTTAAGGGATGTTTGGAAGCACAAGTTGTATTTCTACTTGGTGCAAAGAATTTGGCTAGCATGAGAGGGAAAGGCAAGCCCAACATGCTGGATGATCCAAGACAATATAACGTTTCGGATATAGGAAAACATAACCCATTAAGTTGTCTTCCTTGTCCAACATCAACCTTTTAGCATGTCATATTTTAATGAGTGCTCACAATTACAAAAGATGTCCAAGATAATATATTTATATGTGAAATCTCTCTTCCTTCAATATTCTTTCATGAATTGTTCAAGTGACCAATTCTGTGTTTGCTAACCTTCAATAAGTTTACTACCTATACTTATTCTCTGTGAAGTCATTACTCCCCATGGTATAAGCATATGAAACATAAATTCAGATTTATGATATTCAATTCATTCAACCATTTACTCACAGGATATATGTGAAGCACGTGAGTAAATGACAAACTACTCCAAAAAGATATAAGTGAAGAACACTGAGTAGTCAAATAATTAACTAGCCATGGGAGGATTCATTTTCATTCAAGATTTCAGATCCAATGATTTTATTCAAACAGAAAGTAAAATTGAAAATACGCTCCAAGAAAAACTCATATCATGTGATGAATAAAAATATAGCTCCGAGTAAGGTATACCGATAGTTTTGAAGGCGAAAGAGGGGATGCCTTCCGGGGCATCCCCAAGCTTAGGCGCTTGAGTCTTCCTTGAATATTACCTTGGGGTGCCTTGGGAATCCCCAAGCTTAAGGTCTTTCTGCTCCTTATTCTCCTCATATCGATATCTCACCCAAAGCTTGAAAACTTCAATCACATAAAACTTAACGAAACTTCGTGAGATAGGTTAGGATGATAAAGAGTAAACCATTCACTTTGGTACTATCAAAGACAAGGTTCATAATTGTTCCCACACAGTGTCTAATGTACCATATCATTTCTATAATTTATATTGAGAAATATAAGCCATAGAAACTAGAAAACAAGCAAACTATGCAATGAAAACAGAATCTGTCAGAAACAGAACAATCTGTAATGATCTGAACAACAACCATACTTCCGCTACTCCAAAAATTATGAAATAAATTGGTGGACGTGCGGAATTTTTCTATTTATCTTCTTCAAAAATAATCAACTCAAAAGCACTCTTCTGAAAAAAAACTGGTAGCTAATCTCATGAGCACAAAGTTTCTGTTTTTTTACAGCAAGATCACATTAACTTTCACCCAAGTCTTCCCAAAAGGTCTTACTTGGCACTTTATTGAAACAAAAGCTATAAAACATGATTACTACAGTAGATTAATCATTTAAACACACAAAAATAGTAAGGGTAAATATTGGGTTGTCTCCCAACAAGCGCTTTTCTTTAATGCCTTTTAGCTAGGCATGATGATTTCAATGATGCTCACATAAAAGATAAGAATTGAGACATAAAGGGAGCATCATGAAGAATATGACTAACACATTTAAATATAACCCACTTCCTATGCCTAGGGATTTTGCGAGCACATAATTTATAGGAACAAGAATCAACTAGCATAGGAAGGCAAAAAAAGTATAGCTTCAAAACTTTAAGCACATAGAGAGGAAACTTGGTATTATTGCTACTCCTACAAGCATATATTCCTCCCTCATAATAATAGCATCATGAATGAATTCAACAATATAGCCATCACATAAAGCATTCTTTTCATGATCTATAAGCATAGAAATTTTCTACTCTTCACATAAGCAAACTTCTTCTCATTCGGAATAGTGGGATCACTAATTCCTAAAGTTGACACTCTTCCAAACCCGCTTTAGATGATAGTATTATTCATACTCCAAAAGATATAAGTGAAGTTCATGGAGCATTCTTTAATTAATATATACTAACCAATATCCAAGCTCAAAATATATAAGTGAAGCACACGAAGCATTCTATAAAACCATACTCAAATGATTTAAGTGAAGCACAAAGAGCGATTCTATAAGGTCATACTTAAAAGATATAAGTGAAGCACATGAAGTATTCTATAAATAAATGAAGGGCTATCTCATACTAGCTTGGTTCTTAAAGGAAAAACAAAAACACAAAGGACACAAATCATGTGAACAAAACAAAAACCAAGGTATATACCGATATTTGTTGAAGAAGAAAGATGGGATGCCAACCGGGGCATCCCCAAGCTTAGATGCTTGAGTATCCTTTGAAATATTTACTTGGGGTGCCTTGGGCGTCCCCAAGCTTGAACTCTTGCCTCTCTTTATTCTTCACATATTGATAGTTCCTCGATCTTCGAAGACTTCATCCACACAAAACTTTAACAAAAACTTTGTGAGATCCGTTAGTGTAATAAAGCAAACTACCACTTTAAGGTACTGTAATGAACACATTCTTTATTTATATTGGTGTTAAACCTACTGTATTCCAACTTCTCTATGGTTCATACCCCCCGATACTAGCCATAGATTCATCAAAATAAGCAAACAACACGCGAAAAACAGAATCTGTCAAAAACAGGACGGTCTGTAGTAATCTGGAAGTTTAGTAAACTTATGTAACTCCAAAATTATGAAATAAATTTGACAATTAGAAAAATTTGTACATAAGTAATGTGCAAAAAGTTTCAGACCTATTTGACCTTCCAGTAAAAAAATGTAAAATCATGCACTACAGCCCAAGTTTCTGTTTTTGTTCTGCACAACGTAAACAAGCAATCTAATCATCCCAAAACCAAAGCTTGGCACATTATTTTTATAATACAATGGATATATACAAGGGGATAATTATTTACAGAGAAACTTCCATGAAAATTCTACATTGTTTCCATGAGCATGAACACAAGTGCTCAAGGTCGAGCCTCACTTCTTCAATGCATAACTTTTCAATCACTTCTCTTTTTGAAAAACTTTTTAGGCAAGGAAGGAAAGTATTTTTTTTGGTATTTTCATTCTTTAATTTTTTTTGTATGTTTCACCCACAACTAAACAGAAACAAAAAGGAAAAAAATCTACTTAGTGAAGAAAGCAAACAAGCACACACGAGAATATCAACCCCACGCTGTTGCTCCCCGACAACGGCGCCAGAAAAGAGCTTGATAATCCCAAGTGCAGGGAATCATCGTAGCAATTCCCAAAGGTGGAAGTGATAAGTATGGAGTGTCGAACCCACAAGGAGCTAAAGGTAAGATCAATATTCTCTCAAGTCCTATCTGCCACTGATACGACTCTACGTACACCCAACGTTTGCTTCCAACTAGAAACGAGAAATAAAACTACGCTGTGGGTATGAAGAGGATAAATTTTCATGATATCGGAGAGCTAAAATATAAAAGTAGGTGCTGTTATCATAAAGTTAGAATATATTACTAAATATTATAAATAGCGAGTGTGGAATAATGAATGGATCAGTGTGCGGAATTGTCCTAGGCAATTGTTAACAAGACCGGTAATCACTATTGCAATTTCATATGAGGGAGAGGCATAAGCTAACATACTTTCTCTTCTTGGATCATATGCACTTATGATTGGAACTCTAGCAAGCATCCGCAACTACTAAATATCATTAAGGTAAAACCCAACCATAGCATTAAAGCATCAAGTCCCCTTTATCCCATACGCAACAACCCCCTTACTCGGGTTTATGCTTCTGTCACTCAAACAACCCACTATAAGCGAATCATGAACGTATTGCAACACCCTACAGCGGGAATCCCTCACGCTTGCGTGACACGGAGGGCACCATAGGACAACACCAAAATAAAACGTACAACTCATACCAATCTAGATCATCAATCAACCCAAAGACAAAGGATATCTACTCAAAACATCATAGGATGGCAACACATCATTGGATCATAATATGTGGCATAAAGCACCATATTCAAGTAGGGATTACAACGGGGTGCGGGAGAGTGGACCGCGTAAAAGAGATGAGGATGGTGATTATGGTGGTGATGTTGATGAAGACGATCACCGCGGCGATGATTCCCCTCCCGATGGCACTCCCGCGCCACCGAGAGAGAGGAGGAGAGGTTCTCCCCCTTGTGCTTCCTCCTCCATGGCCTCCCCCTTAGATGGGGAGAGGTTCTCCCTCTGGTCCTTGGCCTTCATGGCGATGATCGCCCCTCCGGGATCCTCCTCCATGGCCTCCGGTGATGATGGCCCCCTCCGGCAGGGTGCCAGAGAGGGCCTAGATTGATTTCTCGTGGCTACAGAGGCTTGCAGCGGCGGAACTCCCGATCTAGGTTAATTTCTGGGGGTTTCTGTATTTATAGAAATTTTTGGCGTTGGTTTCACGTCAGGGGGGTCTCCGAGTCGTCCACGAGGCAGGGGCCCACGCCCAGGGGGTGGGCGCGCCCCCACCCTCGTGGACAGCCCGGGACTCTTCTGGCCCAACTCTTTTGCTCCATGGGCTTCTTTTGTTCCATAAAAATCAACAAAAATTGGCACGTCAATTGGACTCTGTTTGGTATTCCTTTTCTGTAAAACTCAAAAACAAGGAAAAACAAAAACTGGCACTGGGCTCTAGGTTATTAGGTTAGTCCCAAAAATCATATAAAATAGCATATAAATGCATATAAAACATCTAAGATGGATAATATAATAGCATGAATACTTCATAAATTATAGATATGTTGGAGATGTATCACGGGGGTCGCCCCAGCAAGGGTCTTGCCGGGGGAGTCCACCTCGCCCCTCTGCTCTTTGCGTTTCTGTCTTGGCGTTGCTCTGGTTGTCTTGTGGTCTTGCTTCCTCTGCCCCGCCAAGGGTGGCCAGGGGCGTGGGGCTGCGACTGCCCGCGCACAAGTAAAGGGGTGCAAAAAAGGGACCCCTACTTTTGTACACCAACAGGAGCCCCCAGGCTTGGGCCACATATAAGCGCGGGGCGTTATTGGGCCAGGCCCAGAATGGTGCGCGGGCGCGCGTGCGGCGGAGTTTTTACCGCAGTAACTCCCTCGCTCGTTGCGCTTCCCCATGACCCGCGTTGAATGCGCGACGTGGGGGTCGTGCGTGACGTGGGGGTCATGCGTGAGGCGGTCGTTGCCCTCATGCGTCACATCGTAGTAAATGGTAAAGAGGCGGCCCGCGCCTTCCCCATAAAAAAGGGAAAAACCGCAGGCGCGCTGCTCATTTACCCTCAGCGCCTCTCCCAATCTCGGAACCGCCGTTCCTCTCTTCTTCCTCAGGTGAAAGAGCCGAAGCTCCCGCCTCTGTCCGTCGCCACCGCGCCTCCATTACCCTCAACCTCACCTCTTCCATGGCCGCCATGGCGCCTAAAACCAGCAGAGGCAAGGGAGTGGCCGAGGACGCCGGGAGAAGGAGCTGGAGGTGGAGCGGGATGGCCTGAAGAGCCAGGCCCTGGAGGTGGCGAAGGAGAAGGACACACTCAACGGCGCCTTGGTGGAGGCGCAGGCCACCGTCCTCGGCAAGGCTGAGCAGCTCTCCAAAGCCAACGACTCCATCAAAGTGTTGGGGAACGTAGTAATTTCAAAAAATTTCCTACGCACACGCAAGATCATGGTGATGCATAACAACGAGAGGGGAGAGTGTCGTCTACGTACCCTCGTAGACTGTAAGCGGAAGCGTTATGACAACGCGGTTGATGTAGTCGTACATCTTCACGATCCGACCGATCCAAGTACCGAACACACAAGACCTCCGAGTTCTGCACACGTTCAGCTTGGCGACGTCCCACGAACTCACGATCCAGCAGAGCTTCGTGGGAGAGTTCCGTTAGCACGACGGCATGATGACAGTGATGATGATGCTACCGATGCAGGGCTTCGCCTAAGCACCGCTACGATATTACCGAGGTGGATTATGGTGGAGGAGGCACCGCACACGGCTAGAAGATCAACTGATCAACTTGTGTCTATGGGGTGCCCCTTGCCTCAGTATATAAAGGAGGAGAGGAGGGGAGGCTGACCGGCCCTAGAGGCGCGCTCAAGTGTGGAGTCCTACTAGGACTCCAAGTCCTAGTAGGAGTCCACCAAGAGGAAGGGAGGGAGAAGGAAGGAGAGGGAGGAAAGGAGGAAAGGGGGGCCGACCCCCTAGTCCAATTCGGTTTGGGCTAGGGGGGAGCGCGCCCTGCCTTGTCCTGCCTCCTCTCTTCCACCACTTGGCCCATGAGGCCCAATACTTCTTCCCCCGTATTCCCGTAACTCCCCGGTACTCCGAAAAATACCCGAATCACTCGGAACCTTTCCGATGTCCGAATATAGTCGTCCAATATATCGATCTTTACGTCTCGACCATTTTGAGACTCCTCGTCATATCCCTGGTCTCATCCGGGACTCCGAACATCTTCGGTACATCAAAACACATAAACTCACAATACCGATCGTCACCGAACGTTAAGCGTACGGACCCTACGGGTTCGAGAACTATGTAGACATGACCGAGACACGTCTTCGGTCAATAACCAATAGCGGAACCTGTATGTTCATATTGGCTCCCACATATTCTACGACGATCTTTATCGGTCAAACCGCATAACAACATACGTTGTTCCCTTTGTCATCGGTATGTTACTTGCCCGAGATTCGATCGTCGGTATCTCAATACCTAGTTCAATCTCGTTACCGGCAAGTCTCTTTACTCGTTCCGTAATGCATCATCCCGCAACTAACTCATTAGTCACATTGCTTGCAAGGCTTATAGTGATGTGCATTACCGAGAGGGCCCAGAGATACCTCTCCGACAATCGGAGTGACAAATCCTAATCTCGATCTATGCCAACTCAACAAGTACCATCGGAGACACCTGTAGAGCACCTTTATAATCACCCGATTCGTTGTGACGTTTGGTAGCACACAAAGTGTTCCTCCGGTATTCGGGAGTTGCATAATCTCATAGTCATAGGAACATGTATAAGTCATGAGGAAAGCAATAGCAACATACTAAACGATCAAGTGCTAAGATAACGGAATGGGTCAAGTCAATCACATCATTCTCTAATGATGTGACCCCGTTAATCAAATGACAACTCATGTCTATGGCTAGAAAACTTAAGCATCTTTGATTCAACAAGCTATTCAAGTAGAGGCATACTAGTGACACTCTGTTTGTCTATGTATTCACACATGTACTAAGTTTTCGGTTAATACAATTCTTGCATGAATAATAAACATTTATCATGATATAAGGAAATATAAATAACAACTTTATTATTGCCTCTAGGGCATATTTCCTTCAGTCTCCCACTTGCACTAGAGTCAATAATCTAGTTCACATCGCCATGTGATTTAACACCAATAGTTCACATCACCATGTGATTAATATCCATAGTTCACATTGCCATGTGGCCAACACTCAAAGGGTTTACTAGAGTCAGTAATCTAGTTCACATCGCCATGTGATTAACACCCAAAGAGTACTAAGGTGTGATCATGTTTTGTTTCTGAGAGAAGTTTAGTCAATGGGTCTGCCAAATTTAGACCAGTATGTATTTTGCAAATTTCTATGTCTACAATGCTCTGCACGGAGCTACTTTAGCTAATTGCTCATACCTTCAATATGTATCCAGATTGAGACTTATAGTCATCTGGATCAGTTTCAAAACTTGCATCGACGTAACCCTTTACGATGAACCTTTTGTCACCTCCATAATCGAGAAACATATCCTTATTCCACTAAGGATAATTTTGACCGATGTTCAGTGATCTACTCCTAGATCACTATTGTACTCCCTTGCCAAACTCAGTGTAGGGTATACAATAGATCTGGTACAGAGCATGGCATACTTCATAGAACCTATGGCTGAGGCATAGGGAATGACTTTCATTCTCTTTCTATCTTCTGCCGTGGTCGGACTTTGAGTCTTCCTCAATTTCACACCTTGTAACACTGGCAAGAACTCTTTCTTTGACTGTTCCATTTCGAACTACTTCTAAATCTTGCCAAGGTATGTACTCATTGAAAAAACTTATCAAGCGTCTTGATCTATCTCTATAGATCTTGATGCTCAATATGTAAGCAGCTTCACCGAGGTCTTTCTTTGAAAAACTCCTTTCAAATACTCTTTTATGCTTTCCAGAAAATTCTACATTATTTCCGATCAACAATATGTCATTCACATATATTTATCAGAAATGTTGTAGTGCTCCACTCACTTTCTTGTAAATACAGGCTTCACCGCAAGTATGTAGAAAACTATATGCTTTGATCAACTCATCAAAGCGTATATTCCAACTCCGAGATGCTTGCACCAGTCCATAGATGGATCGCTGGAGCTTGCACATTTTGTTAGCACCTTTAGGATCAACAAAACCTTCTGGTTGCATTATATACAACTCTTCTTTAACAAATTCATTAAGGAATGTAGTTTTGACATCCATTTGCCAGATTTTATAAAACGTGGCAATTTGCTAACATGATTTAGACAGACTTAAGCATCTCTACGGGTGAGAAAATCTCATCGTAGTCAACACCTTGAACTTTGTCAAAACCTTTTTCGACAAGTCTAGCTTTGTAGATAGTAACACTACTATCAGCGTCCGTCTTCCTCTTGAAGATTCATTTATTTTCTATGGCTTGCCGATCATCGGGCAAGTCAACCAAAGTCCACACTTTGTTTTCATACATGGATCTCATCTCAGATTTCATGGCCTCAAGCCATTTCGTGGAATCTGGGCTCATCATCGCTTCCTCATAGTTCGTAGGTTTCGTCATGGTCAAGTAACATGACCTCCAGAACAGGATTACCGTACCACTCTGGTGCGGATCTCACTCTGGTTGACCTACGAGGTTCAGTAGTAACTTGATCTGAAGTTACATGATCATCATCATTAGCTTCCTCACTAATTGGTGTAGGAGTCACAGGAACAGATTTCTGTGATGAACTACTTTCTAATAAGGGAGCAGGTACAGTTACCTCATCAAGTTCTACTTTCCTCCCACTCACTTCTTTCGAGAGAAACTCCTTCTCTAGAAAGGATCCATTCTTAGCAACGAATGTCTTGCCTTCAGATTTGTGGTAGAAGGTGTACCCAACTGTCTCCTTTGGGTATCCTATGAAGACACATTTCTCCGATTTGGGTTTGAGCTTATCAGGATGAAACTTTTTCACATAAGCATCGCAACCCCAAACTTTAAGAAACGACAACTTTGGTTTCTTGCCAAACCACAGTTCATATGGTGTCGTCTCAACGGATTTAGATGGTGCCCTATTTAACGTGAATGCAGTTGTCTCTAATGCATAACCCAAAACAATAGTTGTAAATCGGTAAGAGACATCATAGATTGCACCATATCTAATAAAGTACGGTTATGATGTTTGGACACACCATTACGCTGTGGTGTTCCAGGTGGCGTGAATTGCGAAACTATTCCGCATTGTTTCAAATGAAGACCAAACTCGTAACTCAAAAATTCTCCTCACGATCAGATCGTAGAAACTTTATTTTCCTGTTACAATGATTTTCCACTTCACTCTGAAATTATATGAACTTTTCAAATGTTTTAGACTTATGTTTGATCAAGTAGATATACCCATATCTGCTCAAATCATCTGTGAAGGTCAGAAAATAACGATACCTGCCGCGAGCCTCAACACTCATTGGATCGCATACATCAGTATGTATTATTTCCAATAAGTCAGTTGCTCGCTCCATTGTTCTGGAGAACGGAGTCTTAGTCATATTGCCCATAAGGCATGGTCCGCAAGCATCAAGTGATTCAAAATCAAGTGATTCCAAAATCCCATCAGCATGGAGTTTCTTCATGCGCTTTACACCAATATGACCTAAACGGCATTGCCACAAATACGTTGCACTATCATTATTAACTTTGCATCTTTTGGCTTCAATATTATGAATATGTGTATCACTACGATCGAGATCCAACAAACCATTTTCATTGGGTGTATGACCATAGAAGGTTTTACTCATGTAAACAGAAAAACAATTATTCTTTAACTTAAATGAATAACCGTATTGCAATAAACATGATCAAATCATATTCATGCTCAACGCAAACACCAAATAACACTTATTTAGGTTCAACACTAATCCCGAAAGTATAGGGAGTATGCGATGATGATCATATCAATCTTGGAACTACTTCCAACACACATTGTCACCTCGCCCTTAACTAGTTTCTGTTCATTCTGCAACTCCCGTTTCGAGTTACTACTCTTAGCAACTGAACTAGTATCAAATGCCGAGGGGGATATAAACACTAGTAAAGTACACATCAATAACATGTATATCCAATATACCTTTGTTCACTCTGCCATCCTTCTTATCCGCCAAGTATCTAGGGCAGTTCCACTTCCAGTGACCATTTCCTTTGTAGTAGAAGCACTCAGTTTCAGGCTTGGGTATAACTTTGGGATTCTTCACTGGAGCAGCAACTTGCTTGCCGTTCTTTTTGAAGTTCCCCTTCTTCCCTTTCCCTTTTCTTGAAACTAGTGGTCTTGTCAACCATCAACACTTGATGCTTTTCTTGATTTCTACCTTCGTCTATTTCGGCATCACGAAGAGCTTGGGAATTGTTTCCGTTATCCCTTGCATATTATAGTTCATCATGAAGTTCTAGTAACTTGGTGATAGTGACTAGAGAACTCTGTCAATCACTATCTTATCTGAAAGATTAACTCCCGCTTGATTCAAGTGATTGTAGTACTCAGACATTCTGAGCACATGCTCACTAGCTGAGCTATTCTCCTCCATCTTGTAGGCAAAGTACTTGTCAAAGGTCTCATACCTTTCGACATGGGCATGAGTTTGAAATACTAATTTCAAATCCTGGAACATCTCTTATGCTCCGTGGCGTTTCAAAAATGTCTTTGAAGCCCTAATTCTAAGCTATAAAGCATGATGCACTAAACTATCAAGTAGTCATCATATTGAGCTTGCCAAACGTTCATAACATCTGCATTTGCTCCTGCAATCGGTCTGTCACCTAGCGGTGAATCATGGACATAATTGTTCTGTGCAGCAATGAGGATAATCCTCAGATCACGGATCCAATCCACATCATTGCTACTAACATCTTTCAACTTAGTTTTCTCTAGGAACATATAAAAAATAAAACAGGGGAGCTAAACGTGAGCTATTGATCTACAACATAGATATGCTAATACTACCAGGACTAAGTTCATGATAAATTAAAGTTCAATTAATCATATTACTAATGAACTCCCACTTAGATAGACATCCCTCTAATCATCTATGTGATCACGTGATCCATATCAACTAAACCATGTCCGATCATCACGTGAGATGGAGTAGTTTTGTAACACCCCAAAAATTTAAACCATGTTTTGATTATTAAAAGTTTGCCAGGAGTTTAAATTTTTTACTTTCTGGATTTTCTTTTGATTTCAGAACCTCTCTTTTCTTTGATATTGTGGAGTTTTCACCCCAAGTGAAAACTTTTCAAAAATATTATTGGACTTTTATACCCTCTCAAGAAACATTTATTTTATCAGTGGAAATTATTTACATGATTATTCTCCCTGAGCTTTATTCTTTTAAAAATGGTTTTTTATAAGTTTCGGGTTCCAATTGCACTACAACCCTTTGATAAATTTATTTAAAAATCCCACCAAAATTTTGGGGATGACATATGATGTCCCTAAATCACTTTTGTGCAAAAATATATTTTTGTCATCGGAGATTTAGGGCTCTACCCCAAAGTTTCAGAACTAGTCCAGTTGGTACCTTTGCACTACAACCCCTTTAAATAATTCTTTAAAAATTCTAACAAGTATTTGGAGATGACAGTAGATGCATATAATTCCTTTTTATGCAAAAACCCATGTATGTTCTTTGTAAGATTTGAGCAAATCATCCTCTTTTGCTCTCTGGACCAGATTGGCATTTTCTACTGCAACCCCATTTTATTTTGATCTGTTGACCATGATTCTTTTTCATGCTTATAGACCACCCTACCAAACCCTTAAGTCCAGGAGGATGGACCCATTGAAATATTTTGGTCCATGATATGATAGCCTTTAGTTTCTTTCCAAATTTGGTTTTCTCAAAAACTTGCACTAACAAGTTTCTGTCTTTGACAAACTAACCTTGCCATATTCACCTACACCTAAAGAGACTAGGATCTGGAGATTTTGGCCACCCCAAGAGTTGCCTAGATGCCCTTAGCATTTTATCAAACACCTTCTGTGCATGGCCAGCTTTGGCATGGTTTTTTGTTTGCACATTGGACTTGCTTGCCTTGCCTAACCAGCTTGTCTCGTAGCTTTACCTTAACCTATTGCCCCACCCTGCTAAACCTCTTGTGGATTGGAGCCCCCTGGCATGCCCTGGTATTTTGCCGAGCACGTAGCGTGCGTGCTCTGGGCGCGCCCAGAGCGCATGTTTTGCACAGCACAGACACCGAGCCGCCCGCGTCCCTTGCCGCCTCCCGCTCGTTACAGCCCACTCCCTCGCGCAGCCAAGCATGCCCCGACCCTCCTCGCCAGAGCCGCCTGAGCCCCACAGCCATGGCGCCGCCGTCAGGTCGGCCGTGGCCACTAGCGGCCGGCCATAGCAGGCCCCGACTGTGGCAGCGCCGCCCAAGCCACTCCAGCGCACCAGCTGCCCTGTGGAGCCGCCCAAGCTCATCCACAAGCTCGTCCATTAGCGCACGTCGCCGCCACGTCCCCCTGCCTCAACAGAATGGCGGTTCGCCGGCGTTCTTATCCACCGCCACGGGAACCGACCTCGGCCGCCTATATAAGGAAACCCCGAGCTCGCCTAGGCCCTCAGACAAGCTCAAGCCGTTCCCCTAGGGCTCCCTTAGCCTGCAATCGACCAGGGAAGGCCATCTTCCCCGTCTCCGGCCAATTCGGCCGCCGCCGCCTTCCGGCCCCGTTCATCGCAACCAGGCCCTCCCCCGTCCATCCAGCGCCACCACCTGACTCCACTTGGTCTTGCGGAGCCGCCCAAACCTTCAGCTTCGACGGAGAGCCACCATAGCCCAAACCCCCAAATCATCCCGAAGCCATCTCCACTGCCGAGCTCGCCGCCGGCGACTCCCTTCGTCCCCGCCAGCCTGTTGACCACCGGGATGATCGCCCTGGACTGGCGGATCAATCCCCACCCTCAGAACCCTGCGAGGAAACGTCGTTCGTCGACGGCGATCGCCGGAGTCCCGCCTTCGCTCGGGCAGAGGAGAAGGGAGGGAGAGGCGACTGGTCAAACTTGACCAGTGGGCCCCGTGGACCCACTGTCAGTGACCCACGAGCCAGTCCACGCTGGACTAAGTGAAGGCGTAAACCCAGAGTACGTCTTCGACGTGTATTTATTTTGAAACGTTTTTCTTTTTCTGTTTTATTTAAAAACAGAGATTTGACTAAACTTTGACCGGCTATAACTTTTAAAATATAACTCCAAATGAGTTGATTCTTTTGCCTACCTCTCCCAAATTTCACCTAGTTTATTTTAAGATTTATTTCAAACATAATTAGGAAAACTTTTGTACTGTTTTAAAAGTTTGTGTTAATTTGAATATTTTCAAAAATAGGATTTTTGAAGAGGAAGGCAACTTTCAAAAGTTTTGGAATGCACCCTGCCTCTCCACATCCTGAAGGCAAGCATTCTGAACCCTGGCATAATATTGTCATGTGTCGTTTAATACAGTTACAACACCCCTCGTTTCGGGGTTTTCATTATTTTATGTGATGATATGATCATGCTCAGGAGTGCATAATGAATGTTCCTTGCTATTGGAGTTTGATATGTTGTGATGGCAATCACTCTCGTATGCCTTTCATGCCTATCAGGAGGAATCCGGGAAAGCCTCTGTCTTGGGTAGACACGAGCTTGTCTCCATTCTTCGTCGAGACGGTTGTGTCCAGTACGGCATGATGAGGTATGACGAGTGGTGATTCTGTCTGTTGGTTGAAATATATTTGTTATGCTAATCTTGCAGGGAATACTAAAACCTCCTGAATCGACCGTAGATCGAGTCTTGTTCCAGTAACCCCCATACTTGTTTCGTACTACCACTTGTCCCTGCCATAGGTAGGGTACGGTTCAATAAGTTGTCAACCCCTTTCCTAGCACACACCGTACAGAGAGGCCATGGTGGAAGATACCGGCTGCATCCGGTAGGCATGCCACCTGGTCCGGGGGCATGGGTGTTTCCGGTTGGAACCGAGGGGGTAGCTCCCCTAGTTGCGCGCATTATAAATTTTGTGATCCCATGCTAATCGAGGTTGTGGCCTCCCCACTTAGAGTTTTGCTTAAACTGGTGTCGTGGGTGATTCCAGACACCGGTAAGTTAGGCTGGTGTGTGCGGTTAGGTGTGTTTTCAATTAAAAGACCGTAGACGGAATTAGTCCCGATGGACTAAAGGAATCCGTTACTCGTATGTAAAGAGTACACCCTCTGCAGAGATTATATCTATTCGAATAGCCGTGTACATGGTTAAGGACTACAGTCTGGGATGGGTCAAGTATCGGTCTTAGTGTCGGTCTTCGGAGGAAAAGCTACTAACCCAGAACGTGGATCATGACTTGTGACTCATAATGATTATGGTTATTATTATTATTATTATGGACTAACCCTTTATAGTATTTGAATTATTGAGTATCCCTGGGACGGTTCTACCTCCTGGATATTCATTGTGATTATTTCCTTATAAGCCCTTCATGTGGTGTCGCACAGACGCCCGACTGTGGCATGCTTGTTATTTCTATTATAAGCCCTTTTTGTGGTGTCGCTCAGACGCCCGACTGTGGCCTGTTTGTCATTTAAATTACTTATAAGCCCTTTATGTGGTGTCGCTCAATCGCCCGACTGTGGCCTGCTCGTCATTTAATTTACTTATAAGCCCTCTATGTGGTGTCGCTTAGACGCCCGACTAAGGCATGCTTTATATCATTATCCTTTCGAGGCGTCGCTTCAGACACCCGATCGGTGCATTTTTATTTCTACTCCATTATTGCATATTCATGTTGTACATAAATAACCTGCGTGCATGCATCAAGGATTTTATTTTGTGTCCGACGTTGTGATCATAGAATATTTTGGAGCATGATTATCATTTGAATATTATACCTGTGCTCATAATGTTTGCGAGTACATTCAAAAGTACTCACTGGCTTGTCCCTGGCTATTGTCTTGGCCAGATTTCTTGCATGGAGAGGAGCTTTGCGCTGACAGCCCCGAAACCCACGCACCGGTGATAGCAGTCTCGCGAAGATAGGAGTTATCCAGCTCAGCTGTTCCTGTGGGAAATGGAGTTCCACAAACGCTGATAAACCACAAACCGCTTCCGCCATCAACCACTAGAAACCATGTGTTGTACTCACAGGCCAGAATGGTCTTGTACTACATATTATGTATTTTGCTTGGAGTTTTAGTATCAAGTTTGTGTCTCGCCAGCTAACAGAAATCCTGGGGCTGGTGGGCACAAGGGCCATTTTCTGGGAAATTAATATCCCGAAAATCCGGTCCTAACAAGTTTTCAATGGTGAACATCACTATGTTGATCATATCTTCTATATGATTCACGCTTGACCTTTCGGTCTCTAGTGTTCCGAGGCCATATATGCATATGCTAGGCTCGTCAAGTTTAACCTGAGTATTCTGCGTGTGCAAAACTGGCTTGCACCCGTTGTATGTGAACGTAGAGCTTATCACACCGATCATCACGTGGTGTCTTAGCACGAAGAACTGTCGCAATGGTGCATACTTAGGGAGAACACTTGTACCCTAAAATTTAATAAGAGATCATCGTATAATGCTACCTCCGAACTAAGCAAAATTAGATGCATAAAGGATAAACATCACATGCAATCAATATAAGTGATATGATATGGCCATCATCATCTTGTGCCTTTGATCTCCATCTCCAAAGCACCGTCATGATCACCATTGTCACCGGCGCGCCGCCTTGATCTCCATCGTAGCATCATTGTCGTCTCGCCAACTATTGCTTCTACGACTATCGCTACCGCTTAGTGATAAAGTAAAGCAATTACATGGCGATTGCATTTCATACAATAAAGCGACAACCATATGGCTCCTGCCAGTTGCCGATAACTCGGTTACAAAACATGATCATCTCATACAATAAAATTTAGCATCATGTCTTGACCATATCACATCACAGCATGCCCTGCAAAAACAAGTTAAATGTCCTCTACTTTGTTGTTGCAAGTTTTACGTGGCTGCTACGGGCTGAGCAAGAAACGTTCTTACCTACGCATCAAAACCACAATGATATTTTGTCAAGTATGTGATGTTTTAACCTTCACAAGGACTAGGCGTAGCCACACTCGATTCAACTAAATTTGGAGAAACTGACACCTGCCAGCCACCTATGTGCAAAGCACGTCGGTAGAACCACCTTCGGTACATCAAAACACATAAACTCATAATACCGATTGTCACCGAACGTTAAGCGTGCGGAACCTACGGGTTCGAGAACTATGTAGACATGACGGAGACACGTTTCCGGTCAATAACCAATAGCAGAACCTGGATGCTCATATTGGCTCCCACATATTCTACGAAGATCTTTATCGGTCAAACCACATAACAACATACGTTGTTCCCTTTGTCATCGGTATGTTACTTGCCTGAGATTCGATTGTCGGTATCTCAGTACCTAGTTCAATATCGTTACCGGCAAGTCTCTTTACTCGTTCCGTAATGCATCATCCGCAACTAACTCATTAGTTACATTGCTTGCAAGGCTTATAGTGATGTGCATTACCGAGAGGGCCCAGAGATACCTCTCCAACAATCGGAGTGACAAATCCTAATCTTGATCTATGCCAACTCAACAAGTACCATTGGAGACACCTGTAGAGCACCTTTATAATCACCCAGTTACTTTGTGATGTTTGGTAGCACACAAAGTGTTCCTCCGGTATTCGGGAGTTGCATAATCTCTTAGTCATAGGAACATGTATAACTCATGAAGAAAGCAATAGCAACATAAGTGCTAAGATAACAGAATGGATCAAGTCAATCACATCATTCTCTAATGATGTGACCCCATTAATCAAATGACAACTCATGTCTATGGCTAGGAAACTTAACCATCTTTGATTCAACGAGCTAGTCAAATAAAGGCATACTAGTGACACTCTGTTTGTCTATGTATTCACACATGTACTGAGTTTCCGGTTAATACAATTCTAGCATGAATAATAAACATTTATCATGATATAAGGAAATATAAATAACAACTTTATTATTGCCTCTAGGGCATATTTCCTTCACAAAGACCTGAAGCTGAAGCTGGAGGGTCTTGAGGGGACACTTTCGGAGGTCAGGGCCCGGGAAGAGACCCTGACCAAGGACCTGGAGAAGGAGAGGTAGCTGCGGAGGAATGACGCCGCCAACCACGAGGATTACGTGAAGGGAGAAAACCTCTGGATTAGCCGCCTCACCGACGTCGCCTTCAGGATCACCACGAAGCTCGCGACCATGGGGATGCTAAACATGAGGTACGCCCCGGAGCCGAACGTGAGTCCCAACGCTAAACTGACCCTGTTCTTCGAGGGCGTTCTTGGAGCCCTGGAGCAGTTCCGCTCCAACAGAGTGACCTCTCTGGCCAATGAGGCCCGGAAGCTCTGCCGGGGCGTCCTGACCAAGGTGCTCACCAAGGTGGCATACTGGAACCCCAACCTCAACTTCGACGCCGCGCTGGAGAGCTTGCCGGAGGACGTGGACCTCGCGGTGCTCAAGGAGCGTATCGAGCCCATCATCAGCCGTGTCGATGGAGTCCGGAGGATAGAGGGCCAGCGCCGGGATTAGGCACCCCATTTCTCATCGTCGCTGCGAGTTCAAGACCAAGACAGTTTTATCTTAAGTTAGAACCGCATTGATTATTTGATGTAATATAACTCTGCAATACTTTGATATCACGCATGCTATCTTCCCGCTAGATCTTTCTTTGTATGTTTGCACCCTACGCTTGTTGAGATAAGGCTGCCGGCGCGTAAACCCATGTCGTGGTGCTTTGAGGACGGATCCTTAGCACCCCGCCGGACGGGCGCTTGCGGCCGGGCAAGCCGCCTTGCCGCTGCCAGCGCGGTCGCTTGAACCGTCGAGCAGACTCGAAACAGGACAAGAGCGCTGCTGGTAGCGGGTAGGCCACCTTACCGTTCTCAGGGCGGCCGCATGAACTGTTAGCATACTCGAGACAGAGACAAGGGCGTTGCCAATAGCGGAAGGGTCTCATTGCGTGCAGGTTTCCCGTACAAGGAATAAGATCTTTCGAGGAAGACATACTCATATAAATGAAATTAGCCAAAATTTCGCACGACTTAGCTTTTCGGAGCCACGCGGATGGCACCAGAGGGCGGTTGATTGACGTCGCCCTCTCCCTTCGAGCCGTCGTCATGGAAGAGTCGCTGCGTCAGCTCCAAAACCAGATTTCCACGGCTTGCGCCCCCTACCTGGCGCGCGAAAGATGTCGGGGAAAATGACACCTACGGGATCACGAGGGATCCCTTTTGCTATGGTTGGCGGGCGCGGGGCCATGGAAAGAGCGGGATTGAGAGATCAAGGGGGGGGGATTATCCAGGTTCGGGCCGCAAGTGATGCGTAATACCCTACTCCTGCTGGTTTCTGTTTATCTGGTGTTGTTGGACTAGCTACCAGGCATCTCGGGTCCAAAAAGTCTGAATCCTCTCCCAGTACGTTGCGGGCCTCCTTTTATAGACAAAGGGGCTGCCACAGTGGCACACAGGAGGTGGAAAGCTATATAGTGGTCGAGTCTATCCTCTGGCACCGCAGGACAAACGCATTTAATGCGATGCCGACGTGCCCCTCTTGCTTTATCGGGGATGGGAAGGAAGCTCGTCCCAGCCGTCGCCGCCTCGCCTGGCTTTGACGCGCGTCCGAGCTGACGAGGCGTGTAGTGCCACGCCGGCTGTCTGTCTGCTGAGTTGGTGCGGTGGCAGAGTCTTCACGAAGATCTGCATGCCACCACGTAGGTGCTTGCTGAGTTGGCCTAGAGGCCGCACGTCGCCACACAGGTGCTCGCCTAGTTGGTGGGCTAGCAGCTGCATGGGAACGACGGTGGAATCTTGGCGGATGCGGGCCTGGCTGCGGCTCCGTGGATGTCCTCGGCAAGAGGTCAAGGCCTTGCCATGGCACCGCGGTCGTCCCCCGCAAGGATCTTGCCGGGGGTCTTGTGGGTTTCCTTGGCATGGATCTTGTGGAGGATCGTCGTCTTCTGGTTCTCATCTGATCTTGTGTGCTTCTGATCCTCACAAAGATCTGCATGCCACCGTGGAAGTGTCTCCCGAGCCTTGGTTCCAATTTGGTTGATGGTGTTGGAACTCTTGGGCTCAAGGGTGGCGGCTCTGCTGGTGTCAGGCAAGTTGCCCCGGCAAGGCTCTTGCCGGGGCTGCGGGGGTTGCCCCGACAACGGTCTTGCCGGGGGTGTCCACCTCGCCCCTCTGCTCTTTGTGTTTTTCTCTTGGCTTTGCTCTAGTTGTCTCATGGTCTTGCTTCCTCTGCCCCGCCAAGGGTGGCCAGGGGCGTGGGGCTGCGACTGCCCGCGCACAAGTAAAGGGGTGCAGAAAAGGGACCCCTACTTTTGTACACCGACAATGCCAGCGGACATTATTGCCTACCGGAACAATTAGGTAGTGGCAGAGGAGCCCCAGGAGTGGGATGCTCAGGTGCCGCCGCCACATCACTTTCATATGGGACCGGATGGCTACTACGAATGGCGATTACCAAGCTAGGCCAAAAGTCTAAGCTTGTGGGAGTACGTATTTCCACCGACATTACATTCATGTTCATACATTTCACTCCAGTTGTCGGTGTCAACACTTTCTCATTGAATTATCCATGCTAGATTTATCCTCTTGCTTTTTTCTTGTGTATTTGAATAACTTTGAGAAAATCCAAAAATATTTCTTGCTTCATTTTGGGTTTTTTCTTTCTAGTTTAATTTAGTTGTAGTATTAAAAGAAAACCCAAAAAGATTTCTCATTTCTTCTTTTGTTTATTGAGAGCTTTCCCGTGTAAATAGTTTTTCTCATTTTTGTTTTTCTTTCTTTTGCCTTCAAGGAAACACTAAAAACTCAAAAAAAATCAGTGTGTTTCTATGAAATTATTTTCTTTTTATTGAGTAGTACCCAGGGGAAGACCACGATGAAAATGTTGAGTGATTCTCATATGCATTATTCTTGATCTAACAAAGAACTCATATTATTTTGTCTTCCCCTCTGTATAAAATGTTGCACATTCCATCTTAGTCCACGATACTGTTGCACTATTATTATTTTCCTATCATTCGGTCGTGCAAGTGAAAGGCAATAATGGCGAGATTTGATGTAGTGACTGTGGCAGGGGAAAGCGGGTATGAACTCAACTTGTTTTTATTTTTGTAAATATGTTTAACTCAGTATCCATGATTCATCATATTATGATTAAACATGTTTGAAATAACAATTAGAGATTATAGTTGCTCATGCCATGCTTAAGTAGCTAGGAGTGGATAATGATTTATTGATAACCCACAAGTATAGGGGATCGCAACAGTTTTCGAGGATAGAGTATTCAACCCAAATTTATTGATTCGACATAAGGGGAGCCAAAGAATATTTGCAAGTTTAGCAGCTGAGTTGTCAATTCAACCACACCTGGAGATTAATTATCTACAACAAAGTGATCAGTAGCAAAATTAGTATGATAGTTTTGATAGTAGTAGAAACAACAATAGTAACGGTAACAGTGGTAGCAATGATTTTGTAGCAAGTGTAACAATAGCAGTAGCAGTAGTAACTTAGCAAGATCAATATATAGGAACATCGTAGGCATTGGATCGGTGGATTTGTTGGATGATATTCATCATATAACAGTCATAACCTAGGGCAATACAAAACTAGCTCCAGTTCATAAATATAATGTAGGCATGTATTTCGTAAATACTCATACGTGCTTATGGAAAGAACTTGCATGACATCTTTTGTCCTACCCTTCCGTGGCAGCGGGGTCCATATGGAAACTAAGGGATATTAAGGCCTCATTTTAATCGAGAACCGAAACAAAGCATTAGCACATAGTGAATACATGAACTCCTCAAACTACGGTCATCACCGCTATGTATCCCGAATACTGTCACTCCGGTGTTTACCGATCATAACATGTAATAGGTGAATATGACTTGCGAGATCGGATCTAGAACATAGATATAATGGTGATAACATAAACGGTTTAGATCTGAAATCATGGCAGCTGGGCACAAAGTGATAAGCGTTAAGCATGGCAAAGTCATATCAACATCAATCTCAGAATATAAGGGATACTAGGGATCAAGCCCTACAAAACTAACTCGATTACATGATGAATCTCATCCAACTCCTCACCGACCAGCGAGCCTACGAAGGAATTACTCACTCCCAGTGGGGAGCATCATGGAATTGACGATGAAGGAGGGCTGGTGATGACGAAGATTGAAGATCCCCCTCTCCGGATCCCCAAACAGACTCCAGATCTGGCCTCCCGACGAAGAACAGGAGGTGGCGGCGGCTCCGTATCATGAAACGAGATAATTATTCCTCCTTGATTTTTTCTAGAAAAATGTGATTTTATAGCGTCGGAGATAGGGTCTGCGGGGCCACCAGGTGGGCACAACCCACATGGGTGCGCTAGGAGGAGGGAAGCGCCCTGGTGGGTTGTGCTCCCCCAAGGACCCCCTCCGGTGGTTCTTGGCTTCGGTATTTTTATTTTATTGTATAAAAATTCTCCAAAAAGTTTCGTTCCAATTCGAGAACTTTTATTTCTACACATAAATGTTGGGGAACGTAGTAATTTCAAAAAAAAATTCCTATGCACACGCAAGATCATGGTGATGCATAGCAACGAGAGGGGAGAGTGTTGTCTACGTACCCTCGTAGACCAAAGCGGAAGCAATCACAACGTAGAGGAAGTAGTCGACGTTCTCCTCGCGATCCAACCGATCCAGCGCCGTTACTCCGGCGCCCGAGTTCTTGACACACGTACAGCTCGGTGGCGCTCCTCGGGCTCCGATCCAGCAAAGCTCCGGGAGAGAGTTCCACAAGGCCGACAGGCGTGGGGCGATCTTGATGTTCTACCGATGCAGAGCTTCGCCTAAGCACCGCCACGATATGACCGAGGTGGAATATGGTGGAGGGGGCACCGACACGGCTAAGGAGCGATCTCAAGGATCAACTTGTGTGTTCTAGGGTGCCCCCTGCCCCGTATATAAAGGAGCAAGGGGAGGGCCGGCCGGCCCTAGGAGGCGCGCCAAGGGGGGGAGTCCTCCTCCTAGTGGGAGTAGGACTCCCTTTCCTAGTCCAACTAGGAAGGAGGAAGGGGAAGGAAAGAGAGGAGAGGGAGAGGGAAGGGGCCGCGTCCCCCTCCTTGTCCAATTCGGACTCCCCATGGGGGGCGCGCCACCTCCTGGTGCAGCCCTCTCTCCCTCTTGGCCCAATAAGGCCCATAACTTCCCGGGGTTCCGTAACCCCTCGGCACTCCGGTTTTCTCCGGAAACTTCCGGAACCTTTCCGGTGTCCGAATATAGCCGTCCAATATATCAATCTTTATGTCTCGACCATTTCGAGACTCCTCGTCATGTCCGTGATCACATCCGGGACTCCTAACTCCTTTGGTACATCAAAAAACATAAACTCATAATATAACCGTCATCGAAACCTTAAGCGTGCGGACCCTACGGTTCGAGAACAATGTAGACATGGCCGAGACACGTCTCCGGTCAATAACCAATAGCGGGACCTGGATGCCCATATTGGCTCCTACATATTCTCGAAGATCTTTATCGGTCAGACCGCATAACAACATACGTTGTTCCCTTGGTCATCGGTATGTTACTTGCCCGAGATTCGATCGTCGGTATCCAATACCTAGTTCAATCTAGTTCTTGGCAAGTCTCTTTACTCGTTCCGTAATACATCATCTCACAGCTAACTCATTAGCTGTAATGCTTGCAAGGCTTAGTGATGTGCATTACCGAGAGGGCCTAGAGATACCTCTCCGACAATCGGAGTGACAAATCCTAATCTCAAATACGCCAACCCAACATCTGCCTTTGGAGACACTGTAGTACTCCTTTATAATCACCCGATTACGTTGTGACGTTTGGTAGTACCAAAGTGTTCCTCCGTAAACGGAGTTGCATAATCTCATAGTTATAGGAACATGTATAAGTCATGGATAAAAGCAATAGCAACATACTAAACGATCGGATGCTAAGCTAATGGAATGGTCATGTCAATCAGATCATTCAACTAATGATGTGACCTTGTTAATCAAATGACAACTCCTTTGTCTATGGTTAGGAAACTTAACCATCTTTGATTAACAAGCTAGTCTAGTAGAGGCATACTAGTGACACTCTGTTTGTCTATGTATTCACACATGTATTATGTTTCCGGTTAATACAATTCTAGCATGAATAATAAACATTTATCATGAAATAAGGAAATAAATAATAACTTTATTATTGCCTCTAGGGCATATTTCCTTGATCTCCCACTTGCACTAGAGTCAATAATCTAGATTACATAGTAATGATTCTAACACCCATGGAGTCTTGGTGTTGATCATGTTTTGCTCGTGGAAGAGGCTTAGTCAACGGGTCTGCAACATTCAGATCCGTATGTATCTTGCAAATCTCTATGTCTCCCACGGACTAAGTCCGGATGGAATTGAAGCGTCTCTTGATGTGTTTGGTTCTCTTGTGAAATCTGGATTCCTTTGCTAAAGCAATTGCTCGATATTGTCACAAAAGATTTTCATTGGACCCGATGCACTAGGTATGACACCTAGATCGGATATGAACTCCTTCATCCAGACTCCTTCATTAGCTGCTTCGAAGCCGCTATGTATTCCGCTTCACATGTAGATCCTGCCACGACGCTTTGTTTAGAACTGCACCAACCGACAGCTCCTCCGTTTAGTGTAAATCACGTATCCGGTTTGCGATTTAGAATCGTCCGGATCAGTGTCAAAGCTTGCATCAACGTAACCGTTCTGACGAGCTCTTTGTCACCTCCATATCGAGAAACATATCCTTAGTCCTTTTCGGTATTTCAGGATGTTTTTGACCATTGTCGATGATCCACTCTGGATTACTTTGGTACCTCCTGCTAAGCTTATAGCAAGGCACACATCAGGTCTGGTACACAGCATTGCATACATGATAGAGCCTATGGCTGAGGCATAGGAACATCTTTCATTTTCTCTCTATCTTCTGCGGTGGTCGGGCATTGAGTCTTACTCAACTTCACACCTTGTAACACAGGCAAGAACCCTTTCTTTGCTTGATCCATTTTGAACTTCTTCAAAATTTTGTCAAGGTATGTGCTTTGTGAAAGTCCAATTAAGCGTCT
The DNA here is from genome assembly GCA_021605205.1 of Aegilops longissima. Taxonomy (NCBI): domain Eukaryota; kingdom Viridiplantae; phylum Streptophyta; class Magnoliopsida; order Poales; family Poaceae; genus Aegilops; species Aegilops longissima. The sequence goes on along the minus strand of CM038679.1, from coordinate 622,176,316 downwards.
TGATCTATCTCTATAGATTTTGATGCCCAATATGTAAGCAGCTTCACCGAGGTCCTTCATCGAAAAACTCTTATTCAAGTATCCCTTTATGCTATCCAGAAATTCTATATCATTTCCGATTAGTAATATGTCATCTACATATAATATCAGAAATGCTACAGAGCTCCCACTCACTTTCTTGTAAATCTGAGGCTTCTCCAAAAGTCTCATATAAACCCAAATGCTTTGATCACACTATCAAAGCGTTTATTCCAACTCCGAGATGCTTGCACCAGTCCATAAATGGATCATTGGAGCTTGCACACTTTGTTAGCTCCTTTTGGATCGATAAAACCTTCGGTTGCATCATATACAACTCTTCTTCCGTAAATCCATTCAGGAATGCAGTCTTTACATCCATTTGCCAAATTTCATAATCATAAAATGCGGCAATTGCTAACATGATTCGGACAGACTTAAGCATCGCTACGGGTGAGAAGGTCTCATCGTAGTCAATCCCTTGAACTTGTCGAAAACCCTTTGCGACAAGTCGAGCTTTGTAGACGATAATATTACCGTCGTCGTCGGTCTTCTTCTTGAAGATCCACTTGTTTTCTATTGCTTGCCGACCCTCGGGCAAGTCAACCAAAGTCCACACTTTGTTTTCATACATGGATCCCATCTCAGATTTCATGGCCTCAAGCCATTTTATGAATCTGGGCTCACCATCGCTTCTTCATAGTTCGTAGGTTCATCATGATCTAGTAGCATGACTTCCGAACAGGATTACCGTACCACTCAGTGCGGTTCTTACTCTGGTTGATCTACGAGGTTACGTAGTAACTTGATCTGAAGTTCCATGATCAACATCATCAACTTCCTCACTATTTGGTGTAGATGTCGCGAAACGGTTTCGTGATAAACTACTTTCAAATAAGGGAGAAGGTACAGATTACCTCATCAAGTTCTACTTTCCTCCCACTCACTTCTTTCGAGAGAAACTCCTTCTCTAGAAAGGATCCATTCTTAGCAACAAATGTCTTGCCTTCGGATCTGTGATAGAAGGTGTACCCAACTGTCTCCTTTGGGTATCCTATGAAGACACATTTCTCGATTTAGGTTCGAGCTTATCAGGTTGAAGTTTTTCACATAAGCATCGCATCCCCAAACTTTAAGAAAGCGACAACTTTGGTTTCTTGCTAAACCATAGTTCATAAGGTGTCGTCTCAACGGATTTTGATGGTGTTCTATTCATCGTGAATGCGGCCGTCTCAAGAGCATAACCCCAAAATGATAGCGGTAAATCTGTAAGAGACATCATAGATCGCACCATATCTAGTAAAGTGCGACATTGACGTTCGGACACACCATTGCGCTGTGGTGTTCGGGTGGCGTGAGTTGCGTAAACTATTCGCATTGTTTCAAATGTAGACCAAACTCGTAACTCAAATATTCGCCTCCATGATCAGATCGTAGAAACTTTATTTTCTTATTACGATGATTTTCAACTTCACTCTGAAATTCTTTGAACTTTTCAAATGTTTCAGACTTATGTTTCATTAAGTAGATATACCCATATCCGCTTAAATCATCTGTGAAGGTGAGAAAATAACGATATCCGCCTCGAGCTTCAACATTCATCGGACCACATACATCTGTATGTATGATTTCCAACAAATCTGTTGCTCTCTCCATAGTACCGAGAACGGGTTTTAGTCATCTTGCCCATGAGGCACGGTTCATAAGTGCCAAGTGATTCATAATCAAGTGACTCCAAAAGTCCATCAATATGGAGTTTCTTCATGCGCTTTATACCGATATGACCTAAGCGTCGATTGCCACAAATAAGTTGCACTATCATTATCAACTCTGCATCTTTTGGTTTCAACATTATGAATATGTGTATCACTACTATCGAGATTCGGTAAAAATAGACCACTCTTCAAGGGTGCATGACCATAAAAGATATTATTCATACAAATAGAACAACCATTATTCTCTCGATTTAAATGAATAACCGTCTCGCATCAAACAAGATCCAGATATAATGTTCATGCTCAACGCGGCACCAAATAACAATTATTTAGGTCTAAAACTAATCCCGAAGGTAGATGTAGAGGTAGCGTGCCGACCGCGATCACATCGACTTTGGAACCATTTCCCACGCGCATCGTCACCTCGTCCTTTGCGATGCTTGCTTAATCCGTAGTCCTGCTTTGAGTTGCAAATATTAGCAATGAACCAGTATCAAATACCAGTGCTCTGCGAGCTCTAGTAAGGTACACATCAATAACATGTATATCACATATACCTTTGTTCACCTTGCCATCCTTCTTATCCGCCAAATACTTGGGGCAGTTCCGCTTCCAATGACCAGTCGCTTGCAGAGAAGCACTCGTTTCAGGTTTAGGTCCGGACTTGGGTTTCTTCTCTGATCAGCAACTTGTTTGCTGTTCTTCTTGAAGTTCCTTCTTCTTCCCTTTGCCTTTCTTCTTGAAACTAGTGGTCTTATTGACCATCAACACTTGATGCTCCTTCTTGATTTCTACCTCGCAGCCTTTAGCATTGCGAAGAGCTCGAGCATAGTCTTTACTAACCCTTGCATATTATAGTTCATCACGAAGCCTTTGTAGCTTGGTGGCGGTGATTGAAGAATTCATCAATGACACAATCATCCGGAAGATTAACTCCCAGTTGAGTCAAGTGATTGTAATACCCGGACATTACGAGTATGTGCTCACCGCAGATCCATTCTCTTCCATCTTGCAGCTATAGAACTTATTGGAGACTTCATATCTCTCAATCCGGGCATTACTGTTGAAATATCAACTTCAACTCTGGAACATCTCATATGCTCCATGACGTTCAAAACGTCGTTGAAGACCCGGTTCTAAGCCGTAAAGCATGGCACCTTGAACTATAGAGTAGTCATCAGCTTTGCTCGCCAGACGTTCTTAACGTCGTCGGTTACATCGGCAGAAGAGGACGGCACCTAGCGGTGCATCGGGGCGTAACTTTTACGTGCAGCAATGAGGATAATCCTCGAGTTACGGACCCGATCCGTGTAATTGCTACCATCATCTTTCAACTTTGCTTTCTCAAGGAACGCATTAAAATTCAACGGAACAACAAAGACGAGCCATCTATCTATAAACAAACATAGACAAGCAAGATACTATCGGTACTAAGTTCATGATAAATTTAAGTTCAATTAATCATATTACTTAAGAACTCCCACTTAGCAGACATCTCTCTAGTCATCTAAGTGATCACGTGATCCAAATCAACTAAACCATAACCGATCATCACGTGAGATGGAGTAGTTTTCAATGGTGAACATCTTATGTTGATCATATCTTCTATATGATTCACGCTCGACCTTTCGGTCTCCGTGTTCGAGGCCATATCTGCATATGCTAGGCTCGTCAAGTATAACCTGAGTATTCTGCGTGTGCAAAACTGGCTTGCACCCATTGTAGATGGACGAGAGCTTATCACACCGATCATCACGTGGTGTCTCGACACGACGAACTTTGGCAGCGGTGCATACTCGGGAGAACACTTCTTGATAATTTTAGTGAGAGATCATCTTATAATGCTACCGTCAATCAAAGCAAGATAAGATGCATAAAGGATAAACATCACATGCAATCAATATAAGTGATATGATATGGCCATCATCATCTTGTGCTTGTGATCTCCATCTCCAAGCATCGTCGTGATCACCATCGTCACCGGCGCGACACCTTGATCTCCATCGTAGCATCGTTGTCGTTCGCCATCTATTGCTTCTCGACTATCGCTACCGCTTAGTGATAAAGTAAAGCAATTATGTATGCGTTGCATTTCATACAATAAGCGACAACCATATGGCTCTGCCATTGCCGATAACTTCGGTTACAAAACATGATCATCTCATACAATAAAATATAGCATCACGTCTTGACCATATCACATCACAACATGCCCTGCAAAAACAAGTTAGACGTCCTCTACTTTGTTGTTGCAAGTTTTACGTGGCTGCTACGGGCTGAGCAAGAACCGTTCTTACCTACGCATCAAAACCACAACGATATTTTGTCAAGTTGGTGCTGTTTTAACCTTCGCAAGGACCGGGCGTAGCCACACTCAGTTCAACTAAAGTGAGAGAGCAGACACCCGCCAGTCACCTTTAAGCAACGAGTGCTCGCAGCGGTGAAACCAGTCTCGCGTAAGCGTACGCGTAATGTCGGTCCAGGCCGCTTCATCTCACAATACCGCCGAACCAAAGTATGACATGCTGGTAAGCAGTATGACTTGTATCGCCCACAACTCACTTGTGTTCTACTCGTGCATATAACATCAACGCATAAAACCTGGCTCGGATGCCCTTTGTTGGGGAACGAGTAATTTCAAAAAAATTCCTACGCACACGCAAGATCATGGTGATGCATAGCAACGAGAGGGGAGAGTGTTGTCTACGTACCCTCGTAGACCAAAGCGGAAGCAATCACAACGTAGAGGAAGTAGTCGTACGTTCTCCTCGTGATCCAACCGATCCCAGCGCCGTTACTCCGGCGCCTCCGAGTTCTTGACACACGTACAGCTCGGTGACGCTCCTCGGGCTCCGATCCAGCAAAGCTCCGGGGAGAGAGAGTTCCGTCAGCACGACGGCGTGGTGACGATCTTGATGTTCTACCGATGCAGAGCTTCGCCTAAGCACCGCTACGATATGACCGAGGTGGAATATGGTGGAGGGGGGCACCGCACACGGCTAAGGAACGATCTCAAGGATCAACTTGTGTGTTCTAGGGTGCCCCCCTGCCCCCGTGTATAAAGGAGCAAGGGGGAGGGCCGGCCGGCCCTAGGAGGCGCGCCAAGGGAGGGGGGAGTCCTCCTCCTAGTGGGAGTAGGACTCCCCTTTCCTAGTCCAACTAGGAAGGAGGAAGGGGAAGGAAAGAGAGGGAGAGGGAGAGGGAAGGGGCGCGTCCCCCTCCTTGTCCAATTCGGACTCCCCATGGGGGCGCGTGCCACCTCCTGGTGCAGCCCTCTCTCCCTCTTGGCCCAATAAGGCCCATAACTTCCCGGGGGTTCGGTAACCCCCCGGCACTCCGGTTTTCTCCGAAACTTCCGGAACCTTTCCGGTGTCCGAATATAGTCGTCCAATATATCAATCTTTATGTCTCGACCATTTCGAGACTCCTCGTCATGTCCGTGATCACATCCGGGACTCTGAACTCCTCCGGTACATCAAAAAACATAAACTCATAATATAACCGTCATCGAAACCTTAAGCGTGCGGACCCTACGGTTCGAGAACAATGTAGACATGGCGAGACCGTCTCGGTCAATAACCAATAGCGGGACCTGGATGCCCATATTGGCTCCTACATATTCTACGAAGATCTTTATCGGTCGGACCGCATAACAACATATGTTGTTCCCTTTGTCATCGGTATGTTACTTGCCCGAGATTCGATCATCGGTATCAATACCTAGTTCAATCTCGTTCTTGGCAAGTCTCTTTACTCGTTCCGTAATACATCATCTCACAGCTAACTCATTAGCTGTAATGCTTGCAAGGCTTAGTGATGTGCATTACCGAGAGGCCCAGAGATACCTCTCCGACAATCGGAGTGACAAATCCTAATCTCGAAATCGCCAACCCAACATCGCCTTTGGAGACACCTGTAGTACTCCTTTATAATCACCCGATTCGTTGTGACGTTTGGTAGTACCAAAGTGTTCCTCCGTAAGCGGAGTTGCATAATCTCATAGTTATAGGAACATGTATAAGTCATGGATAAAAGCAATAGCAACATACTAAGCGATCGGATGCTAAGCTAATGGAATGGGTCATGTCAATCAGATCATTCAACTAATGATGTGACCTTGTTAATCAAATGACAACTCCTTTGTCTATGGTTAGGAAACTTAACCATCTTTGATTAACAAGCTAGTCTAGTAGAGGCATACTAGTGACACTGTTTGTCTATGTATTCACACATGTATTATGTTTCCGGTTAATACAATTCTAGCATGAATAATAAACATTTATCATGAAATAAGGAAATAAATAATAACTTTATTATTGCCTCTAGGGCATATTTCCTTCAATAAACAATGCCATGGTAGTTATGCTGAAACAACGTCAGTCTGGGTTAGTTTCATTCAAATCATGCTAATTAGAGCCAAAACAAGAGGAAAAGCGTTAGGAAAAGTAGATATGACGGAGACGTATCAACTCCTCCAAGCTTAAACCTTTGCTTGTCCTCAAGCAATTCAGCTGATAAACCGAAAGTGAAAATGAAAAACTTTTACGAACTCTTTTTCTCTTGTTTACATAAATAAGCTTAAGTAGCACCCATGTTTTCAGCAAAGATTATGACTAACCATATCAATAATGAATATTAAAAATTATATTAACTCATATCAATGGCATAATCAACTAGCGAGCAATAATAAGATATCTCAAACGCTAACACTTTGTCAAAACAATCATGATACAGTATGACAACAGTGCTATCTCGCTAGCCCTCTCTGAGACCGCAAAACATAAATGCAGAGCACCTCCAAAGTTCAAGCAACGACTAAACATTATAATTCATGGTAGAAAAGATCCAGTCATGATGCATTCAACATTAACTACACACAATGTATGAGGATGACAATAGTGCTCTCAGGTCTTGCGCTTATTTGACAAGGTATAAAAGTAAATAGATAGTCCATTCGTAGAGGGAAGCAGGGATTTGCGGAGGTGCCAAACCTCAAAGCTTAAATCAGAGACAAATATAATTTTGGGCAGTGCACCCTTCCTGTCAACGTCACGACCAAGGATTATCAAATCTTCCATGCTAAACACATTACCGGCGGTTCCCAAGCGGTAAAAGTAAAGATTTACTCCCCCTCCACCAGCAAACACAAGCCATGTTTAGCCGAATCCATGGGTGCCTTCCATACCAACAACAGTCCTGGGGGAGTTTTGTTTAATTATTTGCAAATTTTGATTTTGGGACGGGGCATCCCTACTAGCAGCCCCTCTTATGCAAGGATGAGTGAATAAACACTCATCATGAGAATAACCCGCTTAGCATGGGAGATACTGACTACCGCATGTTGCTACCCCATGTCGCTCTATAAATAATCGAGGCACACAAAAACAGATGTTTATTTTAAGATTTTGAGGTGGCACATGCAAATTTACTTCGAACAGCAGGGTAATACCGCATATAGGTAGGTATGGTGGACTCATCTGGAATAACTTGGGTTTTATGATTTTGATGCACAAGCAGCATTTCCGCTTACTACAGGCGAGGGCTAGCAAATAGGTAGAGAAGTGGCCAGCTAGAGAGCAAAACGGTCATGAACATGCGTTATGCATAATAAACATTGAATACTAGCATGAGTAGGATATGAATACCATGAACATAAATATCACAGAGGCTGTGCTGGTTTTGGTTCAACTACATGCGTGAACATGTGCTAAGTCAAGCCACTCGAAACATTCGGAGGAGGATACCATATCATCATACTACATCACAATCGTTTTAATGCATGTTGACATCCAAGATAAATCATTATCCACTCGTAGCTACTTAGGCATGGCATGAGAAACTATAATATCTAATTGTCGTTGCAAACATGTTTGATCATAATAGGCTGAATCATGGATACTAGGTTACATATTTACAAAAACAGAACAAGTTGAGTTCATACATGTTTCTCTCTGCCACAACCAGTTCATCAAATATCGTCATTATTGCCTTTCACTTGCAAGACCGAATGATATGAAAATAATAATAGTGCAATTGTGCCATGGACCAAGTTGGAATCTACAAACATTTTATTCAAAAGGAGAAGACAAGGAAGTATGGGCTCTTCGTTAGATCAATAATAATACAAATGAGAGCCACTCAACATTTTCATCGTGGTCTTCTCCTTCGTATGACTCAATAAAAAGAAAAGAATTTCAGATAAACACCCTGAAATATTTTTGGAGTTTTTAGTTTTTCTTGAAGAAGGCTAATTTAAAGGAAAAGAAAAAAATGAGAAAAACTATTTACATGGGAAAGCTCCCAACAAGCAAAAGAAGAAACAAGAGATCTTTTTGGATTTTCTTTTAAATACTACAACTAATTAGACTAGAAAGATAAAATGAAAATAAGTGGGAAATATTTTTGGGTTTTCTCAAAGTTTTTCAAACACACAAGAAGAAAGTGAGATAAAAATAAATATAGCATGGATAATACAATGAAAAAGTGTGAACATTGACAACTGGAATGAAATGTGTGAGCATGAATATAATGTCGGTGGAAACACGTACTCCCCCAAGCTTAGGCTATTGGCCTAGCTTGGTAATCACCACTCGTGGTAGCCATCCAGTCCCACATTGAAGTGCCGTGGAGAAGGCACCTGAGCGTCCCACTCCTGAGGCTCCTCCTCTTCCGCTGCCTGGGCGTTCCAGTAGGCAATGATGTCGTCTAGCATGACCCTGTATCCGCCCCTGGAAATAGAATCAAAAAAAGCAGGTGCAGGCAATGGGATAATATCACGGGTGTCCTCTCTGAAGACTACGTTGTAAGGAATATTAATAATAGAATCATTGTTGTCAATAAAATGGTTATCTTTCATCGCCTGGCGATCCAAATAGACCTTGGGTAAACGATAATCATGTTGGCGAATCTGAACGTTAAAGTGACTCGCTAAACAAGTAGCATAAATCCCACCATGAATTTTGCCCTTGGCCCCATTAAGGTGCAGACGACGTGCAACAATGGCCCCTAGGCTATAGACGTTATCACCGTATAGTGCACGGCGTAAGATGGCGAAGTCAGGAGCACAAAGTGCACCGACTTTCTCTCTAGCGATTAAACACTTAGCAATGAATAGAGCAAAATAATGCACAACAGGAAACTGGAAACTAGTAGCACTGACACTCGACACGCCTCTCACATTTCCCACTGACAGAGTGCGATAAAAGTCCTCAAACTCTGCAGGCCTAGGTTCTCTTATTTCCCCGTCAGAAGGGATCAAGCATACATCGCAAAAATCAGTGAGTGGCATCTGACGGGTTTCAGCATATAAATTAAACTGCACCTCAGGAGGGTTATTCCTACTCAGAAAATGGAAACTTTGCACAAAGGAATTTGTAAGGAGATGGTATTGTTTACACTCAGCTACGATGAAGTTTGTAAGCCCAGCATTAGCAGCAAATTGTGCAAAATCTTCACAGAATCCGGCTCCATCCATGAAGTGGTTGTGCGGCCATTCACATGGTCGCACCTCCGCCCTCCTCCGAGTATGGAGGTCACTGTCCGACGATTCCCCAATGACTCCCTTAGAGCTCTTCTTGGAGGCAAACTTCCTAAAGATATTCATCTTATTCCTATGAACAAAATTCTGAAAAATTGTTGTCCACAAAATTTTGTCAACAAAACTTCACAAGATTGATAGCAACTACTCATAGGCATGCATAGAGGCTATATTGGGCATTCAAACTACTTAGAACTCTAAGAATTCAACATGCAAGCTCATCTACAGCAACACCAATAGTAACTATTTTTTCAAAATATAATCCACTAAAGCAAAAACTAATTGGACCAATGGAGGAGTCACATACCAAGTAGCAATCCCCCAAAACAGTTTTGGAAACGGAGCTACGAGCAAATAGATCGAAATCCACGGGTTTGAGAGCAAGAACACGAGAGAGAGAGAGAGAGAGAGAGAGAGAGAGAGAGAGAGAGAGAGAGAGAGAGAGAGCAATGGTGATTTTTTTTCTCGAGGTAGGTGATGACATGGGCTAAAGAGACAAGTGAGGGGCCCACATTGGGGCCACAACCCACCAGGGCACACCCAGGTGGGTTGTCCCCACCTGGTGCACCCCCCTCTGTTGTAATCTGCACCAAAAATTCAGAAATATTCAGAAAAAATCATATTAAATTTTCAGGTCATTCTGAGAACTTTTATTTTGAGTCATTTTTTATTGCACGGAAAATCCAGAAAATAGTATAAACATGGCATTTTATTTTATTTAACTAAGAAAAATAGAAAACAAAAGATAAGGATTGAAGGTAGTGCCTACTAAATTGGTCAACTTCATACGTCTAAAAAATGATCCATTAATAAGGTTGATCAAGTCTTGTTAACAACCACCTTCGATTAGCATGAAGCCGAAAAACTTTCGTAAAACACTAAGTTACCTCAACAGGGATATGCATGTCCCCAACAACAAGTAAATCATATTTCATTTTGGCAGTAGGTAGAGGTAGTTGAAAACTTCCAATAGTGATTGTCGGAGAATTTTCAATAACATTAATACCACTCACTTGGAATTATTTCTTCCGAAAGTGCACCGTATGCTCATTACCATTGATATGAAAAGTGACCTTTCTTTTATTGCAATCAATAACAGCCCCTGCAGTATTTAAAAAGGGTCTACCAAGGATAATGGACATGTTGTCTTCCTCGGGCACCTCAAGTATAACAAAGTCAGTTAAGCTGGTAACATTTGCAACAACAACGGGCACATCCTCACCAGTACCAATAGGTATAGCAGTTGATTTATCAGCCATTTGCAAAGATATTTCAGTAGGCGTGAGTTTGTTCAAGTCAAGCCTTTTGTATAAAGAAAAAGGCATAACACTAACACCAACTCCTAAATCACACAAAGCAGTTTTAACATAGTTTCTTTTGATGGAGCAAGGTATAGTTGGTATTCTCGGATCTCCAAGTTTTTAGGTACTCCATCCTTAAAAGAATAATTAGCAATCATGGTGGAGATTTCAGCTTCCGGTATTTTTCTCTTATTAGTGATGATGTCTTTCATGTACTTTGCATAAGGGGCCATCTTTAAAATATCAGTCAAATGAGTGCGCAATAAGACTGGCCTAAGCATTTCATCAAAGCGTTCAAATTCTTCTTCACCTTTCTTCTTAGTTGATTTAGGTGGAAAGGGCATGGGTTTTTGAATCCATGGTTCTCTTTCTTTACCATGTTTTCTTGCCACAAAGTCTCTTTTATCATATCTTTTATTTTTAGGTTGTGGGTTATCAAGATCAACAGCTGGTTCTATCTCAACATCATTATCTGCTTCTTTATCATTCTTTGGTTAAGTGTCTTCATGAACATCATCATTATATTTTTCATTATCACTAGGTGAATGTTCAATACCAGATTGAGTTTCAGCATCAGAGATAGAAACATCATTATTATCTTCAAGAGGTTTTTCTACTTCAGGTTCACTAGAGGTATGCAAAGTCCTATCATTTTCCTTTTTCTTTTTGTTTTTAGAAGGACTAGGTGCATCAGTGTTAATTTTCTAAGAGTCTTGTTCAATTCTTTTAGGGTTTCCCTCAGGATAAAGTTGTTCTTGAGTCATTTTACCCCCTCTAGTCATTACTCTAACAACATGATCATTGATATTATTGTTCATTTCATCAAGCAATTCTCTTTGAGACTTAGCAACTTGTTCTAACTGAGTATGAACCATAGAGGCATGTTTTCCTACACCTCTAACATCATTAGAGATTCTAAATAACAACTCACTCAAGCGAGCAATCATATCGGAGTTGTATTTCAATTGTTTCATAGCATTTTCATTGAAGTGATCTTGTTTTCTAATGTAGTTATCAAACTCTCAAAGGCACTGACTAGGATGCATATTATAGGAGTTGCCCCTTTCATCAAATTTCATTAAGGAGTTTACCTCTACCACCTTGGGTGGTGGTGTATCATGTCTATGTATCTCTTCAATATGAGGTAATATTTTAACATCCTCTGCTTTAATACCTTTTTCCTTCATACTTTTCTTTGCCTCTTGCATATCTTCAGGACTGAGATATAAGATGCCCCTCTTCTTCGGAGTGGGTTAAGAGGTGGTTCAGGAAGAGTCAAATCATCATAATTTTTCAATATGTTATTCAATAATTTCTCATCTAGTCCAACAGTTCGTTCCTTGAAAACACAATCGGCACAACTATCTAGGAAGTCCCTAGAAGCATCGGTTAGTCCATTATAAAGATATCAAGTATTTCATTTTTCTTAAGAGGATGATCAGGGAAAGCATTAAGCAATTGGAGAAGCCTCCCCCAAGCTTGTGGGAGAATCTCTTCTTCAATTTGCAAAAAGTTAAATATTTCCTGTAAGGCAGCTTGTTTCTTATCAGCAGGAAAATAATTTTCAGAGAAGTAGTAAATCATATCCCGGGGACTACGCACACAACCAGGAGCAAGAGAATTGTACCATATCTTAGCACCACCCTTTAATGAGAACGGAAATAGTTTGAGGATATAATAAAAGCGAATCTTCTCATCATGAGCAAATAAGGTGGCTATATCATTTAATTTGGTAAGGTGTGCCACAACAGTTTCACTTTCATAGCCATGGAAAGGATCAGATTCAACCCAAGGTAATTAGTTCTGGGTCGATAGAGAATTCATAATCCTTATCATCAACAAAGATAGGTGAAGTAGCAAACTTAGGATCACATTTCATTCTAGCATTCAAAGATTTTTCCTTTAGTTTGCATAATAATTTCTTTAGATCATCTCTATCATTGTAAGCTGGAAAGTCTCTAGTTGTCTCCTCATCCATAACATAACCTTCAGGTATCTTAGGCATTTCATATCTAGGACGGATAGGTCCAATAGGTGTTTCAAGATTTTCAGTTTCAATGATCTCATCAGTTTTAGCAATTTCATTCTCTTTAGCTCTAACAATTTGTTCATCAAGAAAATCACCTAGTGGCACACCGTCATTAAGCAAGGTACTAGCATCATCATGAGTAGCATTCATATAAGTAGCATCATCAATAACTTGTGACATATCAAGATTAATAGCATGTGGTGGTGCTGCAAGTCTACTCAAAACAGAAGGTGAATCAAGTGCAGAGTGTGATGGAAGTTCCTTACCTCCCCTCGTCCTAGAGGGAACGATCTTGGTCTTTATATCCTTCTGATTCTTCATAGTGATAAATATATAATAATCCCAACTGACTTAACAAATATAGCCATGCTCTCCAGCAACGGCACCAGAAAAAGGTCTTGATAACCCACAAGTATAGGGGATTGCAACAGTTTTCGTGGGTAGAGCATTCAACCCAATTTATTGATTCAACACAAGGGGAGCCAAAGAATATATGCAAGTATTAGCATCTGAGTTTTCAATTCAACCACGCCTGGAGATTAATTATCTGCAGCAAAGTGATTAGTAGCAAAAGTAGTATGATAGTTTTGATAGTAGTAGCAACAGCAATAGTAACGGTAACAGTGGTAACAATGATTTTTTAGCAAGTGTAACAGTAACAATAGCAGTAGTAACTTAGAAAGATCAATATATAGGAAAATCGTAGGCATTGGATCGGTGGATTTGTTGGATGATATTCATCATATAACAGTCATGACCTAGGGCGATAAAAAAACTAGCTCCAGTTCATAAATATAATGTAGGCATGTATTATGTAAATAGTCATCCGTGCTTATGGAAAGAACTTGAATGACATCTTTTGTCCTACCCTCCCGTGGAAGCGTGGTCCATATGGAAACTAAGGGATATTAAGGCCTCCTTCTAATAGAGAACCAGAACAAAGCATTAGCACATAGTGAATACACGAACTCCTAACATTACGGTCATCACCGGAAAGTATCTCGAATACTGTCACTCCGGGGTTTATGGATTATAAAACATAATAGGTGAATATGACTTGCAAGATCAGATCTAGAACATAGATATAATGGTCATAATATAAACGGTTCAGATCTGAAATCATGGAACCCAGGCCCAAAGTGACAAGCGTTAAGCATGGCAAAGTCATATCAACATCAATCTCAGAACATAATGGATACTAGGGATAAAGCCCTAACAAAACTAACTCAATTACATGATGAATCTCATCCAACTCCTCACTGACCAATGAGCCTACGAAGGAATTACTCACTCCCGGCGGGGAGCATCATGGAATTGGCAATGAAGGAGGATTGGTGATGACGAAGATCGAAGATCCCCCTCTCCGGAGACCCAAACGGACTCCAGTCTGGCCTCTCGATGATGAACAGGAGGTGGCGGCGGCTCCGAATCGTGAAACGAGATAATTCTTCCCCCTTGATTTTTTCGGGAAAAATGTGATTTTATAGCATCAAAGATAGGGTATGCAGGGCCACCAGGTGGGCACAACCCACCTGAGCGCGCCAGGAGGGTGGGTGCGCCCTGGTGGGTTGTGCTCCCCCAGGGACCCCCCCTCCGGTGGTTCTTGGCTCCAGTATTTTTCTTTTATTGTATAAAAATTCTCCAAAAAGTTTTGTTCCAATCGAAGAACTTTCATTTCTGCACAAAAACAACACCATGGTAGTTCTGCTGAAAACAACGTCAGTCTGGGTTAGTTTCATTCAAATCATGCAAATTAGAGTCCAAAACAAGAGGAAAAGAGTTAGGAAAAGTAGATACGACGGAGACGTATCATTTACCTTGGGTGTCAACATGCATTAAAATGATTGTGATGTAGTATGATGATATGGTATCGTCCTCCAAATGTTTCAAGTGTCTTGACTTGGCACATGTTCACACATGTAGTTGAATCAAAACCAATATAGCTTCCACGATATATGTTCTTGGTGTTTTGATACGTCTCCAACGTATCTATAATTTTTGATTGTTCCATGCTGTTATATTATCAATCTTGGATGTTTTATAATCATTTCCTAATCATTTTATATCATTTTTTGGTACTAACCTATTGACACAGTGCCAAGTGCCAGCTGCTGTTTTTTCCATGTTTTTTACATCGTAGGAAACCAATATCAGTCGGAGTCCAAATGCCCTGAAACTTTACGGAGAATTTTTATCGGCCAGAAGGACCAGGGCGCGCCAGGAGGCCCAGGCGCGCCCTGGTGGGTTGTGCCCACCTCGGGTGCCCCACGAACCGCCTCTTTGCTCTATAAATACCCCAATATTTCCAGAACCCTAAACACATCAACGAAATATTCATCCAGCCGCCGCAGAGTCCAGAAGCACCAGATCCAATCTAGACACCATCTCGGATGGGGTTCACCACCTCCATTGGTGCCTCTCCGATGATGCGTGAGTAGTTCTTTGTAGACCTTCGGGTCCGTAGTTAGTAGCTAGATGGCTTTCTCTCTCTCGCTGAATTCTCAATACAATGGTCTCTTGGAGATCCATATGATGTAACTCTTTTGCGGTGTGTTTGTTGGGATCTGATGAACTTTGAGTTTATGATCAGTTATATCTTTTTATATCCATGAAAGTTATTTGAGTTTCTTTGATCTCTTATATGAATGATTGCTTATAGCCTCATATTTCTTCTTCGGTATTTGGGTTTGGTTTGGCCAACTTGATCTATTTATCTTACAATGGGAAGAGGTGCTTTGTAGTGGGTTCGATCTTACGGTGCTTGATCCCAGTGATAGAAAGGGAACCGACACGTATGTATCGTTGCTTCTAAGGACAAAACGATTGGGTCTATCTCTATATAGATAGATCTTGTCTACATCATGTCATCGTTCTTATTGCATTACTCCGTTTCTCCATGAACTTAATACACTAGATGCATGCTGGACAGCGGTCGATGTGTGGAGTAATAGTAGTAGATGCAGGCAGGGGTCGGTCTACTAATCTTGGACGTGATGCGTATATAATGATCATTGCCTGGATATCATCATGATTATTGGAAGTTCTATCAATTTCCCAACAGTAATTTATTTACCCACCGTTTGCTATTTTTTCTCGAGAGAAGCCACTAGTGAAACCTACGGCCCCCGGGTCTTCTTTCTCATATATTTGCCTTTGCGATCTACTTTTCTCTTGCATTTATTTTCAGATCTATTAAACCAAAAATACAAAAATACCTTGCTGCATTTTATTTCTATTTATTTAATTTGCGATCTATCTTTCAATCGACTACAAATTTATGTCACATCTGTTTGCCTATCTTGAGGCGCCGTACCCCGGAAGGGATTGCAACCCCTTTAACACATCGGTTTGCGAGGATTTGTTATCTGTGTGCAGGGGCTGTTTCCGTTGTGTTGTTTGGTTCTCCTACTGGTTCGATAACCTTGGTTTCATATCTGAGGGAAATACCTACCGCCGCCGTGTTGCGTCATCCCTTCCTCTTTGGGGAAATACCGATGTAGCTTCAAGTGACATTAAAAGGAATTTCTGGCGCCGTTGCCGGGGAGGATCTTCCACATATACCAGGTTCCTAATCACAAATCTCATCTCCTTGCAATTTACATTATTTGCCATTTGCCTCTCGTTTTCCTCTCCCCCACTTCACAAAAATTGCCGTTTTATTCGCCTCTCTTTTTTGTTCGTCGTTCTCTTTCTTTCTAGTCTTGATGGCTAGCGTCCCTACTCCTCCATTGTCACCAGATTTTGAAGTCCTTTACTTCAAGCAAAGACAAGGATAAAATTTGAAAGATGCCTAGTATAGGCTTATGGAATCATATCGTATTTCCAATTTAAAGGGGATGCTAAAGTTTTGCTTCGTAATTTTTTACATACGATTGGCTTTGCATCATAGGCAACTTCTCGATTTTGTCGCTAAAGGAAATTTCATTGAACTTGATGCCAATGCTGCCTATGAAATTTTAGAGGGAATTCTGGGAATTCCACCTCAAAAGAAAGGGTTTCCTTTTACCCCCGATGGAGCTCAAATGTTGGACAAACTTGGTGATTTGCATAAACATATGGTTGAAATACATAAATATAATGAACCCCTCAAACACCTCAATGGTAGCATCAATCACATGAATACCCTGATTACTCCTTGCAATAAGAGATTGGATATTTTGGATATTAAGATGGTTTATTTCCCGGAGAATTTAGGGAAACGTAAAGAGCCTCCCGGGTTTGAGAAAACCCTTATAAAAGTTGCCAAAACTATGGAAGACAAAACTTAGATCCTTGCTTTATGCCTAGCTAAGGGCGTAAAACTATAGCGCTTGTTGGGAGGCAACCCAATGAATAAATTTTATTTTTGCTTTTTGCTTTCTGTTCTTGAGTGTTAGCACAGATATGCTACTGCTATGATTGTGTGTTTTGTGTTTTAATTAGTGTTTGTGCCAAGTAGAACCGATAGGATCTTCTTGGGTGGTAGTTGTTTGATCTTGTTGAAAAAGACAGAAACTTTGCGCTCACGAAAACAATTCTCATTTTTTACCAGAAAGTGCTTTTGCCATGATTCTTTTTATAGAAGATTAATAAACAAATTTCTCAGGTCGTCCTATTTTTTCAGAATTTTTGGAGTTACAGAAGTATTCGAAAAAGTCAGATTGCTACAGATTGTTTTGTTTTGACAGATTCCGTTTCTTTGTGTTGTGTGCTTATTTTGATGGCTCTATGGTTTTCTTTGATGAGTCTTTGCCATAGAAAAGTTTGAATACAGTAGATATAATAAAAAAACAAAATATGAATTGGTTTGATACAATACTTATAATAGTGGTTTGCTTTCTTATACTAACGGATCTCACAAAGGTTTTGTTGAGTTTTGTGTGATTGAAGTTTTCAAGTTTTGGGTTATCTTACGATGGATGAAGGAAGGATAGAAGAGCCTAAGCTTGGGGATGCCTCGGCATCCCAAGTTATTACCCAAAAATGAGCAACCAACTAAGCTTGGGGATGCCCCCGAGTGGCATCCCTGCTTTCTTCCAACGACCATCGGTATTTTACTTGAAACTATATTTTTATTCGTCACATGATATGTGTTTTGCTTGGAGCGTCTTGTATGACATGAGTCTTTGCTCGTTTTATTTTGTGTTTGAAGTCATCAATCCTTGCTGGACACACCTATTTGAGAGAGCCAAAATTTTGTCATGACTTGTTAGAATTGCTCTCTATGCTTCACTTAAATTTTTATGAGCAATGGACTTGCTCTAGTGCTTCACTTATATCTTTTTGAGCACGGTGTGCTTTAGGATTTTTGAAGAAATGCACTCTTGCTTCAGTGAGATTTATTTGGGAGTTAGTAAAATTTTCAAGAAATTCTCTCTTGCTTCACTTAAATTATTTTGAGAGAAAGAAAAAGAATTATGCTCTTGATTTTCACTTATATTTGTTTGAGCTTATGAAAAGCAACACATGGAAATTAGTTCCAAAGTGATAGATATCCAAGAAGGATATAATAAAAACTTTCATGAAGATCATTGGACAAAATAAGCTTGATTCTCAGTAATAGTTTTGAGATATGATGATGTGATATGTGAGTTATGTTGATGAGTAATTATGCTTGAGTAAGAATATTGGTGTTAAGGTTTGTGATTCCCTATGCAAGCACGAAAGTCAATAGTCATGTAATGAAATTATATCCTACTTGTGGTGCATTATCCGGTGTCATTTATGCTTAATGCTTGCTTATGAGATTATCCGTTTCTCTGTTGGTCGCTTCTCAATCTTCTGCTAGCCTTCATTTTGCACCAAGTATGATCTCTACTTGTGCATCCAAAATCCATTAAACAAGTTTTGCCACATGAGTCCACTATATCCACCTATATGCGGTATTCTTTTGCCGTTCTAAGCAAATTTGCATGTGCCATCTCTAATTTTCAAAATAAACTTCTCTTTTGTGTATTTGTTTCGCTCGCGGAGCGGTGAGGGGTGGCTAATATTTACCATGCTAGATGTGTTATTCTCACGATGAGTGTTTATTCACTTGTCATTGCACGAGAGTAAGGCAAAGGTTGTAGGGATGCCCAGTCCCAAAATGCAAAAATGAATTTACTTTATGTTGTCAAATAATAAATTCCTTGGAAAGTGTTGGTATGGAGGGCAACCGTGGATACGGCTAGCCATGGAAAGTGAAAGTATGGTGGAAAAGGAATAAACTTTATTTTCTGTTTGGGAACCGCCTATGATATATCTAGCATGGAAAGTGTTGGGAACTCTAAGTCGTTTTCGTTGGTGGGATGGATACACCTCCCAAAATGTTTTTATCTCTAAATTTTTTGCTTTGAGCTCTGGCACCTGTACAAATCCCTACTTCCCTCTGCAAAGGGCCTTTCTTTTTTACTTTATGCAATTTTTGTTTTGAGTCTCCATCTTCTCTTATAAAAGCACCAACTAGGAGGCAATATGATCATACTTAAGTATTGGGTGTAGCTAATATTCGAGTGTGTTTCATGAATGGATCAATGGTTGAGCATGATGGGCTAGGGATAACTTATTTTAGCGTTGATATTTTGAAAGACACGGTTGCTTGTTGATATGCTTGAGTATCTAAATTATTATGTCAAAACTAGACCATTGCGTTGAATCACATAAAAGTCCAAATGTCCATGCTATAAAGAAAAGAAATATGATATGGCATGTTAGGCAACATTCCACATCAAAAATTCTGTTTTTATCACTTACCTACTCGAGGACGAGTAGGAGTTAAGCTTGGGGATGCTGATACGTCTCCAACGTATCTATAATTTTTTTATTGTTCCATGTTGTTATATTATCAATCTTGGATGTTTTATAATCATTTCCTAGACATTTTATATCATTTTTGGTACTAACCTATTGACATAGTGCCAAGTGCCAGCTACTATTTTTTCCATGTTTTTTACATCACAGGAAATCAATATCAGACGGAGTCCAAATGCCCCGAAACTTTACGGAGAACTTTTATGGGCCAGAAGGAACACAACGGGCCCTGGCTGTGTCTGCGGGGTGCCCCGAGGGGGGCACAACCCATCAGGGCGCGCCAGGAGGCCCAGGCGCACCCTGGTGGGTTGTGCCCACCTCAGGTGCCCCCCGGACCGCCTCTTTTCTCTATAAATACCCCAATATTTCAAGAACCCTAAAGACATCGACGAAATATTCATCCAGCCGCCGCAGAGTCCAGAAGCACCAGATCAAATCTAGACACCATCTCAGATGGGGTTCACCACCTCCATTGGTGCCTCTCCGATGATGCGTGAGTAGTTCTTTGTAGACCTTCGGGTCCGTAGTTAGTAGTGGCTTTCTCTCTCTCGCTGAATTCTCAATACAATAGTCTCTTGGAGATCCATATAATGTAACTCTTTGGTGGTGTGTTTGTTGGGATCTGATGAACTTTGAGTTTATGATCAGTTATATCTTTCTATATCCATGAAAGTTATTTGAGTTTCTTTGATCTCTTATATGCATGATTGCTTATAGCCTCGTATTTCTTCTCCGATATTTGGGTTTTGTTTGGCCAACTTGATCTATTTATCTTGCAATGGGAAGAGATGCTTTGTAGTGGGTTCGATCTTACGATTGCTTGATCCCGAAGTGATGTAAAGGAAACGACACGTATGTATCATTGCTACTAAGGATAAAAAGATGGGGTCTATCTCTACATAGATAGATCTTGTCTACATCATGTCATCATTCTTATTGCATTACTCCGTTTCTCCATGAACTTAATACACTAGATGCATGCTGGATAGCGGTCGATGTGTGGAGTAATAGTAGTAGATGCAGGTAGGAGTCGGTCTACTAATCTTGTACGTGATGCCTGTATAATGATCATTTCCTGGATATCGTGATGATTATTCAAAGTTCTATCAATTGCCCAACAGTAATTTGTTTACCCACCATTTGCTATTTTTCTCGAGAGAAGCCACTAGTGAAACCTACGCCCCTCGGGTCTTCTTTCTCATATATTTGCCTTTGTGATCTACTTTTGTCTTGCATTTATTTTCAGATCTATTAAACCGAAAATACAAAAATACCTTGTTGCGTTATATTTATATTTATTTAATTTGCGATCTATCTTTCAATCTACTACAAATTTATCTCACGTCCGTTTACCTATCTTGAGGCCCCGTACCCCGGAAGGGATTGACAACCCCTTTAACACGTCGGGTTGCGAGGATTTGTTATCTGTGTGCAGGGGCTGTTTACATTGTGTTGCTTGGTTCTCCTACTGGTGCGATAACCTTGGTTTCATATCTGAGGGAAATACCTACTGCCGCTGTGTTGCATCATCCCTTCCTCTTTGGGGAAATACCGATGTAGCTTCAAGCGACATCATGTTTATGTCCTACTCATGCTAGTATTCAATGTTGATTATTCGTAATGCGTGTTCATGACCATTTTCTCCCTCTAGCTGGTCGCTTCCCAACCTATTTGCTAGCCTTCACCTGCACTAAGCGGGAATACTGCTTGTGCATCAAAATCCTTAAACCAAAGTTATTCCAGATGAGTCCACTATATCTACCTATATGCGGTATTACCCTTCTGTTCCAAGTAAATTTGCTTGTGCCACCTCTAAAATTTCAAATGAACATATTTTTTGTGTGTCTGGACCGCTCATGGAGCGACAGGGTGTAGTCAATATCTTCCATGCTAAGTGGGTTATTCTCATGATGAGTGTTTATTCACTTGTCCTTGCACGAGAGGGGCTGCTAATAGGGATACCCAGTCCCAAAATAAATAATGCAGATAACTAAACAAAACTCCACCGGGACTGTTGTTGGTATGGAAGGCACCCATGGATTTGGCTAGACATGGCTTGTGTTGGTTGGTGGAGGGGGAGTAAACCTTTACTTTTACCGCTTAGGAACCATCTCTAATGTGTTTAGCATGGAAGATATTGATAAATCTTGGTCGTGACGTTGACAGGAAGGGTGCACCGCCCTAAATTATATTTGTCTCTAATTTAAGCTTTGAGGTTTGGCACCTCTGCAAATCCCTGCTTCCCTCTGCGAAGGGGCTATGTATTTAATTTTATGTGGAGTCATCACCTTCTCAAACAAGCACCTGACCTGAGAGCACTATTGTCATCCTCATGCATTGTGTATAGTTAATGTTGAATGCATCATGAGTGGATCTCTTCTACCATGAATTACAATGTTTAGTCGATGTTTGAACTTTGGAGGTGCTCTGCATTTGTTTTGTGGTCTCAGAAAGGGCTAGCGAGATACCACTATCGTCATATTATATCATGATTGTTTTGACAATGTGTTGGCATTTGAAATATTTTATTATTCCTCGCTAGTTGATTATGCAATTGATAGGAGCTAATATAATTTCTAAGAGTTATTGCTTGTATGGTTAGTCATGATCTTTGCTGAAAACCTGGGTGCTGTTTAAGCATATATATGAAAACAAGAACAAAAGAGTTCGTAAAAGTTTTTTCTTTATCACTTTCAGTTTGTCAACTAATTTTCTTGAGGACAAGCAATGGGTTAAGCTTGCGGGAGTTGATACGTCTCCATCGTATCTACTTTTGCTAATGCTTTTGCTCTTGTTTTGGACTCTAATTTGCATGATTTGAATGAAACTAACCCGGACTGACGCTGTTTTCAGCAGAACTACCATGGTGGTGTTTCTGTACAGAAATAAAAGTTCTCAGATTTGGACAAAACTTTTTGGAGAGTTATTTTGGAATAAATAAAAATATTGGAACCAAGACCCACTAGAGGGGGGGGGCTGCTGCCCACAAGACACCAGGGCGCACCACCCCCTCTGGCGCGCCCTGGTGGGTGGTGGGGCCCACAAGGCCCTACTGGCCCTAATTCCGACACTATAAAATCCTATTTTTCCAGAAAAATAGGGGAGGAAGTTTCATCGCGTTTGACGATACGGAGCCGCCGCCACATCCTGTTCTTCATCAGGAGGCCAGATCTGGAGCCCAATCGGTGCTCCGGAGAGGGGGATCTTCGGTCTTCGTCATCACCAACCATCCTCCATCACCAATTTCATGATGCTCACCGCCAGGAGTGAGTAATTCCTTCGTAGGCTCACTGGTCGGTGAGGAGTTGGATGAGATTCATCATGTAATCGAGTTAGTTTTGTTAGGGCTTGGTCCCTAGTATCCACTATGTTCTGAGATTGATGTTGATATGACTTTCCTATACTTAATGCTTGTCACTAGGGCCCGAGTGCCATCATTTCAGATCTGAACCGTTTATGTTTTCACCATTATATCTATGTTCTTAATCTGATCTTGCAAGTCATATGCACTTATTATGTGTTATGATCCGTAAACCCCAAGGTGACAACAATTGGGATACTTTCTGGTGATGACCGTAGTTTGAGGAGTTAATGTATTCACTATGTGTTAATGCTTTGTTCCGGTTCTCTATTAAAAGGAGGCCTTAATATCCCTTAGTTTCCTTATGGACCCCGCTGCCACGGGAGGGTAGGACAGAAGATGTCATGCAAGTTCTTTTCCATAAGCACATATGACTATTTACGGAATACATGCCTACATTATATTTATGAACTGGAGCTAGTTCTCTGTTGCACTAGGTTATGACTGATATATGATGAATATCATCCAACGAATTCATCGATCCAATGCCTACGAGTTTTTCACATATTGTTCTTCCTAAGTTACTATTGTTATTGCTACTGTCACAACTGCTACAAAAAATATCACTACTGTTGTTACCGCTATCGTTACTGTTACTATCACTGCTATCACTATCAAACTATCATACTACTATGCTACTGATCACTTTGATGCAGATATTTAATCTCCAGGTGTGGTTGAATTAACAGCTCAACTGCTAATACTTACAAATATTCTTTCTCTCCCCTTGTGACGAATCTATAAATTTGGGTTGAATACTCTACCCTCGAAAAGTATTGCGATTCCCTATACTTGTGGGTTATCAGTTACCTTGATTCCTAGTCTTTGAATCACTGTATAATGATAAACAAAATAGTACAGCGGTACATATTGCATAACAAGGTCCACAAAACACAAATAAATGTAGTTTTTGCGAACCTAGTGTTATGAATAGGCCCGATTTATCAGTAGATTCCTGATAAATCGCTTTTCTGAGCGATAAATCAGCCCAAATGATAAACGGTGAAGATAAGGCACAATATTATCGGTCACCCCAAGATTAGCGATAAGTGGATAATAAATGGCTGAATAGGAAGATCTTTTGAATAGTGACAGATACGTATCATTGACTGACATGTGCCCCGTAGTGCCTCCTATGTCTGTCTCTATACGATAGAGCCGCCCTGGTTTACAACTATGTTGCACTCTAGCGGGCAGACTATTTTACAGGGAAATGCCTTGCTATGCTACCATGAGCCCTGATAGTTCGCTACTGCTCTAGTACATATGTGATTGACTGACATGTGCATTCCCTGGCTCCTGTGTCCCTTGGTTTATAACTTTTTATGTCGAGTCGGGTTCACTGTCATATAGTTGCTAGCGACATATTCATATAAGTGAGCCAAAAGTCACAAACGGTCTAGCAAAGGCAATGTGCTAGCGGTGTGAACTGTGCATTGACTCGGTGTTTATATGAAATGTACCTTACAAACTATATAAGTTTGAGCCAAAAGACGCAAACAGTCTCGGCCAAGGTAAAGGTGGCATCCGGTGTGTACCGTGCATGAGGACTCATGTACTTCTATGGTTTGTTCAGCTAAATCTGTGTGCCTTATATCTTGGGTCCCAACAAATTAGTTTTATCGCTGAAAGGATCGGTATGGTTGACTAGAGGGGGGTGAATAGGCGACTAACAAAATTTTAACTCTTTGTCAAATTTAGGCTAAAAATTAATAAGGTTGTCTTGATATGCAACTAGATGGACAACCTATATGACAAGCTCAACAACCACAATAACAACAACAACAACAACAAGGTAATAACAAGCACAAAGTAAACGACTAAAATAATCATAAGTGAACTCGATGGAGACAAGGGTGTGTTGCCGAAGTTCCCTCGTTTGGGGGAGGTACGTCTCCATTGGAGAGTGATGCGGCTTGAAGCTACGTCGGTATTTCCCCAAAGAGGAAGAGATGATGCAGCACATCGACAGTAGGTATTTCCCTCAGTGATGAGACCAATGTTATCGAACCAGTAGGAGAACCAAGCAACAATACGTATACGACACCTGAACACAAATAACGAATACTCGCACCCGACGTATTAAAGGAGTTGTGAATCCCTTTCGGGTAATGGCGCCAGAAATGGGCAAACGGACGTGAATAAATTGTAGTAGATTGATAGATCGTACGCCAAATAAAATAAATAAGGATAAATTGCAGCAAGGTATTTTTGCATTTTTGGTTTAATAGATCTGAAAATAAAAGGCAAATAAAATAGATCGCTGAGGCAAATAATATGAGAAAGAGACCCGGGGGCCGTAGGTTTCACTAGTGGCTTCTCTCGAGAAAAATAGCAAATGGTGGGTAAACAAATTACTGTTGGGCAATTGATAGAACTTCAAATAATCATGACGATATCCAGGGAATGACCATTATATAGGCATCGCGTCCAAGATTAGTAGTGTTGGGGAACGCAATAATTTCAAAAAAAATCCTACGCACACGCAAGATCCATCTAGGTGATGCATAGCAACGAGAGGGGAGAGTGTTGTCCACGTACCCGCGTAGACCGAAAGCGGAAGCGTTAGGACAACGCGGTTGATGTAGTCGTACGTCTTCACGATCGGACCGATCCTAGTACCGAAAGTACGACACCTCCGCGGTCTGCACACGTTCAGCTCGGTGACGTCCCAGGAACTCTAGATCCAGCTGAGTGTTGAGGGAGAGCTTCGTCAGCACGACCGCGTGATGATGGTGATGATGAAGTTACCGACGCAGGGCTTCGCCTAAGCACTACAGCGATATGACCGAGGTGGAAATCTATGGAGGGGGCACCGCACACGGCTAAACAATCAACTTGTGTGTCTACGGGGTGCCCCTCCCCCGTATATAAAGGAGTGGAGGAGGGGGAGGGCCGGCCTCATGGGGCGCGCCCAAGGGGGGGATTCCTACTCCTAGTAGGAGTAGGTTTCCCCCCTTCCCTAGTTGGAGTAGGAGAAGAAGGAAGAGGAAGAGCGAGAGAAGGAAAGGGGGCCGGCCCCCTTCCCAATTCGGATTGGGCTTGGGGGGTGCACGCCTCCCACTTTGCGGCCTCCTCCTCTGTTCTACCATGGCCCATTAAGGTCCATTAACTCCCCGGGGGGTTCCGGTAACCCCCCGATACTCTAGAAAATGCCCGAACTCATCCGAAACATTTCTGGTGTCCAAACATAGCCTTCCAATATATTGATCTTTATGTCTCGACCATTTCGAGACTCCTCGTCATGTCCGTGATCACATCCGGGACTCCGAACAACCTTCGGTACATCAAAACACATAAACTCATAATACCGATCGTCATCTAATGTTAAGCGTGCGGAGACTACGGGTTCGAGAACTATGTAGACATGACCGAGACTCATCTTCGGTCAATAACCAATAGCGGAACCTGGATGCTCATATTGGTTCCTACATATTCCACGAAGATCTTTATCGGTCAAACCGCATAACAACATACGTTGTTCCCTTTGTCATGGGTATGTTACTTGCCCGAGATTCGATCGTCTGTATCATCATACCTAGTTCAATCTCGTTACCGGCAAGTCTCTTTACTTGTTCTGTAATAAATCATCCCATAACTAACTCATTAGTCACATTACTTGCAAGGCTTATAGTGATGTGCATTACCGAGAGGGCCCAGAGATACCTCTCCGATACTCGGAGTGACAAATCCTAATCTCGATCTATGCCAACTCAACAAACACCATCGGTGACACCTGTAGAGCATCTTTATAATCACCCAGTTAGTTGTGATGTTTGATAGCACACAAGGTGTTCCTCCGGTATTCGGGAGTTGCATAATCTAATAGTTTGAGGAACATGTATAAGTCATGAAGAAAGCAGTAGCAATGAAACTGTAATGATCATAATGCTAAGCTAACGAATGGGTCTTGTCCATCACATCATTCTCCTAATGGTGTGATCCCGTTCATCAAATGACAACACATGTCTACGGTTAGGAAACATAACCATCTTTGATAAACTATCTAGTTAAGTAGAGGCATACTAGGGACACTTTGTTTTGTCTATGTATTCACACATGTTCTAAGTTTCTGGTTAATACAATTCTAGCATGAATAATAAACATTTATCATGATATAAGGAAATATAAATAACAACTTTATTATTGCCTCTAGGGCATATTTCCTTCAGTCTCCCACTTGCACTAGAGTCAATAATCTAGTTCACATTGCCATGTGATTTATCATCAATATTCACATCTTTATGTGATTAACACCCATAGTTCACATCGCCATGTGACCATCACTCAAAAGGTTTACTAGAGTCAATAATCTAGTTCACATCGCTATGTGATTAACACCCAAGATTAATAAGGTATGATCATGTTTTGCCTGTGAGAGAACTTTTAGTCTACAGGTCTGCAACATTCAGATCCGTACATATTTTGCAAATTTCTATGTCTACAATACTCTGCATGAAGCTACTCTAGCTAATTTCTCCCACTTTCAATATGTATCTAGATCGAGACTTAGAGTCATCTAGATCGGTGTCAAAGCTTGCATCGACGTAACTCTTTACGATGAACTCTTTGTCACCTCCATAACCGAGAAACATTTCCTTATTCCACTAAGGATAATTTTGACCATTGTCCAGTGATCTACTCCTAGATCACTATTGTACTCCCTTGCCAAACTCAGAGCAGGGTATACAATAGGTCTGGTACACAGCATGGCATACTTTATAGAACCTATGAATGAGGCATAGGGAATGACTTTCATTCTCTTTCTATTTTCTGCCGTGGTCGGGTTTTGAGTCTTACTCAACTTCACACCTTGCAACACAGGCAAGAACTCCTTCTTTGACTGTTCCATTTTGAACTACTTCAAAATCTTACCAAGGTATGTATTCATTGAAAAATCTTATCAAGCATCTTGAACTATCTCAATAGATCTTGATGCTCAATATGTAAGCAGCTTCACCGAGGTATTTCTTTGAAAAAAACTCCTTTCAAACACTCCTTTGTGCTTTCCAGAAAATTCTACATCATTTCCGATCAACAATATGTCATTCACATATACTTATCAGAAAGGCTGTAGTGCTCCCACTCACTTTCTTGTAAATACAGGCTTCTCCAAAAGTCTGTATAAAACCATATGCTTTGATCACGCTATCAAAGCGTACATTCCAACTCCGAGATGCTTGCACCAGTCCATAAATGGATTACTGGAGCTTACACACTTTGTTAGCACCTTTTGGATTGACAAAACCTTCTGGTTGCATCATATACAACTCTTCTTTAAGAAATCCATTAAGGAACGCAACTTTGACATCCATTTGCCAAATTTCATAAAATGCAGCAATTGCTAACATGATTCGGACAGACTTAAGCATCAATACGAGTGAGAAAATCTCATCGTATTCAACACCTTGAACTTGTCAAAAACCTTTTTCGACAATTCGAGCTTTGTATATAGTAACACTACTATCATCGTTCGTCTTCCTCTTGAAGATCCATTTATTCTCTATGGCTTGCCGATCATCGGGCAAGTCAACCAAAGTCCACACTTTGTTCTCATACATGGATCCCATCTCAGATTTCATGGCCTCAAGCCATTTCACAGAATCTGGGCTCATCATCGCTTCCTCATAGTTCGTAGGTTCGTCATGGTCAAGTAACATGACCTCCAGGACAGGATTACCGTACCACTCTGGTGTGAATCTTACTCTGGTTGACCTATGAGGTTTGGTTGTAACTTGATCATAAGTTTCATGATCATCATCATTAGCTTCCTCACTAATTGGTGTAGGAATCACTCGAATTGATTTCTGTGATAAACTACTTTCCAATTCGGGAGCAGGTACAATTACCTCATCAAGTTCTACTTTCCTCCCACTCACTTCTTTCGAGAGAAACTCCTTCTCTAGAAAGGATCCATTCTTAGCAACAAAGATCTTGCCTTCGGATCTGTGATAGAAGGTGTACCCAACAGTTACTTTTGTGTATCCTATGAAGACAGACTTGTCCGATTTGGGTTTGAGCTTATCAGGCTGAAACTTTTTCACATAAGCATCACAACCCCAAACTTTAAGAAACGACAACTTAGGTTTCTTGCTAAACCACAGTTCATACTGTGTCGTCTCAACGGATTTAGACGGTGCCCTATTTAACGTGAATATAGCTGTCTCTAATGCATAACCCCAAAACGATAGTGGTAAATCGGTAAGAGACATCATAGATTGCACTATATCCAATAAAGTACGGTTATGACGTTCGGACACACCATTATGTTGTGGTGTTCTAGGTGGCATGAGTTTGTGAAACTATTCCACATTGTTTTAATTGAAGGCCAAAATCGTAACTCAAATATTTGTCTGCGCGATCAGATCGTAGAAACTTTATTTTCTTGTTACGATGATTTTCCACTTCACTCTGAAATTCTTTGAACTTCTCAAATGTTTCAGACTTATGTTTCATCAAGTAGATATACCCATATCTTCTCAAATCATCTATGAAGATCAGAAAATAACGATACCAGCTGCGAGCTTCAACACTCATCGGACCGCATACATCAGCATGTATTCTTTCCAATAAGTCAGTTGCTCGCTCCATTGTTCCGTAGGAAAGAGTCTTAGTCATCTTGCCCATGAGGCATGGTTCGCAAGCATCAAGTGATTCATAATCAAGTGATTCCAAAATCCCATCAGCATGGAGTTTCTTCATGCGCTTTACACCAATATGACCTAAATGGCAATGCCACGAATAAGTTGCACTATCATTATTAACTTTGCATCTTTTTGCTTCTATATTATGAATATGTGCATCACTATGATTGAGATTTAGTAACCCATTTATATTGAGTGTATGACCATAGAAGGTTTTATTCATGTAAATAGAATAACAATTATTCTTTGACTTAAATGAATAACTGTATTGCAATAAACATGATCCAATCGTATTCATGCTCAAGGCAAACACCAAATAACATTTATTTTAGGTTCAACACTAAATCCGAAGGTAAAGGGAGTGTGTGATGGTGATCTTATCCTTGGAATCACTTCCAACACACATCATCACCTTTCCCTTAACTAGTCTCTGTTTATTTTGCAACTCCCGTTTCGAGTTACTACTCTTAGTAACTGAACCAGTATCAAATACCGAGGGGTTGCTATAAACACTAGTAAAGTACACATCAATAAAATGTATATCAAATATACCTTTGTTCACTTTGCCATCCTTCTTATCCGCCAAGTATCTAGGGCAGTTCCACTTCCAGTGACCATTTCCTTTGAAGTAGAAGCACTTAGTTTTACGCTTGGGTCTAGCTTTGGGCTTCTTCATGGGAGTGGCAACTTGCTTGCCATTCTTCTTGAAGTTCCCTTTCATTCCCTTGCCCTTTTACTTGAAACTAGTGGTCTTGTTAACCATCAACACTTGATGCTTTTTCTTGATTTCTACCTTCGCCGATTTCAGCATCGCGAAGAGCTTGGGAATCGTTTCCGTTATCCCTTGCATATTATAGTTCAGCACGAAGTTCTAGTAACTTGGTGATAGCGACTAGAGAACTCTGTCAACCACTATCTTATCTGGAAGATTAACTCCCACTTGATTCAAGTGATTGTAGTACACAGACATTCTGAGCACATGCTCACTGGTTGAGCTATTCTCCTCCATCTTGTAGGCAAAGTACTTGTCAGAGGTCTCATACCTCTCGACTCGGGCATGAGTCTTAAATACCAATTTCAGCTCTTGGAACATATCATATGCTCCGTGACATTTCAAAACATTTTTGAAGTCCTGGTTCTAAGCCGTAAAGCATGGTGCACTAAACTATCAAGTAGTCATCATACCGAGCTTTGTCAAAAATTCATAACGTCTGCATCTGCTCCTGCAATAGGTCTGTCACCTAGCGGTGCATCAAGGACATAATTCTTCTATGCAGCAATGAGGATAATCCTCAGATCATGGACCTAGTCCGCATCATTGCTACTATCATCTTTCAACATAGTTTTTCTCTAGGAACATATCAAAAAAATGGGAGGCTACATCGCGAGCTATTGATCTACAACATAGTTATGCAAATGCTATCAGGACTAAGTTCATGATAAATTAAAGTTCAATTAATCATATTACTTAAGAACTCCCACTTAGATAGACATCCCTCTAATCATCTAAGTGATCATGTGATCCATATCAACTAAACCATGTCCGATCATCACATGAGATGGAGTAGTTTTGAATGGTGAACATCACTATGTTGATCATATATAATATATGATTCACACTCGACCTTTTGGTCTCAGTGTTCCGTGGCCATATCTGCATATGCTAGGCTCGTCAAGTTTAACCCGAGTATTCTGCGTGTGCAAAACTGGCTTGCACCCGTTGTATGTGACGTAGATCTTAGCACACCCGATCACCACGTGGTGTCTCGGCACGACGAACTGTCGCAACGGTGCATACTCAGGGAGAACACTTATACCTTGAAATTTAGTGAGAGATCATCTTATAATGCTACCGCCGAACTAAGCAAAATAAGATGCATAAAGGATAAAGATCACATGCAATCAATATAAGTGATATGATATGGCCATCATCATCTTGTGCCTTTGATCTCCATCTCCAAAGCACCGTCATGATCACCATCGTCACCGGCTTGACACCTTGATCTCCATCGAAGCATCGTTGTTGTCTCGCCAACTATTGCTTCTACGACTATCGCTACCGCTTAGTGATAAAGTAAAGCAATTACATGGCGATTGTATTTCATACAATAAAGCGACAACCATATGGCTCCTGCCAGTTGCCGATAACTCGGTTACAAAACATGATCATCTCATATAATAAAATTTAGCATCATGTCTTGAACAATCACATCACAACATGCCCTACAAAAACAAGTTAGACGTCCTCTACTTTGTTGTTGCAAGTTTTACGTGGCTGCTACGGGCTTAGCAAGAACCGTTCTTACCTACGCATCAAAACCACAACGATTTTTCGTCAAGTGTGCTGTTTTAACATTCAACAAGGACTGGGCGTAGTCACACTCGATTCAACTAAGTTGGAGAAACAGACACCCACTAGCCACCTATGTGCGAAGCACGTCGGTAGAACCAGTCTCTCGTAAGCGTACGCGTAATGTCGGTTTGAGTCACTTCATCCAACAATACCGCCGAATCAAAGTATGACATGCTGGTAAGCAGTATGACTATTATCGCCCACAACTCTTTGTGTTCTACTCATGCATATAACATCTACGCATAGACCTGGCTTGGATGCCACTGTTGGGGAACGCAGTAATTT
The DNA here is from genome assembly GCA_021605205.1 of Aegilops longissima. Lineage (NCBI taxonomy): Eukaryota > Viridiplantae > Streptophyta > Magnoliopsida > Poales > Poaceae > Aegilops > Aegilops longissima. The sequence continues at coordinate 622,144,302 of CM038679.1, read as the reverse complement.
CAAACAAAAATCCTACACACACGCAAGATCCATCTAGGTGATGCATAGCAATGAGAGGGGAGAGTGTTGTCCACGTACCCTCGTAGACCGAAAGCGGAAGCATTATGACAATGCGGTTGATGTGGTCGTACATCTTCATGATCCGACCGATCCTAGTACCGAAAGTATGGCACCTCCATGATCTACACACGTTCAGCTCGGTGACGTCCCACGAACTCTAGATCCAGCTGAGTGTCGAGGGAGAGCTTCGTCAGCGTGAGGACGTGATGACGGTGATGATGAATTTACCGACGCAGGGCTTCACCTAAGCACTACAATGATATGACCGAGATGGAAATCTGTGGAGTGGGGCGCCGCACATGGTTAAACAATCAACTTGTGTGTCTATGGGGTGCCCCCCTCCCCCGTATATAAAGGAGTGGAGGAGGGGGAGGGCCAGCCTCATGGGGCGCGCCCAGGGGGGGATTCCTACTCCTAGTAGGAGTAGGTTTCCCCCCTTTCCTAGTTGGAGTAGGAGAAGAAGGAAGAGGAATAGGGAGAGAAGGAAAGGGGGGCCGACCCCCTTCCCAATTCGGATTGGGCTTGGGGGGCGCGTGCCTCCCACTTGGCCGCCTCCTCCTCTCTTCCACCATGGCCCATTAAGGCCCATTAACTCCCCGGGGGGTTCCGTAACCCCCCGGTACTCCAGAAAATGCCCGAACTCATCTGGAACCTTTTCGGTGTCCAAACATAGCCTTCCAATATATCGATCTTTATGTCTCGACCATTTCGAGACTCCACGTCATGTCCGTGATCACATCCGGGACTCCGAACAACCTTCGGTACATCAAAACACATAAACTCATAATATCGATCGTCATCGAACGTTAAGCGTGCGGACCCTACGGGTTCGAGAACTATGTTGACATGACCGAGACTCATCTTCGGTCAATAACCAATAGCGGAACCTGGATGCTCATATTGGTTCCTACATATTCTCTGAAGATCTTTATCGGTCAAACTGCATAACAACATACGTTGTTCCCTTTGTCATCGGTATGTTACTTGCCCGAGATTCGATCGTCGGTATCATCATACCTAGTTCAATCTCATTACTAGCAAGTCTCTTTACTCGTTCCGTAATGTATCATCCCGTAACTAACTCATTAGTCACATCGCTTGCAAGGCTTATAGTGATGTGCATTATCGAGAGGGCCCAGAGATACCTCTCCGATACTCGGAGTGACAAATCCTAATCTCGATCTAGGCCAACTCAACAAACACCATCGGTGACACCTGTAGAGTATCTTTATAATCACCCAGTTACGTTGTGATGTTTGATAGCACACGAGGAGTTCCTCTGGTATTCGGGAGTTGCATAATCTCATAGTCCGAGGAACATGTATAAGTCATGAAGAAAGCAGTAGCAATGAAACTGTAACGATCATAATGCTAAGCTAACGAATGGGTCTTGTCCATCACATCATTCTCCTAATGATGTGATCCCATTCATCAAATGACAACACATGTCTATGGTTAGGAAACATAACCATCTTTGATAAACGAGCTAGTTAAGTAGAGGCATACTAGGGACACTTTGTTTTGTCTATGTATTCACACATGTACTAAGTTTCCGGTTAATACAATTCTAGCATGAATAATAAAAATTTATCATGATATAAGGAAATATAAATAACAACTTTATTATTGCCTCTAGGGCATATTTCCTTCAAGTAGACCGACTCCTGCTTGCATCTACTACTATTACTACACACATCGACTGCTATCCAACATGCATCTAGTGTATTAAGTTCATGGAGAAACGGAGTAATGCAATAAGAACAATGAAATGATCTAGACAAGATCTATTTATGTAGAAATAGACCCCATCGTTTTATCCTTAGTAGCAATGATACATATGTGTCAGTTCCCCTTTTGTCACTGGGATCAAGCACCGTAATATCGAACCCACTACAAAGCACCTCTTCCCATTGCAAGATAAATAGATCAAGTTGGCCAAACAAAACCAAAATATCGGAGAAGAGATACGTGGCTATAAGAAATCATGCATATAAGAGATCAAAGAAGATTCAAATAACTTTCATGGATAAAAAGATAGATCTGATCACAAACTCAAAGTTCATCTGATCCCAACAAACATACCGCAAAAAGAGTTACATCATATGGATCTCCAAGAGACCATTGTATTGAGAATCAAACGGGAGAGAGGAATCCATCTAGCTACTAACTACGGACCCGAAGGTCTACAAAGAACTACTCATGCATCATAGGAGAGGCACCAATGGATGTGGTGAACCCCTCCGTGATGGTGTCTAGATTGGATCTGGTGGTTCTGGACTCTACGGCGGCTGGAATTGATTTTCGTCCACTCCCCTAGGGTTTCTGGAATATTGGGGTATTTATAGAGTAAAGATGCGGTCCAGGGGGCACCCGAGGTGGGCACAACCCACCAGGGCGCGCCCGGGCCTCCTGGCGCGCCCTGGTGGGTTGTGCTCCGCTCGGAGCACCCCCAGGTGCTTCTTAGGCCCATTGATTGTCTTCTGGTCCAAAAAAATCCACAAAAAGTTTCGCTGCGTTTGGACTCCGTTTGGTATTGATTTCCTGCGATGTAAAAAACATGCAAAAAACAGTAACTGGCACTTGGCACTATGTCAATAGGTTAGTACCAAAAAATGATATAAAATGACTACAAAACATCCAAGAATGATAATATAACAACATGGAACAATAAAAAATTGTAGGTACGTTGGAGACGTATCAACATCCCCAAGCTTAATTCCTGCTCGTCCTCGAGTAGGTAAATGATAAAAACATAATTTTTTTTGTGGAATGCTGCCTAACATGTCATCTCATATTCTTTTCTTTATAGCATGGACATTTGGACTTTTATATTGTTAAAAGCAATAGTCTAGTCTTGACATGATAACTTAAATACTCAAGCATATCAACAAGCAACCAAGTCTTTCAAAATATCAACGCTAAAATAAGTTATCCCTAGCCCATCATGCTTAATCATTGATCCATTCATGAAACACACTCGCATATTAGCTACACCCAATGCTCAAGTACGATCATAGTACCCCCTAGTTGGTGCTTTTATAAGAGAAGATGGAGACTCGAATTCAAAAATAAAAATTGCATAAAGTAAAAGAAAGGCCCTTCGCGGAGGGAAGTAGGGATTTGTAGAGGTGTCAGAGCTCAATGCAAAAATTTAGAGATAATTTTTTTTTGAGAGGCATACTTTTCCCACCAACGAAAATGACATAGAGTTCCCAACACTTTCCATGCTAGATATATCATAGGTGGTTCCCAAAACAAAAGTAAAGTTTATTCCTTTTTCAACCATACTTTCACTTTCCACGGCTAACCGTATCCACGGGTGCCTTCCATACCAACACTTTCCCAGGAATTTATTACTTCACAACATAAAGTAAATTCATTTTTCATTTCAGGACTGGTCATCCCTAATACCTTTGCCTTACTCTCGTGCAATGACAACGGAATAAACACTCATCGTGAGAATAACACATCTAGCATGGAAAATATTAGCCACCCCTCACCGCCTCGTGAGTGGTACGAGCGCACAAAAGAGAAATTAATTTTGAATATTAGAGATGGCAGATACAAATTTGCTTAGAACGGCAAAAGAATACCGCATATAGGTAGGTATAGTGGACTCATGTGGCAAAACTGGTTTAAAGGATTTTGGATGCACAAGTAGTGATCATGCTTAGTGCAAAATGAAGGCTAGCAAAAGATTGAGAAGCAACCAACCAAGAAACGAATAATCTCATAAGCGAGCATTGAACATAATTAACACCGAATAATGCACCACAAGTAGGACATAATTTCATTGCATAATTATTGACTTTCGTGCTTGCATAGGGAATCACAAACCTTAACACCAATATTCTTACTAAAGCATAATTACTCATCAAGATGACTCACATATCACATCATCATATCTCAAAACTATTACTAAGAATCAAGTTTATTTTGTCCAATGATCTTCATGAAAGTTTTTATTATATCCTTCTTGGATATCTATCACTTTGGAACTAATTTTCATATGTTGCTTTTGATAAGCTCGAACAAATAAGCATGAAGATCATGAGCATAATTTTTTTCTTTCTCTCAAATTAATTTAAGTGAAGCAAGAGAGAATTTCTTGAAATTTTTACTAACTCTCAAATAAATCTAAGTGAAGCAAGAGAGCATTTCTTCAAAAATACTAAAGCACACCATGCTCAAAAAGATATAAGTGAAGCACTAGAGCAAATCCATAGCTCATAAAATTTTAAGTGAAGCATAGAGAGCAATTCTAACAAGTCATGGCATAATTTTGGCTCTCTCAAATAGGTGTGTATAGTAAGGAATCAAGACTTAGAACACAAAATAAAACAAGCAAAGACTCATATATATCATACAAGGTGCTCCAAGCAAAACACATAGTATGTGATGAATAAAAATATAGCTTCGAGTAAAATACCGATGGTCGTTAGAAGAAAAGAGGGGATGTCACTCGGGGCATCCCCAAGCTTAGTTGCTTGATATATTTGGATAATAGCTTGGGATGCCGGGGCATCCCCAAGCTTAGGCCTTTCCTACTCCTCATTCCTTCATCCATCGTAAGATAACCCAAAACTTGAAAACTTCAATCACACAAAACTCAACAAAACCTTCGTGAGATCCGTTAGTATAAGAAAGGAAATCACTACTATAAGTACTATAGCAAACCAATTCATATTTTATTCGTGAATTATATCTACTGTATTACAATTTTTCTATGGCAAAAACTCATCAAAGAAAACCATAGAATCATCAAAACAAGCACACAACGCAAAGAAAATAGAATTTGTCAAAAACAGAACAGTCTGTAGTAATCTGGATATTTTGAATACTTATGAAACTCCAAAAATTCTGAAAAAATTAGGACCACGTGAGAAATTTGTATATTAATCTTCTGCAAGAAGAATTGGCATTATATCACATTCTGGTTAAAAATGAGAATTGTTATCGTGAGCGCAAAAGTGTCTGTTTTTCAGCAAGATCAAACAACTATCACCCAAGAAGATCCTAAAGGCTTTACTTGGCACAAACACTAATTAAAACATAAAAACACAATTATAATAGTAGAATAATTATGCTAACACTCAAGCACATAAAGCAAAAAGCAAAAATAAATTTTATCCATTGGGTTGCCTCCCAACAAGCGCTTTAGTTTTACGCCCTTAACTAGGCATAAAATTTCAACGATGCTCACACAAAAGATAATAATTGAAACACAAAGAGAGCATCATGAAACATGTGACAAACATATTTAAGTCTAACATACTTCCCAAGCATAGGAATTTTTTAAGAAAACAAATTATCTAGACAAGCAATTTCTAGCATATGCAAATAGGAAGGAGGAGATAACAATCTCAACACAATGAGAGGTAATTTATTAACATGAAAGTTTATAAAACCATATATTCCTCTCTCATAATAATTACATGTAGGATCATACTCAAATTCAACAATATAGCTATCATATAAAATTTTCTCTGCATGATCCACATGCATACAAGTTTTATAATCTTCCAACATAGTGGGATTAACATCAACTGAAGTCGTGACCTCTCCAAACCCACTTTCATGAAAAGTTCGATTGAACACTCTCCAAATATGTGGATTATGTCGGCGTTCTGGGAACGGGGGTCCCTAGACTTGCCTGCCTGCGGCCCGCGGCGTGGCTGTGCTAGCAGGCCTGTACGGCCCATCTTCATCAACAAGGCATTCAAGACCCTCGCGAGGGGCCAAGCCTCGTGAGGCAGACGACGCCAGACCTCCTCAGGAGCGGCCTCACCAGGTTGGCTCGCGAGGGGCGGAGAGATCAAGGCAAGGCAAACCGCGCGAGGTTCTCGTGACGTGAGCCATGACGATCGAGACCAGGCGGGCGCCAGCGCGCGCAGCGTCCTTGTTTCCTCCTTGGTGCTAAAGAGCAAGCGCAGGCGCGGAGTACCGAGGCATCAAGCAAAGGTTTCCACATTAGTGCAACGAGACCAAGACCAGCAGGACGGCAAGATGGAGGTCACCATGGAGCCCAAGGCAGCGTCACCACCAGAGCCTTTTGCAGGCGAACATCGCTTTTGTCAGGATAAGCTGTACTAGATGTCCCCTTTCAAATTGGCCGTTGTTGGCTCCCTTCCTAGCTCGTTATTTGGGAAGAGGACCAGGGCCTATATAAGTAGAACTAGCCACCACCGTAGAAGGCATCTGGTCGAGAGCTCACAAGCAAGCCCGAGCTGAGCAAGACCACACACACAAGTTCTCCAAGCACAAGAACACCTCAACCTCAGGAGGTTGTTCTTCCCCTTATACTGTTCATCATCATCCCAAGAGGCAATCCACCACCACCACACTGGAGTAGGGTATTACAACACAACGGTGGGCCGAATAAGTATAAACCTTGTGTCTTTTGTGTTGTGAGTTCGTCGAGTTCGTCCGCGAGATCTTAGGGAGCTAGGGTGTGGATCGGTAGGAGGGAAAGAACTTCACGCGCACCCCAGAGTTCGAACCTTAAGGGTTTTGCCGGAACCCATGATCCGACATTTGGCACGCCAGGTAGGGGTGCACCAGAGTCTCTTCCCCACCAGTCGATCCGCCGATGCTTCACGGTTCCGATGTCCGGCGACCCAAGGGCTGACGCCGACCGCTGGGCAGCCTGGCCCGCCCGGGCGGCGCCGCCTGCCAAGGAAGACCTTAACCCCGCGCTCCAGGTGGCACGGGCGCCACCTAACGCTGCTGGGCGTGGGCGGCGCGGCCAGGTGTCGTCCACCCTCACTCCACGACAAGCGCGAGCCGCTGCAAGGGCCACAAGCCACGCCGCAGCAACGGCGCCACACACCCGGCGGGAGCAGGCGAACATGCGGGGCAACACTCACGGTGGCACAAGAGCTGCCGCGGTGCCGACTGATGTAGAGCGGCCGGGATGCGCTGCTGGAGCGCATCGCCGAGCTGCTGGACGTGGCGACCACGGGAGCACCGCCCCTTCGCTATCACTCACGCCTCGAGCGGCGGCCGGGTCGCCCGGCTGGCCTCGCCGCGCCATGGGTTCCCGGCGCACCGGGGCCTCGTCGACATCAACATGACCCATGGTGGAGGATGCCCTGCTGCGCCCACACCACCCCATATGGGCGCGGGCACAAGTGTTGCCGCGTACGGCCCCATCGGAGCACCGCCCTGCCATTCTCAGGGCAGCATGACGGGCCGGGCAACATGGAGCGTCGGGCACTTCGGCAAGGTCTTCGAGGCAGCGACCTCGGAGGCCTATGTGCCCCGCATGATGGACCAGGAGTACATGCCGAAGGACGACCCTGGCTCGTTCCACGGGCCAGGTTGGGAGGAGGAGGCGTTAGGAGCTGAAGCCTTCCAGGAGCCGCCAGAGAGCCCCACCAGTCGCGCCATCGACAACAGATATAGGGTACCACTAATCCCTCAGGATCAAGCTTACGCTAACCATGAGTCGCAGGGGGATCAGGTCACCACTCCAGCTGGCGGCCCCAGCTCGGCGACCTCCCTTCCGCTAGGGAGATCGCGCTGGGGGCTGCAGGAGAGGGACCGGGAGACAGATCCCTCCCTGCGTCGCACGGAGCAAGGCTCCCCCGGAGGTAGGCCCTCTGCTGGGGAGGTGCTAAAAGGCCTACCCCCGGCAGAGGACCCGTGGTCGCCGAGGGCGCCGCTGGCGTCCCCTTTTCCCCTTTGGTGGCATCCTGGTTGCCGGTTGCCCCCAACGGTGGCTGAGGGAGGCGCAAGGCGGTGCCCTCGTCTGGCGATATGAAGTAAGGCTCATGCCTGTGAAGATCGCCGCCCGTGACACTCTCACTTAATAATGAGTGGGGTTGTACATGCCCCGGAGTCTCTGGAGAGCCGCCCTCGGGCCTCGGGGGCTTCCTCCCACACTCTAGTGGCAGCACTTAGCTCCGCGCTGGTGATAAGACTTGAAAACTAGAAGACTAGACTAGGTGCCGGACGCGGCCATTTGCTTTGGATCCCTTTTCTGTAGCCTTGCCTTCTGGATTTGGATTTAAGCTGAAGACGAATTTTTATCGATGCGCGGGGGGGTGCCTTTTCTCGTTCAAGCGATTTCTTGCCTCTGGTTCTTGCCTTGTTCTGAAGCTTGCGCTCGCTGCCTCCCCTTCGTGAGCCCCTCGAGAGCGGGGCTGGGCGCGGCAAACGCACCACGCGCCGGCCGGTGCCAGATCCTCACGAGGCCCTCTCGGGCGGATCAGCAGATCCTTCAGGAGCTCCGCGGCAACTCACGACCTTACAATCCAGTTCGGGGCCTGCCTCAGCTAAGGTAAGCCGCAACAACAAAACTTGTCGCCAGACTCATGGATCCACGAAGGCGCCCACACGGCTTGGCATAGGAGAGTAAAAGTTGTGGTTTGTTTACATGAGGGGCTCCCCCTCTCAAAATGCTTTCACAATCTTTAGGGGCCACGCCCAAGTTTTTGCATACAGGGTAAAATAGTAAGGGAACAGGTGATCTGCCAGATATGTCGCTCGCCGCGTCCTCCATGTCGTCTTCAGACGCACCGCTGGCATCATGCTACCTCTTTAGCACTGCGTTGGTTTTCTCTTGAAGAGGAAAGGGTGATGCAGCAAAGTAGCATAAGTATTTCCCTCAGTTTTTCAGAACCAAGGTATCAATCCAGTAGGAGGCTACGCGCGAGTCCCTCGCACCTACACAAAACAAATAAATCCTCGCAACCAACGCGATAAGGGGTTGTCAATCCTTACACGGCCACTTACGAGAGTGAGATCTGATAGATATGATAGGATAATATTTTTGGTATTTTTGTGATAAAGATGCAAAGTAAAATAAAAGCAAAGTAAAATAAAAGCAAAGTAAAAAAAAGCAAAGGAAATAACTAAGTATTGGAAGATTAATATGATGAAGATAGACCCGGGGGCCATAGGTTTCACTAGTGGCTTCTCTCAAGAGCATAAGTGTCGGAGTAATTGGACACGGATACCCCGAAGACGGCAAGACGATATTCCAAGACATCGGGGCTAGCAAAGCCCCTCAGTCCGACACCCCGGCCGCCCAGGCCGACTGCAAGCTGCTGACTTCACCACTAGGCCAACTCCGGGCTGCCGACTGCGCCACCAGGCCGACTGCAGGTTGGTGACTTCACCACTAGGCCGACTCCGGGCTGCCGACTGCGCCACCAGCCGATCATTGGTCGCCGACTCCCGACCGCCAGGCGACTCGGTGCCGATCGCACCACCAGCCGATCTGCTTGCTCTTGACTTCCCGCCGCCCAGGCCGACTTCGGGCTGCCGACTGCACCACCAGGCCGACTCCGGGCTGCCGACTGCAGCCCGACGCGATCCCGACGTGAGGACCGTACCCGGCACTGTTCACGGGACATCCCCAACCATCATGTACAGTGTCACACTTCCCCTGGCACTATTTATGAAGTGACCCAGGGGACAAGGATGACACCCCACCATGCCTTGCCCATGCCCCCACTTAGCTTACTTCCTAAGCTAGCCATGCCTATATATATGAGCACACATCCATCCATCCAGGATGGACTGACGCTCACGGATACACACAGGCAAGCTAGCTAGCAAGAGAGGTAGCCACACACTCACGCATGCATGCTCAGGCATATGCGGCCATACACACATACACGAGGCCAGATGCCTATGCCTATGGCATCGACCTCGAATCTGACTACTGGAGCACTTTGTGCTCGCCTGATGTACACCCCAGATAGATACACTCGGACATGCGCAAAGAGTAGGAGTATTATCTCTCCGGAGAGCTCTGAAGCTTTGTAAACTAGCGTGCTACTTCGCATACCCGTCCACGGATATTCCGGCGGCAGTCTTGCTCACACGAAGCCACCTTGTGGCATATGTAAATCTTGCACCCCCGCCGTGAGAATACCACGACATTTGGCGCCCACCGTAGGCGGTATTATGCTACCGCGCCATTGCTGGTTTCGATCCGGCGGGACCATCTTAAATCATCACCACCGCGACGTCGCCGTCGTCTCTCCGGTAGCGCTCGGGGGCTCGACTTGACCGCCCGGGAGCGACGCTGAGCAGCGGCGTCCTTGTCGTCGGCCCCGCCGCCTTCGTCATCACCACCATTGCGACGCCGGCTGTCCGTCCGCGCGCGGGTCTTTGCTTCGGTCGGTCTTGTCTGTCCACGCGCCACTCGCGTCTACTTTCCTTCGCTTCGCGCCTTTGCTCCGGCCGACAGACACGTTCGCTCATCCATATATTGTCTATGCAAGCTAGCTAGCTGCTAAGTCAAACAGTCAAACCATTGGGCATACACCAGCAAAATACTGCCAGACTACCCCATACACCATGCATAGTCTAGATGCAACCCAGATGATAGCCATACAGCCATACTCATCCCAAACCATGCTCGTACACTAGCCAGACTGAAGTTGGACAGTGCGTGTGCATTTATCGGATAATGGCCATGCGGAGCATCGCTCTCCGCTCTGCTCCATCCCGGCCCCGGGTCTCTCCGTGTGCGCCCTCGCGGCCGGCCTTCGCCGCGCGCGTCGGGTCCCCGCTCGCTGGCCGCCTCGCCCTCCCGCGCGAGCGCTGGCCGGGTCCCACGCGGGCCTATGCCTCGGGACCGCTGTCGTCCGGCTGCTCTGCATCGACCGCCAGCGTGCCTGCTGGCCGAGGCTGGCTCCAGCGCCCCCACCAACCGGAGCCGGCTGCCGCCCATCGCCGCTCTCACTACTGGGCCTCGCGCGCCGCTCTGCCGTGGCTGCGTCCCGCACGCCGCCTCGCCGTTCCATCCGGCTCCGACCCCGATCCGCCTCGCGCGCTCCGTGCCTACATCGCCAGCCCGGCCTCGCTGGCTCCGGCTCCCGCGCGCCCGGCGTTCTCCGCTTCCACCTGGCTGCGTTGCGGCGCCGGCGCCGTCTCCCCATGCCGGCCCTACGCTGCCCGCCCCGCGGCCGACTCCGGGTCGCCGGTGCCGCCAGCCGGCTTGTGCCTGGCCGGCTCCTCTCCGTCCGCCGGCTGCCGCTGCGCTGGCCGGTTCCCTGTCGCCGCCCGCGTCGCCTCGTCGCCCCACCCCGAGTGCTGCTTCTGCCCGCTACCCGGCCTCCGCCAGCTCGGCGCCCGGGCCGACTGCTCCTCGGCGCCGTCCCCGCGCGCCGCCTCCGCCTTGCCACGCCGGCCGGGTCGCCGCCGCCACCTCTCGCGCGTGGCTCCGCCTGCGCCCGTCCTGCCCGCCGACTCCTACGCTGGCCGGCCTCGCCGCGCTCGCCTGCTCCCGTAGCCGGCTCGCCACCAGTCGGCCTCGCGTCTCCGCCGAATCATGCCCCAGCCGGCTGTTTGAGAAAAGTCAACAGACGGCTGCTCCACGCAGAGCCCCAAAAAAATGAAGAGCTGTGTCCGACTGCTCAAAGCCGGCTCGGAGAAGAAGAAAAGGGCCGTCTGCCTGCTGTGGCCGAGTGTCCGATCCGGATGAGAAAAGAGATGACGGGTGCTAGAAGAAAGAAAAAGAGGTGAGTCGGCTGCCCAAAGAAAAGTCAAGCCGGCTGCCCAAGAAGCAAAAGAAATAAAGAAGGGTCCGACTCCCCGCGTGGAGCCGGACAGAAAGTGGCAGAGAGAAAAAATAAAAAATAGGTAGTGGTCAGCTGGAGAAAAGTCGGACCAGACTACTGCAAAAAAAAAGTGCATCGCGTCCGGCTGAGAAAGTGGTCGGGTGCTGAGAAAAAAGAAGAAAGAAATGTGCGTCCGACTGCCAGATTTGCATCCGACCTCTGGCTGCCTAGCCGGCTGCAAAAAGCCCGACTGCTGTGTCAAAGTCAGCTGCCCAGCCGGGTGAAAAAAAAGAGAGAAGAAGACAAAGTAGTCGCCGAGAGATCCGCCCGATCGTGATCACCAATCTCGGGGCTACACCAAAGAAAAGGCCGACGCCCGCCAAGAGAAGACAAAGTAGTTCTTGGAGATCCGGCCCGATCGCTTCGGCGATCGGCCGAATCTCAGGGCTACCGATGGGAGTCTTGTTGGCCTCGCCAAGATTGCGCATAAGAGAAGAGTTTTGTCCGGTTGCAGCAGTCGGAAGAAAAAAAAGAAGAAGAAGAAGAAAAAGGCGTTGCAAGGCGCCTCGCCGCGCTGCCGGCCGAACTGACCGTAGGGACCTTCTTCGAGCACCGGGGCTCGAAGGCCACACCTGGTCTGGCCGGCCAGCTCATAGCCGCCGAGCCGCCTATTGTCTTAGGCAAACTCCACCTCGGCTACACGAAAATCAATGTGAGCTCCTCACCGCATATTTTTGCACCACAAGAGCATGGATAACCCGAGCGATGCTCGGGGCTACTCGCATTTCATTACAGGTTGCATCTTTATTAGCCTGGCGCCCGACCAGAGTTGGCCCGGTTTGGTGTGGCGCCCCGATTCAATCAGACACTAATCATGCACGCAAATGTGTATGATCAAGATCGAGGACTCACGGAGATATCACAACACAACTCTAAAACATAAATAAGTCATACAAGCATCATAATACAAGCCGGGGCCTCGAGGGCTCGAATACAAGTGCTCGATCATAGACGAAGTCGCCGAAGCAACAATATCTCGAGTACGAGACATAAGTTAAACAAGTTTGCCATAAGATGGCTAGCACAAACCGGGATACAGATCGAAGAGGCGCAGCCTCCCGCCAGGATCCTCCTAACTACTCTGGTTGTCGCCACGGGCCGCACGTAGTAGTAGGCACCTCCGTGTAGTAGTCGCCATCGACGATGGCGTCAGCTCCCTGGCTTCATCGTGCAGTCGCAGACAACGGGTAAAGAAAGGGGAAAAGGGGAACAAGGCAACCGTGAGTACTCATCCAAAGTACTCGCAAGCAAGGAGCTACACTACATATGCATGGATATATGTGTAAAGGGCCATATCGATTGGATGAACTGCAGAATGCCGTAATAAGAGGGGATAGCTAATCCTGTCGAAGACTACGCTTCTGGCGGCCTCCGTCTTGCAACATGTAGAAGAGAGCAGACTGAAGTCCTCCAAGTAGCATCACATAGCAATAATCCTACCCGGCGATCCCCTCCTCGTAACCCTGAGAGAGAGCGACCACCGGGTTGTATCCGCACTTGGAAGGGTGTGTTTTATTAAGTATCCGGTTCTAGTTGTCATAAGGTCAAGGTACAACTCCAAGTCGTCCATGGCATCAAGATCACGGCTATTCGAATAGATTAAACTTCCTGCAGGGTGCACCACATAACCCAACAAGCTTGATCCCATTTGGCCGGACACACTTTTCAGGTCATGCCCGCCGCGGAAGATCAACACGCCGCAGCCCCACCTAGGCACAAGAGAGGTCAAGACGCCGTCTAAACCTAAGCGCTCGGGGTCTAGGCCCATCGCCCATAGCACACCCAGACGTTGCAGGGCGGCCGAAGCAGACCTAGCCTAGCAGCGTCCAGTCCAATCCGCGCGCCGCTCCTCGTCAAGCGTCACGAAGTGCCGGTGATACCACGACGCCGGGATACCCATAACTACTCCCACGTAGATGGTTAGTGCGTATAGACCAAATGGCCGACTCGGATCAAATACCGGATCTCGTTAAGCGTGTTAAGTATCCGCGAACGCCGACGAGGCCAGCCCACCTCTCTCCTAGGTGGTCTCAACCTGCCCTACCGCCTCCGCCAAAGTAATGAAATGGGGCCATCGAACCCAGCCCACCTCACGGGGCGGAGCCACCGTCCTTTCGGCCCCCATCTCCTAACGATATCACATGTAATGTAACAAATGTAAAGTATATAGTATATGCTCGTGATCACCTCCCAAGTGATCACGGCCCGAGAGTATAGCATGGCGAGACGGACAAGAGTGTAGGGCCACCGATGGAACACTAGCATCCTATACTAAGCAAGAGGATAGCGGTAAAGGTAACAACATGAGTAGCAAGGACAAAGCTATGCAAAGAAGATAGGATTAATCGAAAATAAGATAACATGCTACACTACTCTAATGCAAGCAGATAGAGAAGAGTAGGCGATATCCGTGATCAAAGGGGCTTGCCCGGTTGCTCTGTCAAGAGAGAGGGTCGTCGGTGGCGTAGTCGACCACAGGGCATCGGCATCATCACGGGTCTACCAGAGAGAAGAGGGGGGGAGAAGCAGTAAATACATAGCAAGCAAGTGCATAACGGGACAACAAGCGAGCTAGGCGTGTTCTAACGCTGTGCGAGGTGATACCGGTGAAGGGGGAAACATCCGAGAAAGTATCCCGGTGTTCCGTGTTTGAGACGAGATGAACCGAGGCTAAATGTTGCAGGTTCACTATGCTGGGACGCGTGGCGGACGAGCGGGCTGCGTATCCGGATTCGTCTCGTCGTTCTGAGCAACTTTCATGTACAAAGTTTTTTCATCTGATAAACGGTTTAATTTATATTATTTATCAAAGTTTTAATCATTTTCTATAATTATTATTAATGCGAAAAATAAATAGGAAAATGCTAAGGGTACCAGATTCTGCGTACGAAGTGTGCGTGAAGGCGACAGTGGGCGGGGTCCCGATTGACGATCAACGTTTGACTAGTCAACGAGGGTGGGTCCTCTGTCATAGTCTCATTAGGCTAGTCTAACAGTTTAGTTTAACTAAATGAGGTGATTAAGCTAACTAATTATAATTAAACTTAATTAAACCAATTTAATTAAGTTAATTATTTTATTATTATTATTTATTAAAAAGCAGGGAGAGGCCCTCACGCCAAGGGCACAAAAGCCACTTGAGCAGGCTTAACAGGCGAGGGGGGGGGGCGGGCGCCAGGTCTTGAAGCGCGCAGCAGGCCCGGCTGCCGTGACGGGAGCACCCGGGAGCGGGAGTACCCAGAAGGCGAAGCGCAAGCAACCACGACGGCCGGAGGCACGAGCCTGGTTGGGAGGCGGCAGTAGCGCGAGGACGCCACTGGGTGCTCCGGCGACATCTTGTGAGGAAGGCGCGGCCACCGACGCATCGAGGGGGGGTGCGCAAGACGACGGTGGTACGCAGGGCAGAGGGCGCAGCCGAACGGCCGAGAGCGGTCACTGGAGCACGGATCGGGCGAAACAAGCGAGGGAGGCGGGCAGGCCCGTCGCGTGAGGTGCGTCAGTGGGTGGGTGGCCGAGGGCGCGCCGGTGCCGCAGCAGCAGCAGAGGGGGAATCGGGCGGTGCTCACGGCGGTTGTAGGGTCGTGGGCAACGGGTCGAGGAGGAGTCGGGGACGGCGCGCCGAGGAGGAGGAAGGTCGGCGAGGCGGCGTTCGGCGGCGTCGTCTGGAGCGAGGCGACGGTTGGCGCGATTGGAATCGGCGACGGTGTAGAGGAGATGGGAGCGTGAGGTGGCGGGGGATTGAGCCGACGAGGGCGGGCGACGTCGCGGCGTCGGGCGGCGACGGATCGAGCTCTCCCAATCCAGATCGGGGAGAGGGAGCGAACGTGGGGGAGGCGAGGAGAGTGGGGGTGTCGGTGGGATGTGGGGTTTGACCAGTGGGTTCGGGGTGAGCTAATAGGGCGCGGGGTGGGCGGCCTGGTGGGACATGGCCGAGTTGGGCTGGGTCTCACTGGCCGAGCAGGGGGGTTCTTTTGTTTTCATTTTCTTTTCTTTATTTCTTTCTTTCTTTATTTTAGTTGCATTTTAATTTAGTAAAATATACACTTAGTATCTAATTCAGTATTTCAACTTAGTCCATAGTCACAAAAGTCTAGACCCCAAATAACTTAGTTTGACATTTTATTAATTATAAAAGGTATTTAATTAATCGCTTTTTGCTACTGTTTTATTCATCTCATAGTATTTAAACATTTTATAAATGTGTGGTTTTTCCATCATAATTATCTATGCAATATTTGGTTTACTCCGAACATTTTAGTTTTAATATTTGAAAACTTTTATCGTTTGCCTGATATTGAATTTGAATTTGAATCGGTTTGAACTAACTCGAGATTAGCAACTATAATTAAGGTGACGTGGCATCATTAGTAGAGGAGCCTTTGTAGCTTAATTATCCAAGGTCACAATTCTTCTCCACTACAAGAAAATCTCGCCCCGAGATTTAAGAGAAATCTTGAGGGAAGGGATTAGATTGCGAAATTCTAACGGGTCTTGTTGGTCTTGGTTACTCTTCTCGAAGAGGTAGATCCACTATGTTGATGTCTTCATTTCTCTCGCGCAGTCATCATGATGAAGTCGACGTCCTTTCTTGGGATCTCCATCATTACTTATGAAAAGGGTAAGGGGTAGCTTCAAAAGGTCAGACCTCTACAAGGTCACGTAGCTGGTAGAGAACATCAGGGAGGGTGACGAATAGTAACTTAAGCAATTATCGAGAGCAAAGTAAGGAGGTGAAAAATAGAAGTTTTCAAGCGCTTAGGCAATCGTTCGTTGCCTAAAACGAAGTGTGAAAGAGGATTCAAAGCAATGGGAATAAGTATTGTGTCTGATACCATAATAGATCACTAGGCAGGTGGTCCGTGAATTACATACGAAGTCAAACGTGGGGAATAACTTTGACAATAGGTTGTACAGGGGAGTCAGGTTTCGATCATGTGGAACTGTGGGTTATGGGCCCACCAAGTGGGTTAAACGTAGAAAGGACGTTGACATCTTACATGGTCATGCAAGAAAGACATGTCAGAGGGTAGCCTGTCGATTATGTCAGCAACAACGTCGATACCAAGGGCGAGGGACGAAGAGAACCATTTTCCCGCTCGTTGAACGAGGCGGACCAATAGGCAAAGTTCTCGTCCATCGGTGGTTACTGAAATGTCATCAACAATGGTAACAGGGTCTTGCTGACAGAGTTGTACACCGTGGTGCTTACCTAAGCAGGAGAATATTACTTCTTAGATTATATAGACCTCAAGAAAGGTTAAACCAACCAATGGAAAGGAAAATAAGATTATCAGATTAAACAGAACAATGGAAAGGAAAATGTGTTTAAACACATATTTCAAGGGTATATCCTTCCCAAGGACAAGCAGAGCATGATATCCATGACAGGATATAATGTAGAAAACTCTTTAGGTAAGGGGAAGAATTTTCATGACATTACCCATACAGCGGTGTTTGGATAATTTAGCAGGAAACATTTAGCATTGGCTTCAAATGATCTTGTTGAAAATCGGGGTACCATAGACATGCTTCGAGATAGCATTGACATGGTCTTCAAGCAAAGGTCGGACTTTGGATACACAAGCATCCATCAGGAACAGCTTATAGAATAAGCCTTACTATTTCCTAATGGAAGAATGGCTACCCTTGCTAAAAAGGTAACTATAACAATAGGGCCTCCGGCCAGGGGTGCTGGGCATGACATCACCTTACCGGGTCTTATGAAGTCTAGCGTTATAACTCTTGTAAATATGTTCCAACCATCATATCTGACGGAGATTCAGGTATGATTGGTGTCTGGATACCTCAGGCTCAGGATGCCTGAGAAGAAAGGTGCAACACAAATTGACGGGATGACACTGTTAGATTCTCGGGAAATGAACTATGAAGTGATTTCCGTTAACAAGAGTTCATCATTAACCCAAGGAGAGGACAAGGAGGTGGCTAATGGGCTCAGCGACAATCCATCGAGAATTCCAAACGGATGGATTTCCACAATAATGTGGACAAGAAGATGACACTTGTCAATTCAAATGTTATAATGTTGTATGCTCTAGGGAAACATACACCATCAATCATTAGTTGAAAGGTGTGCCCGAAATATGACCTTAGGCAGCAAGATCAATGTTAGAGTGACGATTCAATTATCAACGTTCTAAGAACGAACTGTCGATCGTTAACTTCAAAGCAATAGGGTTGCTAGAAGTACAGAACTCAAACAACATCTATTGGTATGCTGGTTAAAAACAACACGGGGACCAAGGAAGAATGGTGATGGTGAGAAGTATCACCATACCAAGAATTCTTAAGAGGTGGTGTAATTCTCACAACATTCTTGTCATCAAAGATGGTAATACTCCAAGGTAAATAACAAATTCTGGATAGCAAGGAATCAAGGTACAACACAAAATGTGAACAAGTTTGTGTTGGGGGGAAAACAAGAATGTTGCCGATGATAACACAAATCATCGAGGGACAAGGATGGTATTTCCCATCATGAATTCAATTCATATCCTGGAAGAGCTCGGAATGATGATGATGATCACGACACATTTGTCGAGAGATTTCACGAAGATGTAATCGATCGACGATGACATCAAGTCAAACGAATGATGAAGCGAAAGGTTATTGGAACCACGAGTAGGACACAAACTCGAGATCAAGTTTGTTGTTCAAGATGGAACGGTAAGACAAGGAAATCGACGTAAGCTTAGCTCAATCGTCGAAAGTTGTGCTCCTGGGATAAGGACCAGGTAGCACAGTTAAAATCTGCACGACAAGGATATAGCCAAACAGGCTAGGAATGGCGTGATCGGTTACAAACTCGTACTTAAAGAAGATTATCAAGTGTCCTTGAACCGTAATGCAGACTCGGTTCAGTTATCGGTGTCTTTGAGTGTTTAATAACTCCGAGCCCATGAAAAATTGTAATCGGTGAGTATGTAGTACTTGATGAAGAACTCATAAGAAATTATGCAGTCCCAAGATAATCTCGAGATACCAGGTGGTAATACTCGACGACGGATCAAACTAGAGGTTGGACTGGGGTATTGCTCTATAGCAGACAAGTGCTTAAACTTGCACAGGAAATGGTATTTAAAGGAGAACATGATCGGAACCACGATTGAAAAAGGCCAGATCCTAGATATAAGATGAACTTATACCAAAGGAATAATTAATTTAAGAGAAGCTTTAATGATAAGGTCTACATCGTGTCCATGGGCATGAACACAAAGTTCAAGGTCGACTCCCACTTCTCCAATGGATAATATTTCATTCACTTCTCACTTTCCAAGAAGTGGTAGTGTTGAAATTTTATCTGGCATAATACCAGAAGTGTATGACTCGTGAAAACTTTCGAGTTCACACATACTAAGGAAGGCATAGGTTCAACCCATCGGGGCATCTTAGAATCATATACCAGAATCTTTAGAAATAATTAACTCAAGCTCGAAGGCAGAGCATGGTTGAGAAAGCAGAGGATACAATTTACCAAAGGCATTATGTATCATAGGAAAGGCTCACAAGGTTATTGAATATGAAGGGCGTTGTCAGATAAAATCCAACAAAGGATCTGGTGGTCCACAAGGGATCTGACGTGAGCATCGGTACTCAACTAGAGGAAGAAGAATGCAAGGAGATCATATTATAGAAACAACTGACTAACTCAATTGTCAAATGCAAAGGAATTATGATTTCCAAATCAAGGGATCAGAAGCAATGCTCTGATTAGGGATGGATAAGTTGAATAGCCTTAGGGTACAATCAACGACAATTGGATTGGTCGAGAACCAATTCCACTTAAAAGAATGGCAGCTCAGCCGGAAAGGTAATTTATAAGGATCAATGATGATTATGGTATTCAGAAACATATTGAGTCAACAGACTCAAAATGATAATGACAAGGAATGTCAATAAGACTACGAGACTTATGGGATTAACCATAATGCAAGCAAGCAAGAATTTCAAGAGCCAAAGGCTCCGGAGGATTTTCGGAAGATCGAATAGTATTTTGAAGACTTTTGTGAAACACATGAACAAGCTGGGGATGAGCGGATACTCGACAAGTGCGAGGATTTATTTGAAGGGGTATTCATGTGGCAAAGAACTGCTAGGCAAGAGGCACAAAGTATTCTCGGAACAATAGAGAAAACTTGAGGTATCTTGTAATAACAAGATCAATGGGGGATGATCGTATGAATGGCAAGTGTAAGTAGTTATCCATACGGATTTATCGGTGGTCAGGAATAGCAAAAGTGATGGGCACAAAGTCTCGAGAGAACATCAGAGAGTATCTTCGGAATCTTCCGATGTAGCAAAGCGATCCTACGCTATAAGGGCTCTCCGGGTGGATGCGATCACGAGATCCTAATCTTAGAGTTAGCAAATTCATTTAACCCGAATAGTAGAGATATCAGAGTCCCAGAGTATAGACGAGGAATAAAAGATCCTAATACCACCCAATGGCGGCGTGGGTCCATGGGCCGCATACACCATGTTAGTAAAAACTTTTTCAATGACTAGACTCAACTTCGCCAAGGAGTTGGAAAGGGGATTCTACAGCGATCGGCTCGATACCAACTTATGACGCCCCGATTCAATCGTACACTA
This sequence comes from Aegilops longissima, assembly GCA_021605205.1. NCBI lineage: Eukaryota > Viridiplantae > Streptophyta > Magnoliopsida > Poales > Poaceae > Aegilops > Aegilops longissima. The sequence continues at coordinate 622,124,056 of CM038679.1, read as the reverse complement.
ATCATGCATGCAAATGTATACGATCAAGATCGAGACTCACGGGAGATACCACAACACAACTCTAAAACATAAATAAGTCATACAAGCATCATAATACAAGCGGGGGCCTCGAGGTCGAATACAAGTGCTTGATCATAGGCAGTCAGCGGAAGCAACAATATCCGAGTACGACATAAGTTAAACAAGTTTGCCATAAGATGGCTAGCACAAAGCGGGATCTGATCGAAGAGGCGCAGGCCTCCGCTGGATCCTCCTAACTACTCCGGTTGTCGCCACGGGCTGCACGTAGTAGTAGGCACCTCCGTGTAGTAGTCGCCATCGACGATGGCGTCTCGCTCTGGGCTCCATCGTCAGTCGCAGCAACCGTAAAGAAAGGGGAAAAGGGGAACAAGGCAACCGTGAGTACTCATCCAAAGTACTGCAAGCAAGGAGCTACACTACATATGCATGGATATATGTGTAAAGGGCCATATCGTGGGTGAAGCTGCGAGAATGCCGTAATAAGAGGGGATAGCTAATCACGTCGAAGACTACGCTCAGCGGCCTCCGTCTTGCAACATGTAGAAGAGAGCGATGAAGTCCTCCAAGTAGCATCACATAGCAATAATCCTACCGCGATCCCTCCTCGTAACCACGAGAGAGAGCGACCACCGGGTTGTATCCGCACTTGGAAGGGTGTGTTTTATTAAGTATCCGGTTCTAGTTGTCATAAGGTCAAGGTACAACTCCAAGTCGATCCTGTTACCAAAGATCACGGCTATTCAATAGATTAAACTTCCTGCAGGGTGCACCACATAACCCAACACGCTTGATCCCATTTGGCCGACACACTTTTCTGGGTCATGCCCGCCGCTGAAGATCAACACGCCGCAGCCCCACCTAGGCACAACAGAGGTCAAGACGCCGGTCTAAACCTAAGCGCCAGGGTCCGGGCCCATCGCCCATAGCATACCAAGATCTTGCGAGGGCGGCGGAAGCGAACCTAGCCTAGCAGCGTTCAGTCCAATCCGTGCCGCATGCCGCCGTCAATTGGCGTCACGAAGTGCCGGCCGATACCGGCGGATACCCATAACTACTCCCACGTAGATGGTTAGTGTATATAGACCAAATGGCCGACTCGGATCAAATACCCAGATCTCGTTAAGCGTGTTAAGTATCCGCGAACGCCGACCGGGCCAGCCCACCCTCTCCTAGGTGGTCTCAACCTGCCTGCCGCTCCGCCACAAAGTAACATCGGGGCCGTCGGGAACCCAGGCCCACCTCTACCGGGATGGAGCCACCGTCCTTTCAAAGCCCCATCTCCGAACAGTATCACATGTAATGTAACGATTGTAAAGTATATAGTATATGCCCGTGATCACCTCCCAAGTGATCACAGCCCAAAGAGTATAGCATGGCAGACGGACAAGAGTGTAGGGCCACCGATTGAACACTAGCATCCTATACTAAGCGAAGAGGATGGGTGTAAAGGTAACAATCAGTAGTAGCAAGGACGGGCTATGCAGCAAAGATAGGATTAATCGAAAGCGGTAACATGCTACACTACTCTAATGCAAGCAGATAGAGAAGAGTAGGCGATATCCGTGATCAAAGGGGGGCTTGCTGGTTGCTCTGTCAAGAGAGAGGGGTCGTCGGTGACGTAGTCGACCACAGGGGCATCAGCATCATCACGGGGTCTACCGGAGAGAAGAGGGGGGAGAAATAGTAAATACATAGCAAGCAAGTGCATAACGGGACAACAAGCGAGCTAGACGTGTTCTAACGCTGCGAGGTGATACCGGTGAAGGGGGAAACATCCGGAAAGTATCCCGGTTCCGTGTTTCAGACAGATGAACTGGAGGTGAAATGTTGCGAGTTCACTATGCTAGGGACGTGGCGGACAAACGGGCTGCGTATCCGGATTCGTCTCGTCGTTCTGAGCAACTTTCATGTACAAAGTTTTTTCATATGATAAACGGTTTAATTTATATTATTTATCAAAGTTTTAATCATTTTCTATAATTATTATTAATGCGAAAAATAAATAGGAAAATGCTACGGTACCCAGTTCTGCATACGTAAGTGTACAAAAAGTCGGCTGTGTGGGCGGGGGTCCCAGCTGACTACCAACGTTTGACTAGTCAACAGGGGGTGGGGTCCTCCTGTCATAGTCTCATTAGGCTAGTCTAACAGTTTAGTTTAACTAAATGAGGTGATTAAGCTAACTAATTATAATTAAACTTAATTAAACCAATTTAATTAAGTTAATTATTTTTGTTATAATTCTTATTATTATTATTATTTATAGAAAAACAGGGAGAGGGCCCTTGCTTAATGGCACAAAAGCCACCGGAGCAGCGGGCTTAACGGGCGAGGGGCGGGGCGGGGCGCCCGTGCGGCAGGGCTTGAGCGCCAAGTGCCGACGACGGGAGCACCGACGGAGCGGGGAGTACCCAGAAGGGCGCCCGGCAACCACGACGGCCGAGGAGGCACTGGCGCAGTTGTGAGGCGACAGTGGCGCATGAGGACGCCAAACTGGGAGCTCCGTCGACGCAGCGCAGGAAGGGGCGGCCACCCGCCGATCGGGGGGGAGGCAGACGACGGTGGTACGCAGCACGAGGGCGAGCCAGGGAATGGCTGAGAGCGGCACCGAGCACGGTCGGGCGAAAGCAAGCGAGGGAGGGCGGGGCGGGGCCCGTGGCGTGAGGGTGCACGGTGGGTGGCGTGCCGAGGGCGCGCCGGGGTGCTGCAATGGGCGCAGCAGAGGGGGGAAGACGGGCGGTGCTCACGGCGGTTGCGGTGGTCGGGTAACGCTGGTCGAGGAGGAGTCGGGGACGGCGGCGCAAGCAGAGGAGGAAGGTCGGCGAGGCGGCGTTTCGGGCGGCGCTGCCTGGGAGCGAGGCGACGGTTGGCGCGGTTCGAATCGGCGACGTGTAGAGGGAGATGGGAGCGTGAGGTGGGGGACGGAGCCGACGAGGGCGGCGACGGCGCGGCCGGGCGCGGGCGACGGATCGAGCTCTCCCAATCCAGATCGGGGAGGGGAGCGAACGTGGGGAGGGGGCGAGGAGGGTGTGTCGGTGGGATGTGGGTTTGACCGGGGGTTCGGGTGAGCTAATAGGGCGCTGGGTGGGCCGGCCTGGCTGGGACATGGCCGAAGTTGGGCCGGTCTGCTGGGCCGAGCCCGGGGTTCTTTTGTTTTCTGCTTTTCTTTATTTCTTTCTTTCTTTATTTTAGTTGCATTTTAATTTAGTAAAATATACACTTAGTATCTAATTCAGTATTTCAACTTAGTCCATAGTCACAAAAGTCTAGACCCCAAATAACTTAGTTTGACATTTTATTATAATTAAGGTGACGTGGCATCATTAGCAGAGGAGCACTGTAGCTTAATTATCCGGGCGTCCACATCGGCGCTTGGCTCGAGACGTTATTTCCCGCAGACGGCTTAGTAGCGTGTGCAGTTTCTAAAGGCTCACCTCTCAGCCACAGATCGCAGAGCGTTCTGTCCGCTAGCAAGAGTGAACGCTGGAGGCCGCCCACTTAAAACGTCCGGAAGAGAAACGCCAGGCGACCGACCGCTTCTTTATGAGTATCACTCGTTGAATCTGCTCCCGACACTGGTATCTGTACACTCCGCTTTACGGTCCACTCTCACCACGCATCGCAGAGCGCTGTCCATGAGCGAGAGCACAAGCCAAAAAGCGGAGGAACATGAAAAAGATTAAGGGGCTCGGACGAAACCGAGTCGGCACCTCCAGATAAAACTTGCAATGCTAAAAGCAATCATTTGATATATCCACGTGGACTAACTTTGTCTTTTTCATGATCATTTCCACTAACACTGCTAAAAAACCTCCGCCTAACTTTGCCAAAGTTTCCGGAGGCTTGGGGCTACTTGCGGAGTAATTGGACACGGATACCCCAAGACGGCAAGACGATATTCCAAGACATCGGGCTAGCAAAGCCCCTCACCGAACTCCCAGTAGCCCCAGCCGATCGCAGTCACCGACTTCACCACTAGGCCGACCGGGCTGCCATTGCGCCACCAGCCGACCGCAGGCTGCCGACTTCACCACTAGGCCGACTCGGCCGCCGATTGCGCCACCAGACGATCTTGGCTGCCGATCGCGCCACCAGACGATCATTGGCTGCCGACTTCGCCGCCAGCCAACTCTGGTCGCCGAGCGCACCACTCAGCCGATCACCGGCTGCCGACTCCCCGACCGCCCAGCCGACTCGGGCTGCCGATCGCACCACTGAAGCGACCGGCTGCCGATTCGCAGCCAGACGCGACTTCTCGACGTGACGACTGCAGCCTTTGCATTGCTCACGGACACCCCACCATCATGTATCAAGGTCACTTGTCCCTGGCACTATTTGTGAAGTGACCCAGGGACAAGGATGACACCCCACCATGCCTTGCCCATGCCCCCACTTAGCTTACTTCCTAAGCTAGCCATGCCTATATATATGAGCACACATCCATCCATCCAGGATGGACTGACGCTCACGCATACACACAGGCAAGCTAGCTAGCTAGAGAGCTAGCTAGCCAGCCACACACTCACGCATGCATGCTCAGGCATATGCGGCCATACACACATACACGAGGCCAGATGCCTATGGCACTGACCTTAGATACAGCTCCGGGGAGCACTTGTATCTTGCCCGATGTACACCCAGGATAGATACACTCAGCCATGCAGCAAAGAGGAGTATTATCTCTCGGAGAGCTCAAGCTGGGTAAACTAAGCGCGTGCTACTCGCATGAGACCCGTCCCTCGATATTCCGGCAGCGATCTTGCCCTCACACGAAGCCACCTTGTGGCATATGTCCTCTTGCCCCCCAGGTGAGAATACCACGACAATAAGTATTTTACGGTGGGTGAACAAATCTTGTTGAGCAATTGATGAATTGAGCATAGTCATGAGAATATCGGTATGATCATGTATATAGGCATCACGTACGAGACAAGTAGACCGACTCTTGCCTGCATCTACTACTATTACTCCACACATCGACCGCTATCCAGCATGCATCTAGAGTATTAAGTTCATAAGAACAGAGCAACGCCTTAAGCAAGATTACATGATGTAGAGGGATAAATTCATGCAATATGATAAAAACCCCATCTTATTATCCTCGATGGCAACAATACAATACGTGCCTTGCTGCCCCTACTGTCACTGGGAAAGGACACCACAAGATTGAACCCAAAGCTAAGCACTTCTCCCATTGCAAGGAACATCAATCTAGTAGGCCAAACCAAACTGATAATTCCAAGAGACTTGCGAAGATAACCAGTCATACATAAAAGAATTCGGAGAAGATTCAAATATTGTTCATAGATAAACTTGATCATAAACCCACAATTCATCGGTCTCAACAAACACACCGCAAAAGAAGATTACGTCGAATAGATCTCCACGAGAGGGGAGAACATTGTATTGAGATCCAAAAGAGAGAAAAGCCATCTAGCTAATAACTATCGACCGAAGGTGCGAAGTAAACTACTCACACTTCATCGGAGGGGCTATGGTGATGATGTAGAAGCCCTCCGTGACGATTCCCCTTGGGAGCTCGAGAACGAGCCCCAAGATGGGATCTCGTGGGTACTGAAGGTTCTTGGCGGTGGAATTAGGTTTTGGCTCCGTGTCGATCGTTTGAATGCGTAGGTATATATAGGAGGAAGAAGTGCGTCGATTGGAGCAACAGGGGGCCCACGAGGGTGGAGGGCGCGCCCCCTACCTCGTGGCCTCCTCTTTTGTTTCTTGACGTAGGGTCCAAGTCTCCTGGATCATATTTGCTCTGAGAATCACGTTCCCGAAGGTTTCATTCCGTTTGGACTCCGCTTGATATTCCTTTTCTACGAACATCTGAAATAGGCAAAAAACAGCAATTCTGGGCTGGGCCTCCGGTTAATAGGTTAGTCCCAAAAATAATATAAAAGTGAATAATAAAGCCCAATAATGTCCAAAACAGTAGATAATATAGCATGGAGCAATCAAAAATTATAGATACATTGGAGACGTATCACGTCGCTGTCACCATCATTGGCGTTGACTCCACCTTAGCCAGCTTGACATCACGTCGTCAACCACGTCGCGCCGTCGCGGCGACCACCACGCGTCGTCTTGAGCGAAGGCTCTGACCAGCGCATCCATGTTGTCCTCCACCCATCGCGCCAGGTCGCCACGAATGTCCTGCGGTACAGGGGCAATGGCGGCATCGAAGTCGAAGTCGGGGAGGTGTTCGAAGATGGTGAAGACGGGAGAATCTGGCGTCGAAAGGCCCCTGACTTCTCTCTTCCACTGGTGGCGAGCTCTATCGGCCAAGACTTCGAGTAGCGTCCTGCGTCGGCAAAAAGCGTGGGTGGTGGCGTAGTCATTTGAGTGTGGGTGCGGAGCATTCTAAATGTGAGCGTGGCGGCCCCGCGTTGGCCTGATCACGAGGTCTGGAGCATGGGGCGTGCTCCGCGCTCCGGCGTCGCTGTTGAAGCACTTCCTCCCTATTCGCGCGCCAGCGAGACTGGCGTCATCAACCCGCTTCTGAAGAAAGAGCAGCTCGGCACGGGCAGAGGACAACTCCGCCTGCGCTGTGACCAGGGTGGCTGCCGTAGCCTCCTCGCGCCTCTCCACTTCAGCCAGCTTGGGCCTAAGGGCGACGGCCCTACCCGCATCCTCCGTCCCCGCAAGCTTCAACCTAAAGTCATACCTACCCTCGAGATCCGCGCGAGCCTCGACCACCAGGCGATCAACCTCTTCCTGAGCCCTGGCCTCGCGCGCACCGACGGTGTCCTCCGCTTGGATGACCTGGCGCTCCCTCGTCTCCAGCCGCTCTTACTCAAGGCTACGTTCCACAGCTTCCAATGCCATCGACTCCTCAAGCTTCCAGATCTCTTCCTCCTTGGCGGGTGCCCCCCTCATTGACGCAAGGGCGGGTTTGCGCACCTCCACCTACTGCTCCAGGGACGCGCTCCAGACCTGGAGCTCCCATGCGCGCTTCTATGCAGCCTCACGACGGCGGTCAGCCTTGCGAGCCTCCTCCAAGGCTCGGGAGCAAGCTTCATGGGAAACCTTGAGGGACGCCTCGGCCTTCACCTTATCAAGATCACGCTGGTAATGACCAAGGTTGATGGCCACCTTCAGCTTACGTCATTCCTCCGCCAGCCGAAGACCCTCAGCCTTGAGGCACGCGTCAACGTCCGCGAGTTCACCACTGAGTCGGTTCATCGCGCCCATCGCCTCCTGGAAGAGCTCGTGACGAACAACGCTCCGCCCGTGCTCGAACTCAAGCGCACGACCCATCTCGTCCTCTGCCCGCGCAGGGCTGTGGGCTGGAGCCAGTCGCCCCTCCTCGGCCAGGGGCTGGGGGCTGCGCTGCCCAGCGCCACCGGACCTCATGAAGTCAGACCCAGACGGGCCCGCTGTGAAGAGGAGCCAGAGATCGAAAGCCAGTGGTTGCTGTCCATGACCGAGGAGGGCCTGGGCACACCGCCAAGCTCCACGCCTGGACCGTGGAGGAAGGACGGCGAGGATCAGAATCAAAGCGCCCGTGGAGGCAAGCGCGCCTCTCCAACCGACTACTGCTCCGGGGATGACATGCTGGCTCGGGCGCTCAAGGCAGCTAGGGGAGTCGAGGAAAGAGGAGGCTGCTCCTCGGGACATCTGTGACCTTGGCATAAGGGACCTGAAGGACCACCATTAGGAAGGAAAGCACTCAAGAAATCACTAAGGTATAGTACTTACTGTCGGCGGTGTACTTCCTTAAACTCAGCAGCCGAAGATACCACTTGCTACTGGGATCCTTTCCTCTTGCGGAGCTCCTCGAAGTCCATAAAGCCGATCGAAGCTGGCTGGGCGTGGCGGCCGCACGCAGGTGCAGCCGGAGAAGTGCTCGAGGGGACAGCAGGGGCTACCGGGCTGCAGGGGGCGATCGGGCGCCATCACGCGACCCGAGGCCTCCGGAGCTTGGCCTCGGGGCGCGTCTTTATCGTCTCGACAAGCGACACCCTAGAGGGCGATCATGAGCTCAGGCGGCATCCGCACCTCGGCGCTCGAGCGCCCGACCTCGGCGGTGCTGCGCCCCTGCATCCACATTAAGGCGAGCTCGGCGCCGAGAACGAAGAAGGGAACCACGTTGGCGGGGTTCTCGTGAGCCCCACTAAGCCAGCGGGCGCATCCCCCACTCATCGAAGGAAGGCATGTGCTCCACGAATTCCGCCTTGTTCTGCGGTACAGTGACTGGCTCCTCCGGGCATGTCGTCGGCGATGTGACACTGTCGGGACCTCAAGCATAGTTTTCCGCATCTCAAGAGAAGCGGGACTCTGAAGTCTCATATGGTCGGGATGTTGGCAGGGCCCACATCGGGTAAAATGGCCTCAAGCGGGCGACTCGGCGCATGTGAACTCCTTCACCACCATAGGCAGTCACACACTGCTGTCTTTCAGCCTCTTGGCTGAACAGATGAGGACAAGGCAGGGAGCTCATGAGCCTCTCGTGGCCCTAACTTGAAGTTGGGAATGGCGGTCTTGACGGAGAATGAAGCGGAAGGTGAGCACCTGGCGTCGACAAATACCCACTGTGTCCAAAATTGGCTCATGGATAGAGAAGCTCAAAGTCGATCCTGCGCTGTGCGTCAGCTTACACAGCTGAAGCTCACGCACCCGAGCTTTGCGGAGGATCCATCGGATGCAATGAGAAGAAATGGCGGAGAAGGGCCACGGAAGGGCAATGCCACCATGGCCTCACACACAAAGGCGAAGACGGCGAGGAGAGTCACGGATTGGGGGTCGAGATGCAGCATGTGGATCTGGTAATGTTCAAGCACCGCGTTGAAGAAGGTAGAGCAAGGGGGGACCAGGCCAGCCCAAAGAGCATCGATGAAGAGCGTGACCTCGATGGCTGCCCGGTCAATACGAGCACGAGACGCCGGCCAATCCGCTGCCTCCCCCCACTCATTGAAACTGGAGGCGAGCATGGGGCGCACTTTGCCCATGGCCTCATCATTGAGCACCGTGATCGGCCAACCATGGTCTCGGCCAGTCGAGAAGCGCCTGACGGAAGATAGAGCTTCTTCCCTTGTCGACTTGTTTGGCACCATGGCGGCCAGGTGGGCGGGCCGAGCCAGATTGGGAGGAGGCGAGTCTCGGGAAGCGAGAATCGGGGAGAATGGCGCGGCGATGGAAGAATAAGCATGTAGGCTGCAGGGGCCGCATAGCCGGGCGGATTCTAAGGCAGCATGGGGAAGCGGAGACACCCACGTCCAATCAACCGCCACGCGTCGACCAAGGCTGCGGGCTATTGGGGCCCACGATGCTCCGCACTTGACCTTTGGCTTCGCCTCAAAGCCAAGCCCGAGCGCACCTTGGGCGAGGGCTCTTGTCGGTGTTGCGAATGGGGTCCCAGACTTGCACTGCGGCCAGCGGGCGTGGCTGTGCTAGCGAGCATGTCTGACCCATCTTCATCAACAAGGCATTCAAGACCCTCGCGAGGCCAAGCCTCACCAGGCGGACGACGCAAGACCTCCTCTGGGCGGCCTCACGAGTTGGCTCACGGCGGAGATATCAAGGCAAGGCAAACCTCGCGAGGTTCTCGTGGCGTGAGCCATGGCGATCGAGACGGCGAGGCGCCAGTAGCGCTTGGCGTCCTTGTTTCCTCTTGATTGCTAAAGAGGCAAAGCTTGGCGGTAGCGAGTCGAGGCATCAAGCAAAGATTCCACATTAGTGCTGCAGAGACCAAGACCAATGAGCGACAAGGCAGGGGGTCACCATGGAGCCCAAGCGGCGTCACCACGAGCCTTTGCGGTGAAGACCGCTTTTGTCGAGGATAAATGTACTAGCTGTCCCCTTTCAAATTGGCCGTTGTTGGCTCCCTTTCCGCTCGATATTTGGGAAGAGGACCAGGGCCTATATAAGTAGAACTAGCCACCTGTAACATCCCAAATTTTCAATTTGGAATGTTATACATTAGATCATCATTGCATATCATATTTTTGTCGCATTTTGTTTTGATCCTAGAAATTCTACGCAACTCAAGGACCCATGGAGAGAGTTGGGAATTTCATTATTTTCATATTTGAGTTTTCTTTAAAAAATTTGAAAGAGGATGGTTTGATTCTAAGTATTATCTCTTCAAATATTTCTTTTATTAAAATAAAAGAGAGAGGATAAAATGACTTCCTCAAAAATAAATAAATATTGGATATTTAATATTAAAATCAAATAAGATTTTTATTCGGAGTTTTATCGCTATTTTATTTGAATTAGGAAAAAATGCGTTTTTCGAAATTGCATCTTAGGCCCAAATAAATGTACATCTTGTCTGGCATATTTTTAGAGGACGGGAAAATTTTATTTCGGGATTTTTGGAGTCCGTTTAGTATTTCTTTTATTTGTTTTCGGCGGAATTATTAAAAAAATAGAGGCGACCTCACGGGCGTATCCGCCAAGTGACTCCTTCAGCGCCCCTTTATAAGCGCAGACCCACCGCCTCCGGCCCACCCGCGCCAAACCCTAGCCGCGCGCGCGCCCGCTTTGCCGCCGCCGTCGTAGTACCCGCCGCCTCCGCGCCGCCGGATCTAGTCGCCGTTGACCGTCGTTTGACCGATCGGTTTTCTTCGTTAAAACCCGGTTTTTTTATTATTTTGTTAGATCGTTTTTTCGGTTAAGTTATTTAGCGAACGTCCGTTCGTACGTTCGTCTAACCGAACGGTTTTCATCGTTTAGCCGCAGACGGCGAACATTCGTTCGTTAGTCCGTTTGTCAGTTTTTCTTTTTCTCGGATATTCCGCGATTATTTTCGATCGCGAATTTTGGTCCGATTTTTGTTTTAGTATAATTTTTCGCTCGTTTATCAGAATCAGACGATTCAAGCGCCTAGAGTTTCGTCTCGAAACCCTCTTTCTATTTAACCAACTTAAACAAGATTTTGCTACTGTAAAATTTGACTTTAGTCCAGATTAGTAAACGAAGCTTCTTTTTTTTGCCGTTTGAGTTTTGTTGCTTCGTTTGATTTGATTCTTTTTGCAAACCGGAGTTCATAAGTTGAACTTTCTGGTTAGATCTCTTATTTGAGTTTTACCTGTGCCCTTGCTTGATTGCTTATTGTATGCTTGTTTGTTTGCGATAGAGTACCCGGAGTGCAAAGCATGCTACTACGAGTCTCTAGGTTTCTTTTAAGGGGGGTAGGTTTGTAACATCCCAAATTTTCAATTTGGAATGTTATACATTAGATCATCATTGCATATCATATTTTTGTTGCATTTTGGTTTGATCCTAGAAATTCTACGCAACTCAAGGACCCACAAAGAGAGTTGGGAATTTCGTTATTTTCATATTTGAGTTTTCTCAAAAAAAATTGAAAAGAGGATCGTTTGATTTTAAGTATTTTCTCTTCGAATATTTCTTTTATTAAAATAAAAGAGAGAGGATAAAATGACTTCCTCAAAAATAAAGAAATATTGGCGATTTAATATTAAAATCAAATGAGATTTTTATTCGGAGTTTTATCGCTATTTTATTTGAATTAGGAAAAAATGCGTTTTTCAAAATTGCATATTAGGCCCAAATAAATATTCACCTTGTCCGGCATATTTTTAGAGGACCGAGAAAATTTATTTCTGGATTTTTTGGAGTCCGTTTTGTATTTCTTTTATTTGTTTTTCCAAGCGGAATTATTTTTTTTAAAGGGGGAACCGACCTACGGGCGTGTCGGCCCGAACTCCTCAGCCCCCCTTTATAAGCCGCAGACCCCGCCACCTCCGGCCCACCCCGCGCCAAACCCTAGCCGCCCGCCACCGCCGCCGCTGCCTGTCGCCCGCCCGCATATGGATCTTGTCGCCGTTGACCGCCGTTTGACCGGTCGGTTTTCTTCGGTAAAACCCGGTTTTTTTATTACTTCGTTAGATTGGTTTTATTTTTTTTCCGATTTAGTTATTTAGCGAACGTCCGTTCGTACGTTCGTTTTAACGAACGGTTTTCACCATTTAGCCGCACACAGCGAATGTTCGTTCGTTAGTCTTTTCGTCAGTTTTTCTTTTTGTCGGATTTTCCGTGATTATTTTCGATCACGATTTTTGATCCAATTTTCGTTTTAGTATAACTTTTTGCTCGTTTATCGGAATCAGGAGATTCAAGTGCCTAGAGTTTCGTCTCGAAACCCTTTTTCTGTTTAACCAACTTAAACAAGATTTTGCTACTTTAAAATTTGACTTTAGTCCAGATTAGTAAACGAAGCTTGTTTCTTTCGCCGTTTGAGTTTTGTTGCTTCGTTTGATTTGATTCTTTTTGCAAACCGGATTTCATAAGTTGAACTTTCTGGTTATATCTCTTATTTGAGTTTTACCCGTGCCCTTGCTTGATTGCTTATTGTATGCTTGTTTGTTGGCGATAGAGTACCTGGAGTGCAAAGCGTGCTACTACGAGTCTCTAGGTTTCGCGGATCATCAGCAAGGCAAGTAACACTTTGATCATACCTCTTTACTACCCAGTTTTATTGCATTCGATCAATCCTCAAACAATTGCATGGTTAGGATCTGATTTAAATTGTGGGTTTGGGAAGTAGATGAGGTAGTACCTATTCACCTATTTATTATCAAACCTATGGGAGTTACTTCTACGTTGATTATACTGCTATGATATGCTCGTAGACGTGGATTGGGTTTGAGTGTACTCATGACAGATGTGAGCATTCTTGATTAATGGTTAACTTAAGGTGGCAACTTTAATACACATCTGGGTGGATTGAGGCACCTGGGGAATCCGGTGATTGCTGTATTTTTGGAAATCCGAGTGCAGTGTGATTCTCCTATGGACTGCCACCTAGGCTCAAAGGGATCATGAGATTATTCATGCCAGAAACTTCCGTGTGTAGCCACAAGCCATTATGGGCTCTGGCATAGTTGAGTATGTTGTGTGACCTCTTTCAGTGGTAGACTAGCAGATGTAGGGGATGTAGGTGGTAAGTCTACCCATCGAAAGAGTTAATGCTTCTGAAAGACTGTGTCTCGGTCATCCGCTTCTCAAACACCATGTAGTGCGAGAAATTCAACGGAGGCGATCGAGTCTTGTGGGGAAAAGTGTGCAAACCTCTGTAGAGTGTACAAACTAATCATGGTTAGCCGTGTCCCCGGTTATGGACATCCTGAGTATCTGGTTCTTGGATTATCATGTGGATCTCATCACTCTTAATTATAAATAATGATTAGGTTATTTAATTACTTTTTAATTGGGATTGAGATGGGGTTTACCATTCTCAGTATTTTACAACCATCGTGATAGTTAAATAAAATATATTCCTTTTGTTGTAGGGAAAAATTGGCTTTTCGCAAAAAAATATTAACCATACAGCCTCCACCAGCCATATATGCATGTAGTGATAGCTTTATTCTATTTACTACTCTCTTGTGTTACATTTCCAGCATATTCCATGTGTTGAGCCGTTTTTGGGCTGCAACATATCATGTTGCAGACTTTTCAGACAACGAGTAAGGAGCCTTAGGTCGTGGTCTTTCACTCAGTGATGCCGTTGGAGTTGATGGACTCACTTTATCTTCCAAGCCTTCCGCTGTTATCGTTTTAGATGTCCTTAAGCCATATTTATTGTAATAAGTTCTCTTTTGAGACATTCGATGTAATAAGTGTGTGATTGCTACTCTGTTATAAATCCTTCAAATCTTGTGCGTGTATCGACATTACCGATCCGAGGATGACGGTGATGCATAGAATCGGTATTTTGAGGTGCGAGTCGCTACAAGATGGTATCGAGCACACTGCTTGGTATGAGGACACGACCACTAAGCTAAAGCCCTGGATCACTACTCTCTTCTCGTTTTTGACTCGTCTCCATTTTCTACTCTTTAGGATGGCGGATGCAAGGATCAAGTTCACGCAACCGGATGAAGACACCCCTTTTGGAAGCCACTTGAAGGAAGTTACTAGGTACCTGAACATTGGAATACCAAGATTCACAGGGACTTACAATGCCACTTTACTAGAAGAGGAGCGCTGGATGATTCAAGTTCAAGTTCCAGGAAGGACATTCACGCCAATCACCGAGCTCATAGAGTTTTCCTTTGATGCACCAACCTGGAGTCTAGGAAAGAGTGTGGCAGCCCACATCACCATGGGACGCATTGGAGAAGTTTACCACAATGATCTGAAGGATACAATCTACCAGATTTGTGGGCGCCGAGATGAGCAACGGGAGATGATCAGCACCAGGAAGGATAGATCGATTGCAGCTTTCATCCAGGAGTTAAACCAGCACATTTGGCGTCGGGAGAACGGATGTCTTGTGAGCATGACAGATTTGAAGAAGGCGATGAAAAGGATCACAGAGCTGGAGGAAGAACTCAAGGCTACACACGAAGATTATGAGGAGGAAATTGCCGTACTAGTGGAGAAGAATGACGACCTGACAAGGAAGTTGGGAGTATTCATGGGAGACCCCGCGCTAGGAGGAGGAGACGACGATTCCACTTGCCCGGGTAACTACATCATCATCGACGACACCAAGTCGGATCCCGATGATAGCGATGATGACTAGGTTGATGAAGCTGGAGCAGATATCATGGAGTCTTCGACCGATCAATTTTTCTAGTCGACCACCATATCAGTAGTAGTATTCCACCATGTATATAGTATAGTCCGAGCACTTTTGTAACGATAGTTCTAGACCGATTGTATGCCCTTGCTTGATTGATTGAGTGATATGTTTGTGTTTGTCTCATGTGCATATGGGTAATGTTTCCCCCTAGACCTCATTCTATTCTGATTTCTCACCTTTTCTAAACCCAGCAGATGCCTCCAAGACGCGGCAATGGATTTGCTTTCCCACCGGAGCTCACTCAGTTGATCCAGCGATAGAATGCATTGATCAGATACTAGTCCGAATCGAACTAGGGAACAACAACAACAACCCACCACCACCACAAGTTGATCCTTAGCCTGTTTTCTTAGGCTGAATCATTTGGTGTTCTCGGTAGCACCGAGCGATTATTGCAGATGATTGGCTCATAAGATTGAAAGGGAGTTGACTCTGCGGGATGCACATATCACGAGAGAGTGTGTTTTGCCGCACATCAGCTTGATGGACCCGCAACATCATGGTGGGAAAATTTCATAGTCACTTACCCCATCGACACGGTGACATGGGATCAGTTTCAGCAGGCTTTTCGCACTGCCCATGTATCAGCAGGAGCTATGGCCATGAAGAAGTGTGAGTTTTGCAACTTACACCAAGGAGGGCGCACCGTTGGCCAGTATGTGGATGACTTTAGAAAGCTAGCACGTTATGCCCTAGATGACGTCGCTACGGATGCAGCTAAGTAGGAGAAGTTCCTGGAAGGACTGAATGATGAGCTGAGCATGCAGTTGATGGTGGCAAATTTCAATAACTACCAGGAGTTGGTAGATAGAGCTCTCATGCTTGAAGGGAAGCAGCAGCAGATTGACAGCCGCAAGAGGAAGTATGGACAAAGGAAGTATAATTACGGAGCTCAATGAGACCTCGTTTCACCCCGAACTCGGGAGGACTTGTCCATAAGCATGGAGGCCACACTCACAATGGAGGAAGTTCGCACAACCATAGTGGCTCCTAGAACGTGAATGGTAATGGAGGAAGCAGCGGACAGAACCGTTCCAACTCGGCAACACCCGCCAAGAAAGACCTAAGCCACGTTACTTGCTACAAGTGCTAGAAGACTGGACATTACGCCAATGAATGTCCTGAAGCTAAGAATGGAAACGGCAATGGAAGCTCTGGGAAGAAGCCCAACCCTTTCACCAGGGGACAAGTGAACCACGTTAACGTGGAGGAGGTTGAAGCCCAACCCGATGCAGTAATAGGTAAGCTTTTGGTTAAGTCATTTACTGCAGTCGTACTTTTTGATACTGGTGCATCACATTCATACATATCAAGGGGATTCGTGGATAAGTTTAAAGTGCCAACCCAAGCCCTTAGGTCACCCATGTTAGTAACCTCGCTAGGAGCAGAGTATATGGCTAGCCTATGGTGTGATCGGTTACCATTAAGGATTGGTAACTACCTGTTCCCCTCAGACCTAATAGTATTGGAGTCACAAGGACTGGATGTGATATTAGGCATGGATTGGTTGTCGAAGTATGGAGGGAACATTGAGCTGCTTGATGAAATCGATTTTGCTCACCACCCGAAGGAAGAAGGATCAAGTATGTATCCGGCATGTGCCGAATAGGACTCAAGTAAATTCCTTATCAGGAGTTGTACAGGAGGAAGTACCAGTGGTGAAGGATTTTCCGGATGTATTTCCAGAAATGTTGCCAGGCATGCCACCGGATAGATACATTGAGTTTTTAATTGAGCTTTTGCCAGGCACAGGGCCAATATCTAAGAGACCATATAGAATGCCCGCAAAGGATTTGGAGGAAATTAAGAAGTAGATTAAGGAGTTACTGGATAAAGGTTAAATTCGCCCAAGTTCGTCACCTTGGGGATCCCCAGTACTTCTAGTGGAGAAGAAGGATGGATCGTTAAGGATGGTTGTTGATTATCGAGGATTGAATGAGGTGACAATCAAGAACAAGTACCCACTACTGATGATCAATGATTTGTTTGACCAGCTGCAAGGAGCTAAGGTGTTTTCCAAGATCGATCTCGATCGGTACCACCGGTGAAGATTCGAGAGCGGGATATACCTAAGACAGCTTTTACCACGAGTGCGGGCTATCTGAGTATACCGTTATGTCATTTGGTGCGACTAAGCACTTTTGACTATTTTATGAACATGATGAACAAAGTGTTTATGGAGTTTTTGGATAAGTTCGTCGTGGTGTTCATTGATGATATTTTGGTCTACTCGAAGAACGAAGAGGAACATAAGGAGCATTTGCGTTTAGTACTTGGGAAGCTCAGAGAACATCAGCTATACGCCAAGTTCAGCAAGTGTGAGTTTTGGCTGAAGGAAGTTGGATTCCTTGGACATGTTATATCCGGAGAAGGAATAGCAGTAGACCCCACCAAAGTAGTCAATGTGACAAATTGGGAGGCACCCACGTCAGTTGGAGAGATCCGGAGTTTTCTTGGACTCGCAGGATTCTACCGGAGGTTCATTGAGAATTTCTCAAAGATTGCAAAGCCTATGACGGAATTGTTAAAGAAGGACACCAAGTTCAAATGGAGTGAGGAATGTGAGGCCAGTTTTCGGAGTTGAAAAAGCGGCTTGGTTACATCACGGTGTTGATTACGCGGATCAACATAAGGATTTCGAAGTGTATTGTGATGCTTCTCGTCGAGGACTTGGAGCCGTACTTATGCAGGAGGGAAGAGTTGTTTCATATGCCTCACGACAGCTTAAACCCCATGAGTTGAATTATGCCACCCATGATTTGGAGTTAGCAGCCGTAGTGCATGCGTTGAGGACTTGGAGACATTTTCTCATCGGAAACCATTGTGAGGTATACACTGATCACAAGAGTTTGAAGTATATCTTCACGCAGAAGGAGCTGAATCTCAGGCAGAGGAGATGGTTGGAACTCATTAAGGATTATGATATGAGAATGCAATATCATCCCGAAGAGGCTAACGTAGTAGCCAATGCGTTGAGCCGCAAGAGTCATGTTAATACGCTCATGACCGGAGAGTTACCCAAGGAGTTAGCGGAGGATCTTCGTGAGCTATGTTTGGAAATAGTTCCGAGAGGTTATGTAGCAGCATTGAAGATTCAATCTACCTTGATGGATAAGATCAGAGAAGCTTAGAAGACGGACAAGGAGATTGCCGATATAAAGGAAAGGATGAGCAAAGGAAAGGCTAAAGGATTTCGTGAGGATGAGCACGATACCTTATGGTTTGAGGACCGCGTATATGTGCCAAGTGATCAGGAGATCAGGAAGCTGATTTTGCAAGAGGCCCATGATTCACCATATTCGATTCAACCAGGAAATACTAAGATGTATCTGGATTTGAAGGATAGTTTTTGGTGGACCGGAATGAAGAAGGATATTGCGGAGTATGTAGCAGTTTGTGATGTATGTCAGAGAGTGAAGGCAGAGCATCAAAAGCCAGCAGGATTGCTACAACCATTTCCGATACCCGAATGGAAGTGGGACAAGCTAGGCATGGATTTTATCACGAGTGAGGGAGTCCTGGATTAGGGGGTCTCCGGACAGCCAGACTATTGGACTATGAAGATACAAGATTGAAGATTTCGTCCCGTGTCCGGATGGGACTCTCCTTGGCGTGGAAGGCAAGCTTGGCAATACGGATATGTAGATCTCCTCCTTGTAACCGACTCTGTAACCTAGCCCCTCCGATGTCTATATAAACCGTGGGGTTTAGTCCAGTAGGACAACAACAATCATACCATAGGCTAGCTTCTAGGGTTTAGCCTCTACGATCTCGTGGTAGATCAACTCTTGTAATACTCATATTCATCAAGATCAATCAAGCAGGAAGTAGGGTATTACCTCCATCGAGAGGGCGAACACAGGTAAACATCGTGTCCCCGCCTCCTGTTACCATCCGCCTTAGGCGCGCAGTTGGGACCCCCTACCGAGATCCGCGGTTTGACACCGACATTGGTGCTTTCATTGAGTTCCTTGTGTCGTCCATTGTAAGGCTTGATGGCTCCATGATGCGGTCGAGGCGAGTTTTCCTCCTCGGACAGATCTTCATATTCGGGGCTTCGCTTGCGAGGCCAACTCAGCAGCCATCGGGAGCAGATCGAGAGCTCGCCCCAGCCACTAGGTCAGGTTTGGAAACTTGAACTACTTTGTCGGCGTCGCGGAGACTTGACCTTCGACAGATTCGGACCCATGCGGGTCGTCGCCGCAGTCACGACGAGCATGATTTAGCTCTGTCGTCGGACAGTGTTCGGGAGATCGCGCCTGCAACTACTCCGGCCCTCAATCCGGAGAAAATCACGCCATCCGAGGATGGGTGGATAGACCCCGCCATGGAGGCCGCACTTTCAGTGGCGATAGAGGCGGATCGACTTCACCCCCACGAGCCGTGTTGCGAACTCTTTGGATTCGTCCCCGGCCACGGACTCCGAGCCGCCTGCGCCCGTGCCTATCGAATCCGATTGGGCGCCGATCATGGAGTTCACCTCCGCGGATATTTTTCAGCCCTCGCCTTTCGGCGACGTGCTAGAGTCATTAAGGTCCCTCTCCTTGCCAGGAGAACCTTGGCTGAATTATGTTCGGCTAGAATGGGATGCGGACGACGAAGAAATTCGCTGCCCACCCACCACCCACTTAGTGGCCACTGTCGACGATCTAACCGACATGCTCGACTTCGACTCCAAAGACATCGACAGTATGGACGATGATGCAGCAGATGAAATAGTCAAATTCCAAGTCCACCCAATGGACCCTACAAAAACAGCATCCATCGGGGCACAGTTAAACCCCGCTGCAGACGCCGCACTACGGGAGTTCCTGCGCGAAAATTGGGACATATTCGCTTTGGCATCCTTGGACATGCGGGAATCCCATGAGCTGGCGAACATAGCCTTAACATTCTAAAGGGATTCAAGCCGGTCAAGCAAACTCTTCGGCATTTCTCTGAACCTAAGCGACATGCCATGGGAGAGGAGCTAGCCAAGCTATTGGAGGCCGGATTCATTAGAGAAATAAAACATCCAGATTGGCTAGCAAACCTGGTGATGGTACCAAAGAAGGACAAATCTTGGCGCCTATGCATCGACTTCAAGGACCTTAATAAGGCTTGCCCAAAGGATCCCTTCCCCCTCCCTCGCATCGATCAAATTATCGACGCTACCGCAGGACACGACTCACTATGCTTCCTCGATGCATACTTCGGTTACCACCAAATTAAGATGGCAGAGTTCGATCAAGCCACAACGGCATTTATCACTCCATACGACTCTTTCTGTTTTAACACAATGCCCTTCGGGCTCAAAAACGTCGGCGCAACATATCAACGCATGATTCGAGACATATGCGGAAGCGGATCGGCAAAAGCGGTGGAGGCATCGTAGGCGATGTGGTCGCTAAAACCGAACCGTCGACTCCTTAATAGACTACTTGAGGCTCACGTTCGAGAATCTCCGAACATCGACATTAAGCTCAATCCGGAAAAATGCGTTTTCGGCGTGCCGCCGAAAAGCTCACAAACTTCATCGTCTCCAGTGGGGAATTGAAGCAAATCCGGCTAAAATCGAGCTCGCCGCGATTGGCTATCCCAAGCGACCTCAAGCAAATCGAAGTTAGCTGGGCGTGTCGCGGCTTTAAGCCGCTTTATCTCCGATTAGGAGAAAAGGCATTACCCTTTATCGCCTTCTTGGCGGACCGAACACTTGAGTGGGCCGACGCGCCACGACAGATTGGAAGAAATAAAAGCCATCTTGGCCACCAACCCAATCTTGGCGCGCCAAATTTCAGCGAACCAATGCTGTTATATATAGCGGCAACCCAAAGTTGAAAGCGCAGTGTTCGTCGTCGAACGAGAGACGGATGGACATAAGTTCCCACTTCAAAAACCAGTATACTATGTATCCACTGTCCTCACTCCATGCAAATCACGGTACCCACATTATCAAAAGATAGCATGCGCGGTATTTATGGCATCCGGAAACTACGACACTACTTTCAAGAGTGTTCAATCACGGTGGCCTCGGAAGTACCACTCAGCGACATAATAAACAACGCGATGCCACGGGCGGATTGCTAAATGGGCCATCGAGCTCCTCCCGTTCGACATAACATATAGACCTCGGCGAGCCATTAAATCGCATAATCTTGGCGATTTTGTCGCTGAATGGATGAAGCGAACTCCCTAAAAATGCGGCGCGTACTCAATTGGATCATGCACTTGACGGCTCTAAAATGTTGGCTGATGCAGGGGCTGGCGTCGTCTGGCGTCCCCACCGAGAATACAGCCCAATCGTACTCAAATACTATACACACTCCAACAACGCAACCAAATACGAGGCCCTTTTACATGGTCTTCGGATCAGTTTCCATGGGCATTTCATGCACGGAGGTGTCTTGAGGACTCGAACCTCATAATAACCCAAATAAATGGAGACTTGATGCCAAGGATCCGAAAATGGCGGCTTATCATAGCGCCGTCCTCAAAATGTCATTTCGGTTCGAGGGCTTGAATTCCACCATGTGGCTCGGGAAACAATCGGTGGCGGATATCCTCGCCCGTATCAGCGCTAAGCGACGAATGTCCCACCTAACATCTTCTTGGAAAGGCTGTTTAAGCCATCAAGTAGTATGGGAAGGAGATCTGCGGTAACAATAGTCCGGACCAGCCACAACACGGATCTCGAACACCTGACATAATCGGAGGCTCTGCCACCGAAATAACACCTTTAGCCCACGTGATAATGGTCGTCATCGCCCCGTGGACAAAACCATTCCTGGCCTACCTAACCAGGCAGGAACTTCCCAAGGACCAAAATGAGGCACGCTGCATAGTGCGGCGATCTAAAGCCTACAACGTCCACGAGGGAGAGCTTTATAAGAAAAGCACTACCGGAGTCCTTCAAAGGTGCATCTCCGAAGAGGAAGGGCAGAAACTGTTGGCAGAAATCCATGTTGGACTCGGCGGCCACCACGCCGCAGCCCGGGCCCTTGTAAGCAAGGCCTTCCGTACAGGTTTTTATTGGTTGACAGCCCGGGCAAACGCACAGGATTTAGTCCACCATTGCATCGGTTGCCAGCTTTTTGCAAACCAAAGCCATATGCCGCCTACCGCTCTCCAAACAATCCCCATCACTTGGCCATTTGCGGTCTGGGGGCTTGATATGGTCGGACCCTTAAAGGGAAGCCAAAAGAAAAAATACTTATTGGTCATGGTGGATAAATTCACCAAGTGGATAGAAAGCCAAACCGGTTAAAGCGGCGAATCCGGACTAGTGATAGACTTCATATACGGGTCAGTACACGTTATAAGCGTCCCCACGACATCATCACCGATAACGGCTCGAACTTTACAGCCGACGAGATAAAACTTTGGTGCAGCAACATGGGCATCAAGCTCGATTATGCTTCTGTCTATCACCCATAAACTAACGGTCAAGTTGAGCGAGCAAATGGTCTTATCATGAGCGACATCAAACCCAGATTAGTGCGGTCCCTAAAGGAATCAAACACGCACTGGGTAGATGAGCTCGACTCCGTACTATGGGGGCTGCGGACCACGCCGAATCGTACTACCGGATACACACTGTTTTTATGGTGTACGGCGCAGAGGCGATCTTGCCTGCGACATAATTCATGACTCACCTCGAGTGCACATGTATGAAGAGAAAGAAGCTGAGCTTGATCGGCAGGACAGTTTGGACGCCCTGGAGGAGGAGCATGACGTGGCAAAAGCTCGTTCCGCATTCTATCAGCAACAGGCTCGAAGGTATCAAAGAAGAGAAGTAGGGGCCAAAACCTATAACTTTGGCGAACTCGTTCTACGCCTACCGGAGAAGAAAAAGAATAAGCTCAAGCCCAAATGGGAAGGTCCCTTCATTATTGACCAAGTTTTGACCGGTGGAGCGTACCGTCTGCGGGATGCATCGGACAATCGACTCGAGCCAAATCCATGGAACACAGCCAGACTCCGAAGATTCTACGCTTAGCGACGCACTCTATGTTCGTCTCCTTACCTCCGTCCATTTTTACATATCTATTATCTGTCTTTTATCTCTTTCTCTTTCTCCTTCTTTCTTCCAGGCCTTAAAAGGCTAAATTGTGTCTTGACTACACAATCCTGACGCGCTAACCACGCTCATTATACTTGGGGGCTTCTTATATAGAAGCTTGATATAACTATTCTCCGGGCTCTATGCCCCACACATGTGTTATTCTTCCACATGTACCTTTTTTCGCCATTATATGCATCGATATGACTTAAGTTTTGGCCAAGCTGGGTTGCCTGGCTCTTGTGTTTATGCCCTATGTTCCGTTAATTCGTCTAGGGCATAAGGGGAACACCTCTGCGATTGTTACTGCCGGGTCACCGGATGTGTACCTCGGTAGGTGAAAGAAAGCTAAGCGTTCTTAAGGGAATATTCGATCGGTGAACAAAAGATGGCTTTTATTTATTTTTATATGCCCCAGATGTTTATAGCTGCGTCTCTTTTATGATTCGACATGCACATTAGGGCATGCGTACCCAGGGAAAGGAACCCTTAACAGAACTATTCTCCCTGGAAGATGTTTCTTACTATCCATGTAATATAACATAGCTAGTTGGGTACTTGTCTGTTCAAGCACTAATGTCCCATACGCCTGGTTTCCACGCGTACCCTGGTTTTTACATAACTGAGCGGGTATTCAGATACACTTCGGACTATTGGGTCCAGAGGTCGAAGCGAAAAGGTCCGCCATGACAAATGAATTACAATCCGGCTAGGGACAATACATGTCACTTGACATACACAGTCACTTAGCCTGACTAAATTCTTCTTCTATGCCATCCAACAGGCTGTCTAGCCTACAATCCTATTGGGAGTACTTTGCGGCTAATTCTACTTGGTCATACACCAAGCGGCGGGATCTCCTTCCCGCCGGACCCCTGAGTCCGACCTCGGTCATGTGGTTTGGGTCAGACTTGGTATATCGCGTCTTCACCGTGGCCTAGGCTTCCCTTGCACCTTATCGGCAGGCTGATATCCTCCATAATCGGAAGTGCCGCCGCGCTCCCTTGAGCTTCTCTATAAGCTCCCCCATACCTCATGGCGGGGATGCGGATGGCCACAAGGCTTGGGCAATACCCTGCATCACCTGCCGAACTTGTTCATGCAGTTGTGAGAGCTCTAGTAGAAGATCACCCGCAAACCCGGGCATCTCCTCCGCGGGACGACCCGTCAACATACCTGCAGACATCACTCTGTTAGCCGGCTTCTTGGCGAACTCTTTCAAGGTTCGTTCAAGCACTTCTGAAAATGCAGCGTCGAAGCCGCTTATTCTCCTTCACGCAGTCGATGCCGGGCCCGAACATCCTTGATTCCATGCCCGGATGGATATTGGCGTCTTGGAGAGCGTTTTCTCCGCCTAACCAGCGTCGACGCTGGCGCTCTCGACATTTAGCATTAGCACGTTGCGCATCCCCCGGCGCGGCCTCCGGATTCAGTCCGGAGTCATCTGCAACATCTATTGTTAGATTTGCATGCATGCCGCATACTATATGGTACCTGTCATTCTTTGCAATGGAAACAAGTGTTACCAGAGGGGCCTTCTCGGACTCCTTCAATGCGGCAAGCTATGACCCGTGGCTGGCCTTTGCACTCCTCCGACTCCGAGACAATTGGGTATTCTTCTGCTGAAGAACACGCACAATTAATGATCCTTAAATCAGTTGTGTCAACTTTTTCAAGTCTCGGGGCTCTTGATATATATAATCATCGATTATTTTTTACCCGTATGTCCTTTACATCTTGGTCCATGGCTCTGCCAAGACCATTTTGGCTGGCACGGATGTGTCGTCTCTGAGTTGAAGGCATCAAACGCCTCTTGGGAGAAACAAGCGTCACGGAGTATGGCCCGGCGATGACTGTGATTCATGGCGCTCTCCACTTTGGAATTTGTAGCAGATAGTCTATCCGTATCCTCCGTAGGAGGAGCATCCGACGTTCGCCCCGGGTTTGCTTCCGCCTCTATGTCCGGCCTTGGAGCCTGACTGGTGGAGGCGTGATAGGCAGCCTCTCCGGATATAGTCCGGCGAGCGTTTTTCCTACTAGGATATATGGATGTTATTATATTTTAAAAAACGACAACCACAGAGCGAGGTTATGTATCATACCTCTGCGACGGCGTCTCAGTCCTGACCGCCTTCCTTATTAGCCTACCCGGCTTCGGTGCCCCTTGTTGGCGAGTCACTGCGGGTTCGGCATGGCGTCCCGATGGCCTTCCTGTAAGACACCGTATGTCAACGAGGTGAAGTGCAAAAAAAGGGATCCTTCGCGGAAGTTGGGACTCCGGCTTTACTTACGTGTGATGTAGGGAGTAGCCCAGGATAATCGGCTAGGATGGCCACCATGGCATCATCGCAGCTCAATTGATAGAATGTCTTGTCAATCAACTCTACAAATATGTCCGGATCCTCTTCGAGTCCGGGATCGAGGGCCCGGTTAGGGTCCTCCGGTTGTGGAGGCGGGCTGTTGACCTCCCTTATAGCTTTTCGCAATTCCTGCCATGAAACGGCAAGGTAAATACTTATGATAAATAATACGGGGAGGTTGGGAGTAAAAGGATAGCTCACCCAGCTTGGAGGATTGTACATGGAGAATCTGTTCCGTGGCTTAATGCGGAGGAACTCCTCTTCCTCTCCCTTGTACAAATCGGACAGAATTCTTGCTAGAGCAGCAACTGAGTCCGTTCCCTTACGCCCGCAGCGGGTGGCGTCATCTTCCCCGTTAAAGTGTCACATGGGGTGCCCTCGATATTGAAATGGTTGTACCCCCCGCATTATACATATTGACATAACTTCGATTATTGTCAATCCTGATTGAACCAGCACTTTTATTCGGCCCATCCATTATCTTCCTCCTGAGGGCACCGTGGGCGCCAGCTTCGGTGTTTCTTCAAAGGGGCGTTGTCGAACTCGGGAAGACCCATCCGAATAGGATCTGGAAGGGGGACGTCCTCCATGTAAAACCACTTCGAAGGCCAGTCTTCGGACATCTTCTTCGGGGTACCGGACAGGTATCCGATCCCGGCGATGCGCCATATTTCGGCTCCGCCCACTTGATCTGATGACCCCTTCCATATGCGAAGTGCGGCGAATAGCCTCTTCCATAGCTCGAAATAAGCTTCGCAGCCCAGAAACAGCTCGCAAAGGGCGACATAGCCAGCAATGGGTAATATGGAGGCGGGAGTAAAATTATGCAGCTGGAGGCCGTATAACTCCAGGAGCCCGCAGAGGAACGGATGAATTGGAAATCTAAGTCCTCTCAATAAGTAAGGGATGAGGCATACCCGCTCCCCCATGGATGGGTTGGGAAAGATCTCCGCTTGTTTCCCGCCATTATAGGTGGCAAGCCCGGCTCGAACGGGGACCATATACGCTGGGGGGAGAAATCCCTGGGTCTCTAACTCTACTAGTTGGCTGTGCGGGACGGAACACTTCTTCCGATCACCGGGCTTAGGGCTACGGGAGCAAGAGGAGGAGCTGCGACGACCAGCCATGTTGGAATGGATTTTTTCCGGGCACGCTCCGATGGATACTCGCTGTGGGAGGATGGTGTGATTTGGATCTGAGAATCCCCATCTCTTTAATAGGAGATTTACCCACATGGCTAGGGTGGCAATTGTAAAAATGCCCCGACTTCTCACATTCGCTCGATGCATGGAGGATATCCTTTATTAGGCCCAGAAGCCAAGGAGTGCAGCATTTATGGGAAGACGGACACTACTCAAACAAGTATTCAGAATTTGGAGAAGAACCTGCCTTGCAATGCCGAAGACAATCTGCGCGCCGGACTAATTGTCATTGAAGCCTGGTTCGGGGGCTACTGAGGGAGTCCTGGATTAGGGGGTCTCCGGACAGCCGGAGTATATCCTTTTGCGGGACTGTTGGACTATGAAGATACAAGTTTGAAGACTTCGTCCCGTGTCCGCATGGGACTCTCCTTGGCGTGGAAGGCAAGCTTGGCAATACGGATATGTAGATCTCCTCCTTGTAACCGACTACTGTAACCCTAGCCCCTCCGGTGTCTATATAAACCGGAGGGTTTAGTCCGTAGGACAACAACAATCATACCATAGGCTAGCTTCTAGGGTTTAGCCTCTACGATCTCGTGGTAGATCAACTCTTGTAATACTCATATTCGTCAAGATCAATCAAGTAGGAAGTAGGGTATTACCTACATCGAGAGGGCCCAAACCTGGGTAAACATCGTGTCCCCCGCCTCCTGTTACCATCCGCCTTAGACGCATAGTTTGGGACCCCCTACCCGAGATCCGCCGGTTTTGACACCGACAACGGGATTACCCAGGACTCGTTCAGGCTAAGACTCGATATGGGTTGTAGTCGATCGTTTGACGAAAGTAGCTCATTTCATCCCAGTAAAGACCACTTATAGCAGTGCTAAGTTGGCAAAGATATACATGACCAGGATCGTATGTCTGCATGGAGTTCCAAGGACCATTGTATCAGATAGAGGAACCCAGTTCACCTCAAAGTTTTGGAATCAGTTGCATGAAACTTTGGGAACCAGGCTAGAGTTTAGTACAACTTTTCACCCGCAGACGGATGGACAGACTGAAAGAGTCAATCAGATTCTGGAGGACATGTTGAGAGCTTGTGCGCTAGACTATGGATCTAGTTGGGACGATAATTTACCTTATGCAGAGTTCTCTTACAACAACAGCTATCAAGCCAGTTTGAAGATGGCCAATTTTGAAGCATTGTACGGAAGGAGGTGCAGAACGCCGTTGTTGTGGGATGAAGTTGGAGATCGACAGTTGTTTGGACCATATTTGATTAAAGAGTCTGAAGAGAAGTTTAAGCTGATTTGCGATAGACTCAAGGTAGCCCAGACCAGGCAGAAGAGTTATGCGGATTCTAAACGCAAGGAGACAATTTATGAAGTCAGAGACAGAGTGTATCTTCGTGTATCACCACTTCGAGGAGTGAAGCGTTTTGGAGTTAAGGGGAAGTTAGCACCATGTTTTGTGGGACCATACAAAGTTTTGGAACGTATGTGAGAAGTCGCCTACAAGTTGGAATTGCCCGAAGGATTGTCAGGAGTTCACGATGTGTTTCATGTTTCCCAGTTGAAGAAGTGCCACGCAGAGATGGTTGATATCCCTCTGAGAGATACAGTGCCACTGGAAGCGATACAGTTGGATAGCGATCTGACCTACGAGGAGAAGCCAGTTAAGATTCTTGAGTTTGCCAGCTGAGTTACACGTAGCAAAGTAATCAAGTTCGGCAAAGTTCAGTGGAGCCACCATACCGAGGATGAAGCCACCTGGGAATGAGAGGAAGACCTACGGAAAGATCGCCCTCACCTATTTTCTAGCCAACCCGAATCTCGAGGGCGAGATTCATCTTAAGGGGGTAGGTTTGTAACATCCCAAATTTTCAATTTGGAATGTTATACATTAGATCATCATTCCATATCATATTTTTGTTGCATTTTGGTTTGATCCTAGAAATTCTACGCAACTCAAGGACCCACGGAGAGAGTTGGGAATTTCGTTATTTTCATATTTGAGTTTTCTCAATTTTTTCAAAAAAGATGACCGTTTGATTTTAAGTATTTTCTCTTCGAATATTTCTTTTATTAAAATAAAAGAGGGAGGATAAAATGACTTCCTCAAAAATAAAGAAATATTGGAGATTTAATATTAAAATCAAATAAGATATTTATTCGGAGTTTTATCGCTATTTTATTTGAATTAGGAAAAATGCATTTTTCAAAATTGCATATTAGGCCCAAATAAATGTTCATCTTGTCCGGTATATTTTTAGAGGACAGGGAAAATTTATTTCGGGATTTTTGGAGTCCGTTTAGTATTTCTTTTATTCGTTTTCCTGAGCGGAATTCTTCTTTTTTTAGAAAAAAAAGGGGAACCGACCTACGGGCCGTATCCGGCCCGGACTCCTCCCACGCCCCCCCCCCTTTATAAGACGCAGCCCACCGCCACCTCCAGTCCACCCCG
This sequence comes from Aegilops longissima, assembly GCA_021605205.1. NCBI lineage: Eukaryota > Viridiplantae > Streptophyta > Magnoliopsida > Poales > Poaceae > Aegilops > Aegilops longissima. The sequence continues at coordinate 622,095,463 of CM038679.1, read as the reverse complement.
CGCCAAACCCTAGCCGCCGCGACGCCCACCACCGTCACTGCCTGTCGCCGCCGCCGCGCCGCTGGATCTAGTCGCCGTTGACCGTCGTTTGATCGGTCGGTTTTCTTTGGTAAAACCAGGTTTTTTTATTATTTCGTTAGATTGGTTTTATTTTTTTCCGATTTAGTTATTTAGCGAACGTCCATTCGTACGTTCGTTTTAACGAACGGTTTTCACCGTTTAGCGCGAGACAATGACGTTAGATTCGTTAGTGCATTCGTCGATTTTCTTTTGTCGGATTTTCCGCGATTATTTTCGATCGTGATTTCTGATCCGATTTTCATTTTAGTATAACTTTTCGCTCGTTTATCGGAATCAGGAGATTCAAGCGCCTAGAGTTTCGTCTCGAAACCCTCTTTCTGTTTAACCAACTTAAACAAGATTTTGCTACTGTAAAATTTGACTTTAGTCCAGATTAGTAAACGAAGCTTGTTTCTTTCGTCGTTTGAGTTTTGTTGCTTCGTTTGATTTGATTCTTTTTGCAAACCGGAGTTCATAAATTGAACTTTCTGGTTAGATCTCTTATTTGAGTTTTACCCGTGCCCTTGCTTGATTGCTTATTGTATGCTTGTTTGTTTGCAATAGAGTACCCGGAGTGCAAAGCGTGCTACTACGAGTCTCTAGGTTTCGCGGATTATCAGCAAGGCAAGTAACACTTTGATCATACCTCTTTACTACCCAGTTTTATTGCATTAGATCAATCCTCAAACAATTGCATGGTTAGGATCTGATTTAAATTGCGGTTTTGGGAAGTAGATGAGGTAGTACCTATTCACCTGTTTATCATCAAACCTATTGGAGTTACTTCTACGTTGATTATACTGCTATGTATGCTCATAGACGTGGATTGGGTTTGAGTGTACTCATGACAGATGTGAGCATTCTTAATTAATGATTAACTTAAGGTGGCAACTTTAATACACATCTAGGTGGATTGAGGCACCTGAGGAATCCAGTGATTGCCTGTATTTTTTGGAAATCCCGGGGTACCGTGTGATTCTCCTATGGACTGCCACCCAGGCTCAAAGGGATCATGAGATTATTCATGCTAGAAACTTCCGTGTGCAGCCACAAGCCATTATGGGCTCTGGCATAGTTGAGTATGTTGTGTGACCTCTTTTAGTGGTAGACTAGCAGATGTAGGGGATGTAGGTGGTACGGTCAACCCATCGAAAGAGTTAATGCTTCTTAAAGACTGTGTCTCGGTCATCCGCTTCTCAAACACCATGTAGTGCAAGAAATCCAACGGAGGCGATCGAGTCTTGTGGGGAAAAGTGCACAAACCTCTGCAGAGTGTACAAACTAATCATGGTTAGCCGTGTCCCCGGTTATGGACATCTTGAGTATCTGGTTCTTGGATTATCATGTGGATCTCATCACTCTTAATTATAAATAATGATTGGGTTATTTAATTACTTTTTAATTGGAATTGAGATGGGGTTTACCATTCTCAATGTTTAACAACCACCATGATAGTTAAATAAAATATATTCCTTTTTGTAGGGAAAATTGGCTTTTAAGAAAACATATTAACCATCTGACCTCCACCAGCCATATATGCATGTAGTGATAGCTTTATTCTGTTTACTACTCTCTTGTGTTACATTGCCAACATATTCCATGTGCTGACCCGTTTACTGGCTGCAACGTATCATGTTGCAGACTTTTCAGATGACCAGTAAGGAGCCTTAGGTCGTGGTCTTTCACTCAGTGATGTCGTTGGAGTTGATGGACTCACTTTATCTTCCAAGCCTTCCGGTGTTATCATTTTAGATGGCCTTAAGCCATATTTATTGTAATAAGTTCTCTTTTGAGACATTCGATGTAATAAGTGTGTGATTGCTACTTTATTATAAATCCTTCAAGTACTGTGCGTGTCAGCATTACAGATCCAGGGATGACAGTGATGCACAGAGATCAGACTGTTTGAGGTCTGGTCGCTACACCACCACCATAGAAGGCATATGGTCGAGAGCTCACAAGCAAGCCCGAGCTGAGCGAGACCACACACACAAGTTCTCCAAGCACAAGAACACCTCAACCTCAGGAGGCTGTTCTTCCCCTTGTACTGTTCATCATCAGCCCAAGAGGAAATCCACCACCACCACACTGGAGTAGGGTATTACACCACTACGGTGGCCCGAACTAGTATAAACCTTTTGTCTTTTGTGTTGTGAGTTCGTCGAGTTCATCCGCGAGATCCTAGCGAGCTAGGGCATGGATCGGTAGGAGGGAAAGAACTTCACGCGCACCCCAGAGTTCGAACCTTAAGGGTTTTGTCGGAACCCGTGATCCGACAGATTATTTTTACCTAAAGTTGACGCTCTTCCAAATCCACTTTCAATATTATTGAAAACATTATTATCAATATCATATTCATCATGAGGCTTAAATATATTTTCAAGATCATAAGAATAATCACCCCAATCATGATCATTGCAATAAGTAATGAACATAGCAAAATTAGCATCCCCGAGCTTGGGGTTTTGCATATTATTACCATAATTGACATTAATAGAATTTATAGTAAAATCATTGCAATCATGCTTTCATTCAAGGAGCTATCATGAATCACTTCATAAATTTCTTCATCACAATTTCTGGATTCACGAATCTCAAGCAAAACTTCATAAAGATAATCTAGTGCACTCAACTCACTAGCAATTGGTTCATCATAATTGGATCTTTTAAAAATTAGCAAGTGGATGGGGATCCATATCAAGAGATTTTTAGCAAGCGAAGACACAAGCAAATAGAACACACATGGCACACGAGCAAGGAAGAGATCTGACGAGAAAACGGTGAACGAAAAAAGAGGGCGAATAAAACGGCAAATTTTTGTGAAGTGGGGGAGAGGAAAATTGAGAAGCAAATGGCAAATAATGTAAATTGCAAGGAGATGATATTTATGATTAGGAACCTGGTAGATGTTGATGATGTCTCCCCAGAAACGGCGTCGGAAATTCCTTTTGATGCGGCTTGAAGCTATGTCGGTATTTCTCCAAAGAGGAAGGGATGATGCAGCACATCGACGGTAGGTATTTCCCTAAGTGATGAGACTAAGGTTATCGAACCAGTAGGAGAACTAAGCAACAATACGTAAATGGCACCTACACACAAATAACAAATACTCGCAACCCAGCGTATTAAAGGGGTTGTCAATCCCTTTCAGGTAAGGGCGCCAGAAATTGGCAAACGGACGTGAATAAATTGTAGTAGATTGATAGATCAAACGCCAAATACAATAAATAAGAATAAATTGCAGCAAGGTATTTTTGTATTTTTGGTTTAATAGATCTGAAAATAAAAGGCAAATAAAATAGATCGCAAAGGCAAATAATATGAAAGAGACCCGGGGGCCGTAGGTTTCACTAGTGGCTTCTCAGAAAAATAGCAAACGGTGGGTAAACAAATTACTGTTGGGCAATTGATAGAACTTCAAATAATCATGACGATATCCAGGCAATGATCATTATATAGGCATCACATCCAAGATTAGTAGACCAACTCATGCCTGCATCTACTACTATTACTCCACACATCGACCGCTATCCAGCATGCATCTAGTGTATTAAGTTCATGGAGAAATGGAGTAATGCAATAAGAACGATGACATGATGTAGACAAGATCTATTTATGTAGAAATAGACCCCATCGTTTTATCCTTAGTAGCAACGATACATATGTGTCGGTTCCCCTTTTGTCACTGGGATCAAGCACCGTAAGATTGAACCCACTACAAAGCAGCTCTTCCCATTGCAAGATAAATAGATCAAGTTGGCCAAACAAAACCCAAATATCGGAGAAGAAATACGAGGCTATAATCAATCATGCATATAAGAGATCAAAGAAGATTCAAATAACTTTCATGGATAAAAAGATAGATCTGATCATAAACTCAAAGTTCATCCGATCCCAACAAACACACCGCAAAAATAATTACATCATATGGATCTCCAAGAGACCATTGTATTGAGAATCAAACGAGAGAGAGGAAGCCATCTAGCTACTAACTACGGACCCGAAGGTCTACAAATAACTACTCACGCATCATCGAAGAGGCACCAATGGAATTGGTGAACCCCTCCGTGATGGTGTCTAGATTGGATCTGGTGGTTCTGGACTCTGCGGCGGCTGGAATTGATTTTCGTCCACTCCCCTAGGGTTTCTGGAATATTGGGGTATTTATAGAGTAAAGAGGCGGTCCAGGGGCACCCGAGGTGGGCACAACCACCGAGGCGCGCTGGGCCTCTGGGCATACTGGTGGGTTGTGCTCTCCTCGAGCACCCCCCAGTGCTTCTTCGCCCCATTGGTTGTCTTCTGGTCCAAAAAAATCTACAAAAAGTTTCGCTGCGTTTGGACTCCGTTTGGTATTGATTTCCTGCGATGTAAAAAACATGCAAAAAATAGCAACTGGTACTTGGCACTATGTCAATAGGTTAGTACCAAAAAAATGATATAAAATTATTATAAAACATCCAAGAATGATAATACAACAACATGGAACAATAAAAAATTACAGATACATTGGAGACGTATCAGAGAGGTGTGGAGGAACAATGATCCCCAAGTGTCCCTAGGACCACCTTATTCTCCTCACGCCCTCGCACAATGCAAGGCGTCGTGAATCCACTAGCGGTGCCATTGAAGGCGGCAATTGGGACCTTTACAAACAAGGTTGGGGCTCTCTCCACAACTTAATTGGAGGCTCCCAACACCACCACGAAGCTTCACCACACATATCTTTAAATATTTATTGTTCCATGCTATTATAGTATCAATCTTGGATGTTCTATATGCAATTATATACTCCCTCCTTCCATATATATATATATAGGGCATAATGCGTTTTTTGAGTCTAACTTTGACCAAATGTTAGAGCAATAATATATGAGATGCAAGTTACATGAAGCATACCGTCCAATTCGTATGTGAAAGCAGCTTCCAATGATATAATTTTCGCATTATATATCTCATGTACTATTAATCTTATCAATAGTCAAAGGCGGTCTTGAAAAACGCATCAGGCCCTATATAGATGGAAGGAGGGAGTATCATTTTTTGGGACTAACCTATTAACTTAGTGCCAAGTGTCAGTTTCTGTTTTTTGCATGTTTTTATTTTCCAGTAAATCGGTACCAAACGAAGTCCAAATGCCATGAAACTTTTTGACGATTTTCTTCTGGACATAAGAGACACTAGAAGCTTCGGGAGGAAGTCTGAAGGCGAAAGAGGTGGCCATGAGCAATCAAGGCGCGCGTAGGGGGGTGGCGCGCCCCAGTGCCTCGTGGACCCACCTTTTCTCCGTTTGACCTAATTCTGCATCTATAAATTCTCTAAAATAGGGAAACCAACAGAGAGCCACCCAAAGCATTTTTTCCGCCGCCGCAAGTTTCTGTTCTCACGAGATCCCATATGGAGGCCTTTTTTGACACTATGTCGGCGGGGGAATCGATCACGGAGGGCTTCTACATCAACCTTTTTGCCCCTCCGATGATGTGTGAGTAGTTTACCACAGACCTACGGGTCCATAGCTAGTAGCTAGATGATTTATTCCCTTTGTTTGATCTTCAATACAATATTCTCCTCGATGTTCTTGGAGATCTATTCGATGTAATCTTTTCGCGGTGTGTTTGTTGGGATTCAATGAATTGTGAGTTTATGATCAGAATATCCATGAATATTATTTGAGTCTTCTTGAACTTTTTTATGCATGATTATTATAGCTCTGTATTTCTGTCTGATCTACTGATTTGGTTTGGCCAACTAGACTGATTTATCTTGCAATGGGAGAGGTGCTTTGTGATGGGATTCAATCTTGCGGTGATCTATATCCCAGTGATAGAAGGGGACAAGGCACATATTTGTATTGTTGCCATTAATTGTAAAATGATGGGGTTTATTCATATTGCTTGAGTTTACTTTGTCTACATCATGTCATCTTGCTTAAGGCGTTACTCCATTATTTATGAACTTAATACTCTAGATGCATTGCTGGATAGCGGTCAATGTGTGGGGTAATAGTAGTAGATGCAGGTAGGAGTCAGTCTACTTGTCTCGGACGTGATGCCTATATACATGATCATTGCCTTTGATATCGCCATTATTATTTGCTTTTCTATCAATTGTCCAACAATAATTTGTTTACCAACCGTATGCTATTTTCAAGAGAGAAGCCTCTAGTGAAAACTATGGCCCCCGGGTCTATTTTATCATATATTAAAATCTAAAAATACCTTGCTGCAATTTTATTTACTTTATTTTAGTTTATGTTTTTGTTTATCTATCTATAACTATGAGATTTGATCCTTGCAATTAACCGCCAAGGGATTGACAACCTCTTGTTTGCGTTGGGTGCAAGTATTTGTTATTTGGTGTGTAGGTACTGCTAATGAGGTGTTGCGTGGTTCTCCTACTGGATTGATAACCTTGGTTCTTAACTGAGGGAAATACTTATCTCTACTGTACTGCATCCTCTCCTCTTCATGGAAATCCCAACGCATCTCACAAGGTGCATGGCTCTGCGGTGACCTATTCCGTCTAGGGTGCCCAAACACCCAAGAGTAACAAGTTGATGTTGATGTAGAAGCCCGGGAAGCAAAACGATTTGGTGGAAGTGTAGATGGGGTGAATCTCCTCCTATCCCCAAAGTATTGTGGAGTTTGGGTGGTTGGGGAAGGAGATCACAAGATTTTTTATGCTTGGGAATATGGAGCAAAGCTTAGGCACAGAGTAGGGTGAGCAGGAGGAAGAAGGGGGTATTTATAAACCCACGGGAAAAAGGAAAGTTGCACAGCCGCAAACCCGGGCACCCAACGGTCCAAAGAAAATTGCCCGGCCCCTGCCCCAGGCGCCCGGGGGATGAAACCGTCGGCACCTGGACAGAACAGGAGCAGCGGCGCAGGGAGGGTCGGGCACCCGGGGGATAGAGAGGTGCGGGTGACCCCGGACACTCGGGCCCTGGGGCCTCAGGCACCTGGTCTAGGCCGAGGTCGGCCACCACCTCTCAGGTGACCCTGGCCCCCCGGGCCCGGACAAGGCCGAAGTGGCCACCACCCTCTTTGGTACCTCCAGGAACCCGGTCCTCTGGATGGGTGCACGTTTTCGGTGACTTCCGCTTCCGATAAAAACAAACTGGATGGGAGAAAAGTGTACTGGAAAGTTTTGGGTTCCCCAGCTCCGAAATCGCAGCAACTCCTCTTAATAGTACAGATGTTCCTAGGACTCAAAAAGAAACCAAAAAACTTTCCGAGAAGCCGAAGAACACCGTCTTTTTCCTTTCTGTATCGATGGGGCTATCGATGTTCGTAGGCACAACAGAGAAGCCAATGTCATGAGATAAACTTGACAACCGACATTAGTTCTCGCAAACTGTATTGTGATTAACACCAAAATCGTAATTGAGTGGCAATTGCACTTCAAGTCGCAGTGTAGCTAGTAGAGATGTTGAAACTATGATAGTAGCTTGTACTTTAATTTATTGGACCTACTCCTTATTACTTTATGTGTTATTTATCATTGTACGGTTACATCAACATGGATGATCCTCCGTAAACTTGATGAACCTTAAAAGGACTAATTATTATTATTTGGGTTCGCATCAATAAATATCGCTCATCCCGACTCAGGGATTGTAAGCCAAACATTGTATATGTATATCTATGTTTGATTTTCTTGGAATATGGACAAAACAATCATGAAGTCGGGATGACCAACATTTGTTCGAAGGGCAACATTCTCCATCCCTAACACATAGCAGTTTTGCTCCAATGGAATAGTTCGACAACTACTTGTCAGACTTCAAATCTTAGTAATCCTACTCCCGAATTCTTTGAAAAACTGGTGCGAAAATGAATCCAAATTGAAACATCCTACTTAGAAAGTGAGATATTGTTTTCTAGGATGTCTTTTCTGTATCAGTTTCTAGGATGTATTGACCTTTTATGTCCTACACTGCTAGTCATTTTTGCAGTAGTGAACCAAACATGCCCTATACTACTAGTGTGTTTAGAGCATCACCAAGAGATGCCCCAAAATAGTGGTGGTGCCCAAAAAAGTACTCCCTCCTATCCAAAATAAATATCCTGGTTTTAGTTCAAATTTGAACTAAAACCACGAAACCATGACATAAGTGTCGTGATTTTAGTTCAAATTTAAATTAAAACCGCGACACTTATTTTGGATTGGGGGGGGGGGGGGTGTCATTTAAGGCACTTTGAGACAAAAAAAAACCAGCTCTAGCAAATGTCGTATCTCTATTTGGCGTCAATTTTTTTTACAGTTGCCCAATTTTTTTGCTACAAGTGTTGCATATTTGTGGCACTCGTAGTTGCCGCCAGAAAACCGAAAAGGCAGTCGTGCGCAGCCAACCCTCTCCGCACATAGCTTTTGAAACTTCCCGTCCTTGAATCGCCCCCCAACCACGAACGATACCGCCACTCCATCGGCTACCCCCAGCCCCGCCGCCACCCTGCTGGCCATTCCCGTTGACCAATAGGTCTGCCACGACCCTCTCCGTCATTCTGGAAGCTCGAAACGCCGCCACCGATTCTGGTCGTTCCCCTACCCATCCGTCAGTTGAAAATCGTCACCGTCGCACCACCGCGGGCCGCCGAGGCCAATTAGAGGCCAGGAAACCTCAAATTGACCGGGGTGACCACCACCGTGGTGTGGCTCTGTTTGACGCTCAGGCGGCCGTGCGCCGCCGGAGTTGGCCGCACCCTTACTCCCCTGTGGCCACTTGTCCCTCCCGATGCCATCCCTAGTTGGGTCATCGGCCCCGGAGAGTTACGACGGCCAGAATTGAGCTTGGTGCCCTGACGACCGTTACATCCTTATGAGAGCACGCAAGCTGATTTTTTAGGGCATCTGTTACAACAACGACGACAAAAAAAAATCTGTGCCAAAAACCTTCTCTCTCCTACTCTAAAACCAGCAGCTTTTACATCGTCAATTAAGATGCTGTTTTTTTATGGTAGAATTAAGATGATGTTTTACACACGCAGACATCTAACGTTGCTATCCGTTGCAGTACTTTGTGTTGTGGACGTATGAGCAACCCGGCGAAAAGCAACGCAAGGCGTCCTTCATGCGAAGGAACACGGCACCAGTACCCTCCTGCGGCCCCCGGCCCCACTGGACAGGTGGTAGGCGCAGGTACGTTTGCAGGCACCACACTCCAGTCCAGCCTATCGTCGTCCCCTCCAACAGTTGTTGGCACCACCCGTCCGCCCGCCGGACCGTCCCACACTCCTGTTCCCTCCCTCCCCACCCAGCAAGACACCCCAAAAACAGTATCCCCGGCCGAGGGTTAAAAAAGCAAGCAAGAAAAGCCGCCGGAAGGATAAGGATCATGCTCGGAGTCGGAAAGAACAGTGGAGTGGCCTTTCATTCACGGCGAGGGCGCTGCCGGGGAAGCAGAGGAGCGAGCAAAGGCGAGGATCGAGGGAGGGGAGAGAGGACCGGACCTGACCTGACGACGTGACCCGCGGACCAATGGCGTGTGGGGTGGGGGCGGGTCACTTCCTGACCAGCTCGTGGCAGACACCTGGCTCCATTCCTGTGACACCCCCACGAGCCTTGCCACGGAAAAGTAGCCACTGCTCCCCCTACGGCTGTGCGCGGTGCAGCCCTGCCCTACCACGGCCGCCAGTGACAGCTAGCTAGCTCAGCTGCGCTCCTAGTCCTAGTACTCCTACTACTCCCGGCTCCTGTACGGGGGTGCTCCGTCTCTGCATTTCTTCCATAAGTAGTAGCCAAGTTGCTCGCCCCGGCCCGTAGTCCTTTGCGCAAAGAGGAAAAAGGGAGCTCCTCCCACCCCCCGACCGACGCCGCCCGCCGCAGATCTATTGCAACACCTGTAAGCTTCTCCGCCTCCCGAGTTTCTCTCGCCTTCAGCTCGGCTAGCTAGGGTTTCCCTCTACCTAGCTGGCTAGCTTCTTCTTCCTCAGTCCTACCTCGGTTCTTACTGTTGCTGCAGCAGCGACTGTGGGGAGGGGAGGAGGGGAACAAGGGGGAAGAGAGGATGGCGGGGAAGAGGGAGAGGATTGCGATACGGAGGATCGAGAATCTGGCGGCGAGGCAGGTCACCTTCTCCAAGCGCCGGCGGGGCCTCTTCAAGAAGGCCGAGGAGCTCTCCATCCTCTGCGACGCCGAGGTCGGCCTCGCCGTCTTCTCCGCCACCGGCAAGCTCTTCCAGTTCGCCAGCTCCAGGTACATCATCTCTATGCATAGCTATCAATTGATCTCTCCTCGATCACCTACTTTTGTATGCACTTTCAATCTGACTCGCTTCTTGTTTTATCTGGTGTCTTAATCGATTACATACATTTATTAGTCCTCAGATTTTCTTCCTTTTCTTTTGAGGAATCATTTGTCCCAAGTTTTGATTCTTGACTTTTTGAGATCGGTTTTTACTATCTATAACAGTTTTTGTCCACGGATTGATATTTGATGTGCTGGGCTACTACTCACTCGATTTTCGTGTTACAAATTAGTTAGAACACGGGTGTTTTGGTACAACATATACTTATTTCGAGGTTCTTTTCGCATGTTCGACTCTTTTTCTCAGTGCCTATAACAATGACTCGTAGAGTCAAAGCAGTCAAAGCATGTGTAGATTCTCTAATGCTTAATAAAATATTTTCTTTGATTTGGTGTTTATAATATATATGTTTCGCCACTGTTCTTCTATTATGACATGTGGGAGAGTTCACAAAGAGAGGGAGGATTTTCTTTTGGTAGTGTACCTAACCAGTAAAATTAACTATGTGTGGTCTCCTCTTTTAAAAACGCAATGTTTGTTCATGCTCAACTTTTTATTATGCATTGTATTTGGACAGACAAGTCTCTTTTCTACCTCTTTTTTTGTTATGCTTGCCGTTGTTCTAGGATTAATATATGTTCAGATAAAAAAAGAATTAATGTCCACTTCATATCTTTCCTGGACCAGAACTACTCCAAACTCGGGCAACATGTACTATGCAGCTTATTAGCATGTACTCCCTCCCTTCCAGAATATAAGGTGTATTGGTTTTCGTGCAAGTCAAACATTTGAATGTTTGACCAAGATGATAGAATAAAATAACAAAATCTACAATACCTAATCGGTAAAATATGAAACTAGTTTTCATGATGGATCAAATGTTATAAATTTTGTATTATGGATATTGATACATTTTCCTAGAAAATCTGTCAAACATGCACTCGTTTGACTTTTGTAAAAACAAATATACCTTATACAAAGGAACCGAGAGTACGACTCTTTTGCAGTTTTAAAAGCTGTTTTTTTGGACAACATGGTATCTAACAAAATAAATAAAATAATAATTTTGAAGGAAAATTTACAGATTCCCTTTCAAAACACCCAATACCATTTTTTGTAAATGATCAAAATTTGTAGTTTAATTAGGACTTTATGTCCAGACTAAGCGGACTTTTTTATTTGAATTGAAAGGAACATATAAGTATAAGTTAGTAATTGAAGATCGGTGGCCTTGTTCCAGTCACAACTATTCAATAATAATTTATGTGTAAAATGGAACAATAAGAGCTAGGATATGTAATTTGAGATATTACAAATGCTGAAGTAATACAATGTTTTACAAGGTAGAGCAGTTTGATGATTATGATATGTAATTTTGGGCCTACAAATGCTAAACAAATTTTATGTGGAAGAGGTTGAAAACATGCGTTTGTGCCAAGATCAAATTGGTAAGTTTAAATGGAGTATACGGAAAATACTGTTAACTAGTGCATGTCTCCTTAACTATGCATGCTTGCATAGCATGAAGGCTATAAGTTGTATTGTAAATTAATCCCATGCATAAAATGAATAGAAGCAAAGTGCATATGGTAAACTAGCTACTCCCTTCATTTAATTATATAGGACATTTTTGCAAGTTAAAACAGTTTGCAAAAGCATTTTGTATTATGAGACGGAGTGAGTAGTGGTCATATGACCTTTCTGCAAAATCATTATTAGTCACGACTGATCAGAGATGCGCGCGTATGCATGGTAAAGTAGTAAGAGTAGTTATGACTGGACAGAGATGTGCTGCGGCATGATTAACATGTTGGAAACAAATTATGGTGTTTCAGCAAAATTTATTTAATAGATGCAAAAGTTACAATCGTCCCATCTTTTTTTTTGCGGCGACAATCGTCCCGACTTAATGGAGTAATATCATTGTTTTGTTTTTTGCGGGAGGAATAATATCATTGTTAGTTCCAGGGAAAATGCTTGTGCATGACATAAAAAGTGAATGGCTTTCTTGTATAAAATAAATGCCCATGAGGTGTTTGTATGATTTTTCTTGTCTTTTCATGGATAGTGGATTCTGTATTCACTGACTCGAGTTGGCCTGTGCATGACATGATTTGTCAGTACGCATGCATGCATGGCTTGTTTAAAGCTACATGCGTACTCGTGTAGAATTAATGGCCAGGACTCTTGGACAAAAATGGTTAAAAAGATTGACCGGTCCAATCAAATATATGACCCCTGAACAGATTCCGTACTGTGCTCGGCAGCATTGCTCATCGGAATTCATCCCAGTATCAGTCCAAAGTTTTTCCATCTTTTCACGTTAGGCTGATGTTGATGCAATGATATTTAATAGCCAAACTTTAATAAGTACTGCCTCTGTTCCTAGATAGAAAACGTTTTGTCGGTTTAATTTAAACTGCAAAATTTTCCTATATTTGGGAACAGAGGTAGTAATAATTAACCATCTCATAGGACCTTTTTTAGTTTGATGTAAGCATAGAAAACTACAGTGTATATAACGTTCATTTGAGAAGCATATCAGAAGCAGATGTTTTACTAGCTATATGTACACGCCCGACCATCTAATAAAGAGACGTGATGTTGATTGTATGTAACGTTCCTGTTTTGAATTAATCAAGATATCACCTTTCCCCACACACACGAAAACAACCACTTTGCTATATCCGCCCGAATATCTAATGAAGAACACAGCCCGGGCAGATATATTTTTATTAAGATATATTTTTGTTAAGATGCCATTATTAGATTTGTCTTAAAGTATATGCTGATATATTTTTACGAGTTTTTTTAAGCAACGCATAGGAGCTCTGGCTCTTTATTTTGTAGAAAAAAAACGACCTTAATAACTAGATAACATTTGTCACACTGCTATGAGAATTTAAAGCAATAAATTTGCCGAGAATAAAAGAATATATGAAAATAATAACCGGTCCTTCACATATCCTTCACATTCTCGTCATATGTGAACGGTAGCAAACCTAGCAGTAAATGGAGGGTGGCTTGCATTGTCTTGTGACCTTCTAGCCTTGGTAGAATGATTTGTTGCTGAAGAGAATAAAAAATAAAAATTGATGGTGATGATGATGATGATGATGATGTGGCGGTATTGCATGTATTGGAAAATATGGTCACCTATTTAGTTATATATAGGATATGTAAAGCGAAAGTAATTCCTCGGTTGAATGGATAATGTGATTAGCATTATGTGAATATACTGAAGAAAATTTATCCTAGAAAATGTTCATCAACGAAAACGCCATGCACTAACCCTTGAGTTCGGTATATTGAATATTGTAGCACGTTTTTTTGGTTTCATTTCACTCCAACTGTCTCAACTATAGCATTGTTGTCATGCAAAGGCCGGGTGTCGCTCAATCTGTTTGTATCCGCTTGATGCTACATTTTAAGTTAATAAAAGCACTCTTTATCAAAAAGGGTCCAAAGACCTGGGAAATGGCCTTTGGTTCTTGGGTGTATATGTAGGGAAAAAAAAGTTTTGCACTACCATTTAAATTTTCACGAAGACCCCCCAAGGGCAAAACATACAGATTGGGGGTTCTTCCTTTGCAAAAAAATTTCACGGGTACAATAGAAGGACAACTTTATTTGAAAAACATTTTCAGAATTTTTTATTTATTTATTTTCCATAGAGAACACCCAGGAACCAAACGTCTCTATCCCCAAAGACTCAATGCACAGATAGTTACAACTCTGTTGTCGTAGTGCCACCAAGTTTCCATGTGGTTGTGCACGTGCCCAATGCATTGACATCTCCTAGTGATTATTACCTACTATATCACTAGCGGCATATTTCAACTTTCAAGCCACCGGTTTCAAGGGCATTAGTGGCATTATCATTATTTACTTCAAAACAATTTCATACATTTGTCAAATGCATGCAGAACGTTTGAACTAACATGAAAGTTAACAGAACGACAGTATGAAATTGATGAACAGAAGGTTATGGGTAATTTCGAAAAATATGGATTATTTGTGCAACCTATGTTCTCTCTCCTTCACGGTCCACTTGAAAAATCTGTGTATTACTTTGGAAAAAACACTCTTCTAACAGTCCACAAGAAATGAGAACAATTAGATCTCTCTTTCAGTTCTCTGTTCTTTTTTTGTGAAAAAGGTATCTGATGTTCCATGTTTTTCTTTTATTTTCCAAGTTGTTTTAGAATGTTTGATATGCACCCAGAAAGAGATTCTACTAATGTTCCTACCAGATTTGTCATCAGCATATTGCCATCACATTAAATTTAGAAACATCTATATTAGGAATACATCAAAGTATAATATTGGTCGAATAGTACAAAAGGGGAGAAATGAGAGTTGAGACACTACTAGATCAGATCGAAAATGCTTGCTTTTGTGGATTCTCTAAATTTCTGGTAGTAGCATCTTCACAAAAGAAAGGTTGGGCAGAAAACCAGCCTTTACATTTTACACCCTGGTTAATTTGATTTTTCTACTCTACTAAAGCATGAACCAGATTATTGATCGGTATAACTCTCATTCCAAGATACTTAAGAAAGCAGACGAGCCATCTCAGCTGGACTTGCATGTAAGCTCAAACACATCCAGATCGATTTACATATGCATATATGTAATTCATCTAATTTCTGTTATTTGGTAGGAGGACAGCAATTGTGCAAGACTAAGGGACGAGCTTGCAGAAGCAAGCCTCTGGCTCCAGTAAGTGTATACCCTTTTTCTTTCATAAAACATTAGTGATAAACTGAATAAAGTATATCTACAGTCACTAAGCTGGGACCGTATTTTAGACAGGGAGCTTTCATTGTCTCAAAACGTTGCATTAAGGCAATACAAGCGCAAATAATTCACGCCCAGACTTTACATAGGTAGGATGTGCACAGCCCAAAAGAAGCAATACAGTAACAGAAAGATTAGACAAAAATCTGCCTGATGTGATGTAGGATTGATCCATAAGCCATACTGCTATCCATGTTAGGTAAAGGTTTCCTTGGACGTTTGCTTTGTATGCACACGTAGCGCATAAGTAATGCCCAATTCTTTTGGCCGATTCTCCCATAATCGAACCTCCATCCAGCTTCTCTCAGAATCTTGAACCTATATTTTCTTGATAATCCTAGCTGTTTACATCCTAATTAGGTAGGATTGTGAAAAATAATATATGTTCAAGATTCTGGGAGAAGCTGGGGGGAGGCCCGGTTCTTAAGATTCCAAGAGAATCGGTCAAAAGAACTGGGCCTAAATCACATTGCTCCATTCCATGAGTAGACTGTACACGAATGGAGCAATTGCTTACTTGGTAGATAAATTATAGAGGAGAGGTTCTTTTCTTTTGTCGACACAATATCACTACTACATAGCCAAGTGACCACCACATCGCCAGCGCGTAGACCAGGATGGAAGAGCTAAGCTTTGCCCCAATGTCACATCACTATTGGAAAAAAATTATGCACCGAGCAGGCCCTCGGCAAAGACATGTCGTTGCCGAGACACCACTAAACGGAGCTCGGCGAACAGAAAAGACTCGGCAAATGTTAAATATGCCGAGAACTAAACAGTAAGTCACGACAATGAGGTGACTTGTGGCATGTCCGCTTGCGCTTGACGGCTCCATGACGTCTGGAGTATGTTTGCCGAGAGCTCAGCTCTGGGTGAACACATGGTGGCCTCCTACGCACCGACTGTTCCGCTCTGATACCATGAAAGTGTTTAGAAATATTTGTCACACTTGGGCTTTTCCATTGCATGTTAATATATAGACAAATATTAAAATTCTAGCCACAAATGGGAGATCACAATAATAATGATTCTCCTCAATTTAGGGGATTAGGAGATATGTCACGATACGTGAATTAATAGTCTAACAACACTCATGGGAAAGATCTGTCACATGGCAACCACCGTCTCCATCTCGAAGCCGTCAAGTCACTTTATTTTATCAACAACCTTCCTTTGGTTCTCGACAAGGTTTATGCCGAGTGTCTGACAGACGGTTCTTGGCAAAGTTCTGTTTGCCTGAGGGGTGTACGTCGTATGCCTTTTGCCAAGAGCAGTTCTCGGCAAAGGTGTTGCCAAGTTTTTTTTTGGCCTTCACCGAGTGTCTTGGGCACCCGACAAAGTATGTGATTCCAGTAGCGCATAGCCAATTAAAAAATGGTGATATTGTGAGACGGATACAATTCAGGCGCCACCTGAATGACATACGTCCAAGAAGAAGAATTAACCTTTCTCTAATTGGGTCCCCTTAAGAATCTTGTTCAGAATTGTAGAGGGACATGGAATCTATATATGATCTCTCTCTCTTTCTCTCTCTCTCTCTCCACCTTTCCAAGGCATAGAAAATAAGATCAATGAGTTGTGGTCTTAGTCATTTCTTCTTCCCTAGTACAAGGTAGAGTACCATCATACCCTTCTAGCTTCGAATGCCAGTTCGAAGGTTTAGAAAGAAGGTTTTCCAATTTAGCATGTCTACTCGTGCAATGTGGCATTGAAAGTGATGGTGTTTTGTTCTTTCATCTTGTGATAGAAATAACACTGCATACTTCTTTGAAATTGTGTTCTTGAGGTTGCGTCAAATTCATTCCTTTGTGAAGGTACCAAAGAAATTGTTTAATTTCTAGAGGAACATTAAGTTCCATGTTCTTTACTATGACTGGTACATCACAATGGACAAGAGCCGGTTCATTTAGTTGACTGAGAACACCACTACAGAAACGGGCTTTGGAGGCGGTTTCGTTACATGGGCTGCCTGCAGTTCCTTATACCGCCTTAAAGCCTATGTCGCTAATACTCCTTCCGCCAGAGGCTATTTCTAGAACCGCCTCGAATGCATGGGTACCGTGAGCGGTTTCCAATGACTAACTGCCTCTAATGCTCTCATCCACGGAGGCGGTTTCCCCTTAACACCGTCTCCATTTTTAGCTTCAGGGATGTCTATTTTCTTTCATTTTGTACCCAGCCTTAGTACTGAGTTCAGATAAAATTACTATTTAACACTTAGCATACTATTCCATAAAACATCACATGAGTTCACATATAGTACCACTTAAAACATGAAACAAGTTCCATAAGACACAAAACAAAGTTAAGCATAGTCTTAAACATCACATAAATTGCACACTTAAACATAGTCCTATGGTTCAAGAAGCAAAAATGCCACCACCATCTCTAGGATCTTCACCATCTCCGGCGGCTGCAACACCACCGGCTCCAGCACCTCCTCCAGCGGCAGAATCATCACCTTATTTGTTAGAAAGAGGAGGCATGATCTTAGTCGGTGTTAGGCCATACACTCTAAAACACGTGACCTGAGCTTTGAAACCTTGGTTTCCATCATAATTCTTGGCTTTTGTGTGAGGGTGCATTGATTCAAGTTGGGGCCTTGAACATGGAAAACAGAGAATGCGCTCTTGAAATTGAGAATGACAACATATTTTTTTGACCAACAATGATAACATCTTTTGATATAACGATTAGCAACCTTGGAAGTCCAAATGACCTAAAAGTTGATGGAGAGCATAGGCAACAACACAGGAAGGTGAAAAAATGGTGCTCCTGGCCTTCAATATGGAAACATTGTTGACAATATCATATTGCACATCTAGCTGAAACTAGCATAAGTTATAACGATCTAAGGAGGAAAATCTTACAACTAAAAAGGCAAGTAAATAGCAGTTTAGAATAGATAAATACCCACATCAGCACAACGACGGTAATTTTGGGGCATTACCAAATCTAAGAGCAGGTGTTTTGCACCATTTACTCATATAAGAGCATCAAATAGTTGTAAATACCAAGAAAAGCTAGAAGAAGGTACATGGACTTTGACTTTAAAAAATAGTTAATTTGACGTCTTTCACCTTGAAGTAAAATTGACAAGTAATCTCATGAATGAAAACACGTTTATTCGATAGAGAAAAACTCAATCCTGGGGAAAAAATCATCTAATTTTCCTGTGGTCTTTTCCTTTGGATCAAACGGGTGAATAATGTCACCATAGGAAAATTTCCTAATACTATGATTTTTCTCTACTTTCCCATTGAATCAAAAAAGCCCTATAGAGTACAAACTAGCACAGAAGATGTGAACAAAATTATCTTAGCAGTTTCAGTGTCACCAAGAGTCTTGTTAGGATTCATGCTTCCGGAATGTGAGTCATAGACCTCGAGCGAAGGCAGTGATACCGTCAATCTTTCGTTCTTTCCTGGCGACTCGACTTCGTCTCAAGTCCATGAAACAGAATGAGTGGGTCTAGAGTCCATCCTCACACAGTTGAAATGTTGCTCCTCCCTTCTTTCCAAAAGGCTAGTGGTCACTACCATGATACAAAAGAAAGTGGATTCAATACCAATAGCTCAGGAAGAAACAATTGGTTAGGATCCGCAACAAGGGTTTAGAGATATGCTATTACAAAAATGGTCTACAAGAACTGATGCCTATAATCCATAGGAAACACGAACCTTCTTTCTTTGTGACGAGAAGAGCCGGTGAGGCATGAACTAGGTTGTAGAGTATCAGTCTTTGATGGACACATTCACTTCAAATGAAAAACAAAAGCAATAAGGAAATGAACAAAATTCACATGGAGAAATTGGTTCCTACTTATAGGAGTGCACACGGATAAGATCAATCAAATATCAAAGAATCCTACCTCGGAAACGCTCTCGCGGCTATCAACACGGAAGACAGAGAAAGAAAGAGAGAAGAATCTGTGAGGAGTAGAAAACGAGAGGAGAATAGAGGGAAATGCACGGGTTATGCGAGGGGTGGGGAAATTAAAGTGTTGCATGCCCATAAAACCAAACTATTCGCCGGTTGCACAAACTCCCCTGCAACCCAATGTGGTTGGTTTCTTCCCGCGCCCTCAGCCCACCCTAGACCCCTCCACTTCCCAATGTTGTAGCCTCTCACTGTATTGTTTGCAAATGAGACAAATATGGAGGATACTTTTGAGATGCCCTAACCAAGTTCCTTCAGGGCAAGGTGGAGGCACAAGGCGCGGCGACGCACCATGGCGATCACGCGGGGTCGCAAGCTACACCAAGGCCACACGTCAATGACTGAGCGGCTTGGCGGTGCCGGATTTAACATCCTGCGGTGTGAGGCTATGGGCTGAGGAAGCTGAATACATAGGTGTTGAAATCCCGCAGACGGTTCTACCTATGAAACCGCCTTGAGTACCTACCAGCTCCAATCGGTTTCAAATTTCAGCCGCCTTCGACACTTACTGCAGATGGTTCAAAATTTTCAATTGCCTCGACCATAGAAATAACCACCACCTCTGGATTGTTACAACTGCTTTGTAACTAAGGGACATAGCCGCTTGTAGAGCCTCCGTCACTTACTGCAGATGGTTCAAAATTTTCAACTGCCTCGACCATAGAAATAACCACCACCTCTGGATTGTTACAACTGCTTTGTAACTAAGGGACATAGCCGCTTGTAGAGCCCACTTCTAATGCTTGTTTTTCATAGTAGTGGAACTGTCTACTTTGGTGCAAATTATAGTAGAACTCGGTGTGGCCTTCTAAAATTAGAGATCCACCACCTACCAAGATGTGTATTCCACGCCACTAAGTCTAAGGGCCAAGCAAGTCCCTCCTAAAAGCTATGTTAGGAGATAAGGAATTCAAAACTTGTTCAATTATGTCACATTTGTATGTAAAAATTGCACCTATGTTGGATACTGGTCTCAGAGTGGTGGATTGTCTAACCACTCAGTGGTGCATTTTCCAACTGCTTATCCTCCTAGAATATAAGTATTTGAGCATCACTCGTGTTAAATGCACCAAACCATAAGTAGTAACACTTGAATCTCATTAGGCCAAGCCTAAGAGCCTCTCAGCATCCATTGAACTCAAGAGTGCTTTTGAGCAACGTATTTTTTCCTCAAAACATCTTGCCATGCACCATCCTCGTAAGAAGCTTGAAGAGCCATATACTGAGAAACATTGAGTTTTCCCTTCAAGATCTTGGATTCCTAAACCACCACGATCTTTGTCCAACAAATATCTTTTTCTTTCATCGTCACTCTGCAAGGAAAACCCGACTGCTACATTCCTTTTAGAATTTGTAAGAATGGCATCATGTAAAGTACCATGTTGCTAATGGTGAGCCGTCCCCCTAATGACAAAAGTTTTCTTTCCAACTGTTGAGTCGAGTAAAAATTCATTCCTCCACATGTCTCAAGTCTGTATTTGAGAATTTCTGGTAATGAATCGGGATTCCCAAATACTTGATCGGAAACTGACCACACGCTCGCGTCTGAAAAGTTCGGTGTACTAAGATGTGCAATCTTGGGCTTCCTCGAAGCAGAACAACCAACTATTATGGAAATTGAATTTAACAACCGAAAGTTTGCTCGAAAGCACAAAACACAAGCTTGGGATTTTTTATCCTTGAAGAGTATGTTCCTTAAAAGAGAATTGTACCATCAATGTATTGTAAGATGAGAAGTCCACCTTCCACTAGTGGTGGCACCTTTACCATCTTCCTTGCATGCTTTTCAAGGTTCATGCCATGATCTTACATAACATTTGGGATTGGGGATCCCCCTGTCAAATAGCCTTTTGTCTGAAGTACTGACCAGTATCACCATGACTTATATGGCTACACTACCTCCACACACAAAGTTATTCACCCATGCACACAATTTTTTGGACAAGTCCTTCATTGTTAGGGTCTATGTAGTAAGGCCATTTGAATTTTTCGTAGGCCTTCTAGAAGTCAATCTTCGAAATGAAGCCACTCAAATACAGCTAAACCAATTTGCCCAATGTGGCATAAGGTTGACCGCTTTGATCGGGGATTGGGCATGCTAACATGGCACTGGAACACAACAAGATGAAAGGAACAAGAGTGAGAATATAACCGTATTGCCGAAGTGTCAACTCCTCCCCAAAAAGCACCACCAACCCCTCCACCTACCGCAACCCCCTCCCTCCTAATACATCCGCCATGAAGAGGACCCCCTACCTCTTGTATGTCATTATCCTCCCTCTCTCGTTGTTGGCGTCATTGCGACATCCATCTATGATGATGCTACATGTGACCTTGCCAAGTCAATGTTTATGTCTCAGTGACGTCACAGGCAATTGTGTTGGCTTGGGGTAGTCCATGTCATATGAAACATGGATGTGGAAACACCCTCTTCCATGGACATTGCGCATCGGGGCGGTGACGGGCAAGTGACCCTATTCCTCTTGGCGACTACCAACCTATTGCTTCACCACTCCCTCGCGATGTACAAGAGTTGTATAGTGATACAATGTCCGCCCCCCCCCCACACACACACACACATACACAAAACCCCTCAACCCCCATCAGTGAGTCTATTGACTCCCCTTGCCTTCTCCGCTCTAATGGACGGAGATGGCGGAACAGTGAATCTTGTTTCCTGGTGTGTATGCTTTGTATCGACATGACAAAACTTGGTCAACCCAGTGAACCGTACGCCACGCTACGCAAAGAAGGAAAAGCGTAGTTGTCACTTAAACCACCTTAGTGGTCGTAAATCCTAATCCACACTTCCCTTTTGGGAAAGTTTCCTTTTTTGGCAAATTTATGAAATATATGTGTAAACTTACAAAATAATATGGACCTTTCAAAATTCTGGAAACATTCAATTTGACCTTTCAAAATATGACTTCCAAAATGAAGTTTAAAAAAATCAACTTTTAGAATTTAAACCGCAAAGATTTTGAACTTCCAAAAATTCTTGAATCTTCATACAAAGAAAAAAGCCAGACCGACATGGGCCCCACACAAGAGAGGGAGAGAGAGAGAGAGGGGAACACATGTGTGGGCCCGCATGGGAAAAGAGACAAAGGTGACCACCCCAGTGTTGGTTGTAGTGCGGGTAGGCACAAGGGAGGAATGGGAATCTCAGAATAACATATGGTCCAATATGTGATTCTCCTTTGATGGATTTCTACTCCAATATAAATTATATAATTCACTAAATAAACTTTACATGAAGACTTATGCATCCTCAACTAGTTCAGCTTTTGTAGTCGTTTGACATGTGCCATCTCATTCCTGCAGGCAGATGAGAGGAGAGGAGCTCCAGAGCTTGAACGTCCAGCAGCTTCAGGCCCTAGAGAAGAGCCTCGAGTCCGGGCTCGGCTCCGTTCTGAAAACCAAGGTACGTGCGCCGGGTGCATGACAATATCAACCTATGTAGCGATGGTCTTGGTTTTGAAAACCAAGGTACACGTGCTCCCTGTTCAAGAATTCATTCGATAACCAGTTAACTTGCCGATTAATCCCTACTTGTAGGTCACCGAATAGCCTATGAATCGTCCGACTAATTAATTAAATGACCGATTAACTTGCTGATTAGCCTATTAATCCCCTACTCACGAGTTAACTGAGCAGCTATCAGTTAACGATTTTCTCAACAATGCCATGCGTGACAATATCAACCTATCTAGCGATGGTCTTGGTTTTCTGACGATGATTTCCGGATTGCAGAGCCAAAAGATCATGGACCAGATCAGCGAGCTAGAAAGAAAGGTAAGAGCTTTGTGCCTCCAGGACCCGAATATTCGTGTGGGGAACTTCAGAGAAATTGTAGCTCAAACTCTCCGGTTTTCGATGTTTGTTTCGCTAACATGCCGCTCGTGTTGTTGAACAGAGGGTGCAACTGATAGAGGAAAACGCAAGGCTAAAGGAGCAAGTGAGTCCCTGCAAATATTATTCCCCCCTCTCCTGCGTGTTGTTTCCATTTCTGTGCATTCCGTTTGTGATGGAGCGATGGTCTGAAGCTGCAGGCGTCCAAGATGGAGATGCAAGTCGTCGCTGATTCACCGGTGGTGTACGAGGAAGGACAGTCGTCTGAGTCCGTCACCAACACGTCGTATCCGCACCCTCCCCCCGACACCGAGGACAGCTCTGATACCTCTCTCAGGCTCGGGTGAGTTCTTGCCACAAGCACTATCTGTACCATAAGCCAAGTCCAATCTGAAAGAAAATTGCATTCATAATATGAGCTGTGTGTGCTGCAGATTACCACTCTTCAACTCAAAGTGATTGGCTGGAAATTATCTGAAGCAAAGTGGTGCTTGGTCACAACAAGCTCCTGAATCGAACCGCGCGCTGCATCGAATAAACAGTTTGAGTGCGCTGGATGATGTGTGTAATCTAAAAGAAGACTGGCTTCTGTTATATATAGTATAGTGTGGCACAATAAGAGAACAGGTTCTTTTGATATTACCTGCTACTGGTTTTTCCCGTCCTTGTCCTGTGCAGGGTTTTAGTAGACCCCTGAGTGTCCATCAGAACTCTGAGTTGCTTCAACCCCTGCAAGTAAATCAACCACTGGCACAGTGGCATATTGATTTCAACATAAGAAGAAAAAAGTTTGTTATGATGTTCTTGAAGAAGCAAACTTTGTTTTTCGAGTCTTCAAGAAGCAACCTGTCCGTCCGTCGTCCTTTCTGGGAGGAAGAACCTCCCTGCTACTGAGTAGTGGGAACAAATAGAACAGGATTAAAAGTGGCGATTGCAAGAAAAAATGTATGTCCTTTGCACTTGTTAAACAGGATTAGTTAGCATCAGTCACCTCTCCTGCTTTAGAAAGGCATAAATGTCCAGTACCTAATGTCTTTTCGATGGCAGTAAAGTGAGATATCAGCTTTAGTAGCTTCAACTTTAGATCAGACATCAACTAGCTTTATTAGCTTTCGATCAGAATGTTAGAGTGGCAGATCAAGTTTGTTCAGTAGCACTGGAATGGTTCCTGATTCTCTGACTTGCATTTGAGACTAAGCAAAACTGCAGCTAGATCTTTGCATAATATTTCCCAGATAAACAAGAAGATTGGGCAGCTGAACTTTAAAAAGTTTAGGGGTTGTAGATTTTCTGTCATATTAATTTTCATTAGCTTACAATTAAAAAACATTGTTTGTGAAATGGATCATTTTTTGGTCTGCTCTCCATTTTATATTGCCCTAATTAGATTAATTAAGCCTCTAAAGCCCAGGAATTGTAGTACAGTTAGTGCAGTTAGTAGAAGGGCAGAGCCCAGGAATGCAAGATGCAGAGGAGAGACGCGAGAGTCCAAATGGTTCAACTTTCAACTTCTTAATTTATTGCATAACCAGAAGCTACATCAGACGGCAGCGATCTACGGCCACGAGAGTCAGGTGGCGCAGATGGCTGCTTCATCACGAGGGCCTGAGGCTCTCTTGCAAAGAAACTGTAGGAGGACCCTTCAGAAGCAGTAAACACCTTGCCTGGTGCGACCTCCCTTGCTTTCCCCAGCAGATGTCCAGAGAAATGATCACCCCATATGTCATAAGTGAACTCTTTCTTCAGTGCAGTGACACCCTCATCTCTCTTCACAGCCTTATCTTTCATCAGGTTGGAGCCAGGAGCACGAGCATGCGGAGCAATTGGGGAAGATGCAGCCAACAATGGTGAGCGCCATGCTGTGGTCAGTGCAGTGGATGAAGCCAATGGGTTTACAGATGTCGCCCGAGGTGCAGGTGGCTGCTCCTTGGCAGTTTGGGACCAGCCATTCTTCACTTTGTTATTCCCAGTTAATGGTGCCCTTGCTTCGACATCAAGTCTACTCTCGAGTTTGTTTCTGTGCTTCGGTTCAGATGATGCTCCAGAAAAGGACCAGCCTTGTTTAGGGGTTAAACTCGGTGACAACGGTGAAGATGGTGTTGAGTTCCCGCTGTGGCTGCTAGAAACCTCAAATTTTGCTGCCAGTCCTGCACCACCAACTTTTCGCTTCCTTCGCCTCCCTTTGTCTCGAGCAACTCTGATAGTAAGGTTCCCGCTAGTTTCTGTAACTTCCGTTGATACCTTGTCTTCCACAGGATTAGCTGGGGACACAGATATAGCTGAAGTTGTATTCTGTTGTTTATCTGGATTGCTCTTGGCATCTTTCTTTCGGGGGCTATCAAGAGTACTAGGAGGGCATTTCTCAGGAGGAGCTTCTTCAGCTTTTCTGTGTTCCCTTATCGGCCTGTCAGCAATGCATAATTAGTCAAACATAAATCAACTGATATTGGAAAAATATGATAAAACAACGTTATTGGTCAATTTTTTTACCTGGAAGTTTTGTTGCTACCCTGAGGAAAAGAGGGCTTAACAGTCTTATTGATGGCATCTTTCCTGTCAGCAATCTTGACATAGTAGTCTTGAGAGTTCGCTGACAAAGAATACGGGGCACCACGAACAATGACCACAACAAACAAGAGGACGGTTCCGAAAAAGAGTATCAATGCTTTCCAATGGATTGATCTGAAGTAAGACCTTTTGCACTGCTTAAGCATACAGACAGGAACATTTGCAGTCATAGGGATTACGAAGATGCCAGTAGTCATAGCTAGCTCAAGATCTCGCTGAACCTTAACTGAAGAGAAGTCAGCTTTAAAAGAAATGAGCATTCTTATTGATTCACTTGGCGCTAAGCTAAATCCCTTGCAGTTGTTCACCGTAAATCCATCCAAACCACAATCAACTCCAGAAACTTTTACCTTTGTGACTCGAAGAGGAAGGTCACCACTATTTTTAACATGTATCTCCTTGGACAACTGCTGACTGCACGAAGGGCTGGGGATCTCGGATTTGGACAGTGTTGAGTTGTCGTCAAGATTAGACCCAAGGTTAAATTCTAGCTTCCAAACAGCCTCAGGTCCCTCTAAAAGGGCAATAGATTGCCAGCCACCAGGTGCTCGAAGAGGTAACCATTCCAAGCCTGACAGATTGTTTCTAATCAAAGCCATGCTTGACCACATGCACCGATTTGAAGGACGGAAAACAATGGGACCAAGTACAGCGCTTGTCAAAGGACCAAGATAGGTCTCAGTAATTGCTTTGCTACCTAATGAGAAACCAAATCTAGTTTCTGTCGAGTCAATTTCTGGAGATCTGCTTGAGAAAGTGTGTTCACATTCGTCGTTTACAGTTCTGCACTGGCCAATGATTTCCTCAGAGTTCAGTACCAGCTGCATGGACACATGTTGCTGGCTTGGGTTATGGACGGTTATCCATTCAGAAAACTGTGATCCAATTTGCACGACAGGAAACACCAGCTCATGATTTGTGAGAACAGAGATCCCAGTCATTGTTCCATGAGATCTCCAATTCCTAAGTACCATGTCATCAGCTCTGATTGCTCCCCTGATTGTTGGCTGCAAATTATATTACAAAATTGTATGAGAATATTACAAAGCAAAAATATTAAATGCATACAGGTGGAAAATACTTGATACAATTTAGCAGTTTGCAAAGAGTTACCAACTATTGATATCTATGACAGTCGAATACTAGATCAATACGCAACTATCGTAAAATATATAACGAGAGCAAGACTGCATAATGTGCCTGCTTTTCTCTATTCCCCCGCTTACTCTTCCAAACAGATGGTTAAGACTAATGACAACCACAATAAGGGCCTTACAAACTTTCTTTAATGCGATAATGGCATGTGTTACAGAAAACATTAAAGCAGTAAGGTTAACATACCAACATGAATTTACAGCCTGCATGAGATTAACTTTACCGGTTTAAAAGAGAAAATGATATGCTGGGCTGATGAAATTAATGAACAGGGTAACACATGACAGAGTGATATCATTATTCATTACTGGGTTCATAGCATAGATTATGTTGTAAGCATTGAATGCTTCAAAACAGGTCCTAGTCCAGCTAGGAGAACAACACATAAAACCAACTGAACAGCACAAGGTTTTATATTACCTTCATGTTATGCGGGCCTTCTGTTTCTATGATGCTGCCCAAAGATCCTGTCCTTGAGTTAGCAGAGGTCTCTTCAGAATGTGATTCAGCAAATGGCTCATCAGATTCAGCAACAACAGCATTGGTTGTATAAGAAATAGGTGCACGCATTATATCTTGGCAGGGTATCACAATTGAACTACCAAGGGAACTGTTTGTTTCGACTACTATATTGCAGTTGTCAAATGAAATACCCTTTGGAACTGAAGCAGTATATCTTATCAAAGCTATATCTGTTACGGTGTCAGGGAAGAGTATCAAGCCATTCAAGTACTTCAACTGAAAGATCATCGGGCCATCCCTGTTATCCCCAGTTATACTCACAACCTTCAGTAACTCTGCTGCATCATTCCGTAAAGAAAGGGAATATATTGACCCATTTCCAGCACAAGATGATATTCGCTCAAACGTGACAGAAACCAAGTTTGTGGAATCATAGTAGGTGCGCGTGTGTACCTCTAGTTCAATAGGTATAACAACAATGTCCACTTTATCAGTTGTGTGATTGCGCAGTTTCATGTAGATAGCACCAAACACCTTGCCTTCTGAAATAGGTTGCAATTTCAACTCTATGACAGTGCTGCTTTCTGAAGGAAGCACCTCCCATTGCTCGCTAGGCCTAATATGGATCACTGGCCATCCAAATTCAGTACTGCTTGCTGTATGCCAGTTGCTGCTCAAAGAAGTTAACTCCACTGCCTCATCCAAAGGGCCTAACTGACAAACTACATGAGAAGATTGTTTTGTGCTTTCAGAAGCAGACATCCAAACGGCCACTTCCTCGACATAGAGAGAATCATCAAAAGGGTTGTATATGGACAAATTCTTCTCCAGGTGTCCACCTATTACAACATCCATCCTGGTCAATGGAAGTATCTGGTAAGGCGACCCGACTGCCATGCCCTTAGCTTGTATGATGAATCCACCAAAATTGGTCTGCAAAACCAAATGTGCTGACGAAGAGCCCAACAACTTTGGCAGGAACATGAAGGTGACCGACGCATTTTCGCCGGGCTGCAGAACCAGATCCTGATAACCATACACATAGAACTGTGGATCAGTGCTGAATGGCTCATAGACACGCAAGACACTGTCATTGTTCAAATTCACCACAGTCAGGGAGGCCACAGAGGCTGCATACAGGTTACTCCTGCCCCAATCCAAGACTGGTGGACTTATCTCCACATTCATGGAGGAAGAACTGTAGAGGGCATTTGGGCTGGCATCTGAGGTCGCGCCATCCAGTTCCAGTGGCACCCCATGCGATGCCTGCATCCAGTTGTCAGGCACAAGCGGCGCCTGGCACGACCCCGCATCATACCTAGCAACATCCTTGCCCTCTCTCCCCAACGCATCGCGCGCCCCTGCGACGATCGCATCGGCAGAGGAGCAAGTTACCATGCCTCCCCCGGACATCGGGAAGCACATTGACCGGGATGGCCCCCAGTCCCTTGAAACCCCCAAATCAGGCTCCTTGATGACGTCATCGCTTGCGAGCAGCGTCTGAACCCCCGAGGACGTGAAGCAGAAGGAACCCCCGTCGGCGCACACATCCCGGAAGCCGAGGCAGCCACCGTCCTCATGGCTCTCCTCCGCGGAATCCGCCTCCGCCGCCGCCGCCGAGACGGACAGCGCGAAGGCCAAGAACACGCAGCACAGAGCAGCCAAGGAAGCCCTGCAAGAAGCCGAAAACACCACAAAAGAGGTCAAGAACTCGCCGGCTGGCCGCGGTTGTTCGTCAAAAAGGCAGAGCGCTACCGAACACCAAAGCATCCCCCAAACAGAAACCCCAAGAAAATAGTCACGCGAACCCCCAAAAAAACTTGGTATCTTCGGCAGCATAAGCATGGATCACTCTAGAACTCGAGAGCGCCGGCCAGCGAGAGGAGAACAGCAGTTTCTTGGTCGCTTCAAGATGGCTGGAGGCAAGAAAGCAAGGAGGGCGGAGCAGCGGAGTTAACGGGGAACTCACCGAGCAGGGGAGGAAGCGGAGCGCAGGGGCGCGAGGGGAATGGATGGAGCCGCTGGCGAAGAGCAGCGGCGGCGGCGGCGGCGGGTGGTCATGGCGGAGAGGGCATGCGGCGGGCGAGACTTTAGTGTTGTGGTGACCATAGGAATCGACGGGAAAATGAAAAGAAAAAGGAAATAAAAAGGAGGGGAGGGAGGGGGAGATGGACAGGGACGGAGGTGGACAGGAAATAAAAAGAAGTGGGAGGGAAACAAAATAAAATTGGAGGGAGGGGTTGGTTGGTCCCGGTGAAGAAAACACATTCATGTCCCACCCCCCAAAAGGAAGGGGAAACCCCATTTTGTGGTTTTTGATTGAAGTTCACATGACTATCTAGCCCTTTCAATGCATATTTTTTGAAACTTTTAGCCCTTTCAGTGTTTGTGTGCTACGAATCTAGTCCAAACAACAGCAACAAATATAAATGTTTTTAAACAATTCTTTTTAACAAAAAAGGAAAACTATTTTGTAAATAAGAAACTTTCGGTGGTCAATCAAGATAAGATAAGATGCTCTAAGCGTTCAATGCACTGGCGATTGCGTATGCCTGCGTCGCGACGTTCTCGTTGGTGTCAACCCCGCTGTTTACAGCTCATACCCACCTAGCCGTTTCACCTCCTTTGTCCGTATTTCCCGCCTACTTGTGTTGTTTATTGATTATTATTCACTTCGGTTTCTACCGCTTGATGAGGAATTGATTACATACATATCCCATTTTCGGTACTTTTGCACATTTCTTGGACAATAATTCGGATAAGTCTCTTTCTACATCACAATGTTGCATTATAAAATGAATCCATACGAGAGGAGACATTGCGTGGAGGCTTAGATAAGATGAAAGTCAATGTAATCGAAGCTATAACTCATCATGGCAAATAGTGCATGCGGTGGGCGAAGGTTCACTTTGTAACCATGGATTTTGGGGGGTGCAAAGAAGATGGGTAAAAAGGAAGGGAATGGCTGAGAAGATGAGAGGGGGAGAGGAGGAAATAAATTTGGAGACAAAGAAATGCATAAGGTGATGATTGGTTCTCTTGTTTGGAAAAAAGAATGTTGTAAATTTCAAAGTTCAAATGACTATTTAGTCCTTCAATATATGTGGGCTGCAAATCCCAACTCAAGCAACAAATCAAATATTTTATGCTCAACAAAAACTATCATGTAATGTTAGGAGATCACCACATCCTATCAAGATATGTATTGAGCATTTAATATACTAGGTTAGGACTACACGTCTTCTCTACGCCACCAGTTGTGCCTCACCCATAGTTTTAAAAGCCATATTGGACGTCAGTGAGACAGTTTCTATGGACCACCCCGCAAACAGGCCTGAGAGAACCGGTAGCGCATGACAGTTCTGCGCAAACCGAGAGAAAAATAGGAGTCGATTGAAGTGGGGGCAGAATAAAAATGGGGCGAGGTGTTGGTTGGTCCGGTGAAAAAAACACATTCATGTTTCCCCAAAAGGGGAAGGGAAAACACATTTTGTGGTTTTTGAAATTCAGATGGCTATTTGGACCTTTTCTAAAAATTTAGCCCTTTCAATATTTGTGTGCTATGTACAAATCTAGTTCAAACAACAACATCAACAACAAGAAATTAATGTTTTCAGACAATTATATTTAACAAAACAGAAACTATTATGTAAGTAAGAAACTTTCGGCGGCCAAATCAAGATAACATGCTCTAAGCATTCAATGCACTAGCATTTGCGTATGCCCATGTCACGACGTTCTCATTTATGTCACCCCAATGTTTACAGCTCATAGCCACCTAGCTGTTTCACCTCTGTCCATATTACCCGCCTACTTTTGTTATTTATTGATTATTCACTTCGGTTTCTACCTCTTGATGAGGATTGAGTGCCTAGCTATTCCCCTTTTCACTTCTTTTGCACATTTGTTGGACGATAATCCTGGTAAGTCACTTAGGGGATTGAAGGTGATGGTTGGTTATATTGTTTGGAAAAAGAATGTTGTAAATTTTGAAGTTCAGATGACTACTTAGTCCATGAATATATGTGGGCTACAAATCCCAACTCAAGCAACAAATCATACATGTATACTTAACAAAAACTATGTAATGTTAGGAGATCACCACATCCAAGCGGGATATTTATTGAGCACTTAATATGCTAGTTTATGAGTACGCGTTCTCTCTACGCCACCAGTTGTACCTCACCCATAGTTTTAAAAGCCGGATTGGACGATGTGGGACAAAAAGGGGAATAGGCGACATACAAGATATCTATGGATTGCCCCGTCAACAGACTAGAGAGACCAAGCGAATAGGCCAGTTTTGCGCAAACCGGGAAAAACGGGAGTTGGTTGAACCGGTAGATGGCTTATGCATTCATGTAAAGTATAAAAATAACTTGTGTTTGTGAGGGATCGACCCTCATCAACAGGGGAACATTTGCGAGGGATTGACCCTCATCAACAGGGGAACAGTCCGAAGCCTCGAGTTTGGCCCAACAAACAGCTTGACTAGCATCCATTCTTGTTAAAAAAACATAGCTTATTTGTAGCATGATTTCTTGACAAATAATATGAACTTACTTATTTGACAACTCCTAGCATCTTCTCTCATTCTCGCCTCTCCTCATTTCATACTAGCTTGTGTTGCTTATTTGCCGCAACTTCGGCTCATTCTTTTCATCAGTAACTGAAGTTAACATGATTCATTTGTCCCCTTTCGTTTTCACTGCACTTTTGCTCAACAAAAATCATGTATCTCACCTTTCACATCATAAGGTCGCGTCCCTAAAAGCCTATAGTTTTAAAGGCCAGATTGGATGCGAGACAAAAAGATGGAATAGGCTACATGCGCAGTTTCTATGGACCGCCCCACCAACAGCCCACAGAGAACCATCTAAACAGACCAGTTTTGCGCAAACTGAGAGCAAATTAAGAGTTGGTTGAACCGGTAGGTGGTGCATGCATTTGTGCGAAATAGGAAACAACCTGTTTCTGGGAGGGATCGACCCTGGTCAACAAAGAAATAGGCTGAAGCATCAAGTTTGGCCCAATAACCAACTTGGCTAGCCTGCATTCTCATAAAAAAACTTAGCTTATTTGTAACATACTTTCTTGTCAAATAAAATGAAGTTGCTAATTTGACAACTCCTAAAATCAGCTCTCCTTCCTATTTCTACTCTTTTCGTGTCACTTGTGTTGCCTATTTATTATCACCTCGGATCATACTTCTCAAGAGTAATAGAAGTCAATATGATTCATATGTTCCCTTACATTTCACTGCACATTTTCTCAACAAAACTCTCGTGTCACCTTTCACACTGTAAGTCGCATCCCTAAATGTATCTAGTAGGGAAGGAGAACCATTAAGGCCTAGAGAAAATGAAATCCACCACCGTCAAAGAGCAACGACGCCTGCACATCTCAAAGAGTGCACACAACAAAAGAGACTTTATTGTGTTGATTATGGTATCAAGAGGGTAAGTTCCAATCATGAAATCGGCAGTGTTTCACCCCTCTATTTATAGAACCTACCTATTTCACTACCTCTCTATGCATTTTTCTTCTCTTGCATTTCGTAGATTACTCACTACAGCTTCTACTTCTTCTTTTTGAACGAGGGGAGTCACATGAAGCACGCAATTCTATTCCAAGAATAACCCAGGTACATGTTAAAACATGTGTTACAAAAATCATGGGAAATTCAGCTCGGCAAAAGGAGCTAAATGAGGACGACTATATTGCATGTGAGATACTTTGAGACACGCAAATGCAAGTTCAACATTCTTGTTAAGAACTTGATGAGATAATCGTGAGCAACTCCACTGAGATCCCTGGAAATATGAAGGAATGTAGAATCTATCTAAGTAAAGATGTAAAGGAACACTACTAGGTGATGCATGATGTCCCGACGAGCTTGAGCTGAGCTGATGTCTCTCACCATAGCTGTCTTTTCCAACATGAGATTGTTTGTGAGGAATGTGGCACCCTAGAGTTTGAGCTTCATAACTATTGCTACTGCGAGGCGTGCCGCTCTTTCTCTAGCCACGAGAGGAGAGGGGGTTTGATCCATAGAGACACGAATTATAATGTTGCTCTAAACGTCTCTAATAGAGAATTGGATACACTGTCCAAGATCTGTTGCATGGATGAGACCCCTTCCATGGATGTTTGTGTTTTCCAAGAAGCGTTGGAGAAGATTTTTGGACCTACAATAAGAAGACTACATAAAAGTGAGCACCTTATTGAGGCAGGGCATTGTTGTTAGAAGCATGAATGAATTGCCTTGGAGGGGATAAGATCTGCTATTGCACATAATTACTGTTATATGTGATTGTCTTTTCCATTTGGTGCACTTTGTGGGAAAGAGAATTCTTCCTCTAAAAGAGATAATGTTGGGAAATGTTGCATGGAAAAAATCTACGCACACGCAATGATCTATCCATGGAGATGCATAGCAACGAGGGGGAGAGTGTGTCTACTTACCCTCGTAGACCGAAAGCGGAAGCGTTTGACAACGCGGTTGGTTTCTCGTAGTCCGAAAGCGGAAGCGTTTGACAATGTGGTTGGTGTAGTCGAATTTCTTTTAGCTTCGACCGATCAAGCACCGAACATACGGCACCTCCGAGTTCTGCACACGTTCAGCTCGGTGGCGTCCCTTGCCTTCTTGATCCAGCAAGGTTTTGAGGTAGTAGATGAGTTCCTTCAGCACGATGGTGTGGTGACGATGATGGTGAAGTGATCCTCGCGGGGCTTCACCTAAGCACCGCGAAAAAATGACCGGGGGTGTAAACTGTGGAGGGGGGCGCCGCACATGGATAACAATTGATGTTGTGTGTTCTAGGCCCCCTCCCCACATATATATAGGTGTCAGGGGAGGAGAGGCAGCTAGGGGGCACCCCAAGTAGGATCTGAATCCTACTTGGGGTTTCCCAAGTTGCGCCCCCTTTCCTTTTTCCATCGGAGAAGAAAGGAAGGGGGAAGAAGAGAGGGAAGGGGGGGCCGAACCCCCTCTTCTCCTTCTCCTATTCGGCCACATGTCATAGGGGGCGCACCACCCCTTGTGGGCTGGTGTGCTCCCCTCTCGTGGCCCATATGGCCCATATATTCCCCCCGGGGGTTTTGGTAACCCCTCTGGTACTCCGATAAATACCCGATACACTCCGGAACACTTCCGGTGTCCGAATACTATCGTCCTATATATTAATCTTTACCTCTCGACCATTTCGAGACTTATCGTCTTGTCCATGATCTCATCCGGGACTCCGAACAACATTCGTTCACCAAATCACATAACTCATATAATACAATATCATCATCAACCGTTAAGCATGTTGACCCTACGGGTTTGAGAACTATGTAGACATGACCGAGACACCTCTCTGGTCAATAACCAATAGCGGAACCTGGATGCTCATATTGGCTCCTACATATTCTACGAAGATCTTTATCGGTCGAACCTTTATGACAACATACGTTATTCCCTTTGCCTATTGGTATGTTACTTGCCTGAGATTCGACCGTCGGTATCTGCATACCTAGTTCAATCTCGTTACCGGCAAGTCTCTTTACTCATTCCGTAATACATCACCTCGTGACCAACTCCTTAGTCGTTTGCTTGCAAGCTTATGATGTGTATTACCGAGAGGCCCAGAGATACCTCTCTGATACTCGAAGTGACAAATCTTAACCACGATCTATGCCAACTCAACAAACACCTTCGGAGATACCTGTAGAGCATCTTTATGATCACCCATTTACATTGTGATGTTTGATAGCACATAAGGCATTCCTCCGGTATTCGGGAGTTGCATAATCTCATAGTCGGAAGGAATATGTATTTGACATGAAGAAAGCAATAGCAATATAACTGAACGATCATTATGCTAAGCTAACGGATGGGTCTTGTCCATCACATCATTCTCCTAATGATGTGATCATGTTATCAAATGACAATTCATGTCCATGGTTAGGAAACCTTAACCATCTTTGATCAATGAGTTAGTCAAATAGAGGCTCACTAGGGACACAGTGTTTGTCTATGTATTCACACATGTATTCAGGTTTCCGATCAATACAATTCTAGCATGAATAATAAACATTTATCATGAATAAGGAAATATAAAATAACAACTTTATTATTGCCTCTAGGGCATATTTCCATCAGTCTCCCACTTGCACTAGAGTCAATAATCAAGATTACATTGTAATGATTCTAACACCCATGGAGTCTTGGTGTTGATCATATTTTGCTCGTGGAAGAGGCTTAGTCAACAGGTCTGCGACATTCAGATCTGTATGTATTTTGCAAATCTCTGTGTCTCCCTCCTTGACTTGATCACTGATGGAGTTGAAGCATCTCTTGATGTGTTTGGTTCTTTTGTGAAATCTGGATTCCTTCGCTAAGGCAATTGCTCCAGTATTGTCACAAAAGATTTTCTTTGGACCTCATGCACTAGGTATTACACCTAGATCGGATATGAACTCCTTCATCCAGACTCCTTCATTTGGTGCTTCCGAAGCAGCTATGTACTCCGCTTCACATGTAGATCCCGCCACGACGCTCTGCTTGGAACTGCACCAACTAACAATTCCACCATTCAAAATAAATACGTATCCGTTTTGTGACTTAGAGTCATCCGGATCAGTGTCAAAGCTAGCATCGACGTAACCATTTACGACAAGCTCTTTGTCACCTCCATAAACGAGAAACATACCCTTGGTACTTTTCAGGTACTTCAGGATGTTCTTGACCGTTGTCCAGTGATCCACTCCTGGATTACTTTGGTACCTTCTGTCGGGGGAGAACTGATCAAGCCCCACGAGCACCTATGGGACCTGGATCCCTTGTGGTTCGGAGGGGGGCGGAGATTGCACAAAGAGCGGATCGAGGCGATGCACACGAGCGGATTTACCCAGCTTCGGAGCTCTCCGGAGAGATAATACCCCTACTGCTGCTTTGTGGATTATCTTGTGTTCTTGCTAGGGAGCAATGGGCGCTACAAGACCTAGCCTGAGTGTGGTTTTGTATGAATGTGATGAACTGTGGAGCTGGACGAAACCAGCCGAGCGAACCCCTCTCGTTGCCCTTGGGCCTCCTTTTATAGGCACAAGGGGTTACCACATGTGGCAAGTAGACAAGGTTACAATGGTAAAAACCTAGGTTGGTACACCGCTTTATGCGGTGTACAGTAATCTATACCTAACTCTGACGACAAGGGACAAGAGTCATCAATGCCCGTCTCATTCGCCCGAACAGTGTAACAGGGACCGTTAAATGCGCCTCCGTTCGCCACGAAGGTAGCTTGTCGGCCGTCTGTCGCTACTCCCGCTGGCTGTACAGCCCGTCGACGCGCGTGCTTGGGAGAGTCCGTGGTGACACGTTGGCGGGTGAGCTGGGCGGAGATGAAGAGAGGTCGCCCGCCCGACAAGCGCCTTGCCGCAGCGAGAACCCCTGTCCGCGCTTGGGGGTTCAGCGCCGCCAAGCCTTCCGGCAAGCTCCTCTTGTCGGGGCCTTGTTTTCCTTGCATACTGGGTGGCCTTCCGGCAAGCTCCTCTTGCGGGGTCTTGACTGCTTTGTTCTTGAATGGCTCCAAAGGAGCCGCTGAGACCTTGGCGGCCGTCGCCAGCCCTGCCGTGGCGCGCTGGCTGCCCGTGCGAGTTTGGGGTACTAGGTACCCTACTCTAGTACACCGACAGAGCCCCGGGCTGGGCCACATCTGGCGTAAGCTTTGTTGGGCCAGGCCCAAAGCGGTGCACGGGCACGCGTGGTCTTGATTCGCCGTTATTGCCTTGGACCCACCACGTCTCCCACGAGCAGCACGCACCGGACGTGGCGTTGTGGGGGAGATCGTGGGGCTTTCTTTAATGGGAAAAATCGGAACGCCCGTCCCCTCTCCTCTTTATAAGCGGGGAACCGGGCGGGGCGCCCACTTGCCCCTGGCTGTCACATCGAAACCCCTTCGCTTTCCCCTTTCCTTCTCGAGCCCAAAGAGAGCGACGCTCCGCCCCCTCCATTGCCACCGGTGCCACCAACACCGTCGGCTTCCTCCACCACGACTCCCTATGGCTCCGAAGGCCGATAAGGGAAAAGGCGTGAAATCTGCCGAGGCGCAGCGGCTCGCGGCGCTGCGGAAGAGCGGGCCCTCTTTGATCCCCTGCTCAACAGGAAGGAGCTGCGGGAGCTGTATTACCTCTTCTGGTCGACGGTGACCCGGGCGCATCCGCGCACGAGGGTTCATCTCCGCCG
This sequence comes from Aegilops longissima, assembly GCA_021605205.1. Taxonomy (NCBI): domain Eukaryota; kingdom Viridiplantae; phylum Streptophyta; class Magnoliopsida; order Poales; family Poaceae; genus Aegilops; species Aegilops longissima. The sequence continues at coordinate 622,058,156 of CM038679.1, read as the reverse complement.
CCACATCTGCCAAGGTCTCCATCGGGTACCCCTTCTTCGCGATTTTCTTCTGGTGCGGGCTCTGCCCGCCCTTTTCTGAATTCTTCTGTGATGTCATGAACACATATGGCCTCCGCCTCCTTGACTTTACCCCCAACGCCATCCTTACCATGGTCGTTTTCGCACATCTCTGCGAGAACTTTGTCGGGTCCACCCAAGCGTCGCACTCTTCCGCCACTACTTCTCACCCCAGAGAGAGAGGAGAGCCGCTTGGGAGGAATTGCATGGACCTCTAGGATCGGCAAGAAGGAAGCGATCTTGACGGAGAGTTGCGCAGCAAGTGGGAGGTGGAGGCTGACTGGTGCTGGATCTTAGAGGAGGAGCCACAGCCTTTTACGCCTGCAAGAAGACCCCCATAGTTCGCGGCAGCGATGGAGCAACTTGGCGCGGAGGGCGACAAGTTGAAGATTGCCACGACTAGGATTTTGCGTCTCCGCAAGCAGGGCTTACCGTAGGAGCGATTGGCGCGGACTTCCTTCGCCGCATTGCGCCCTTGCAGGAGAAAGGAGGCCTGCTTGGGAATTCGAGCGGCGGATATCATGAGGCTGCGCCCGGTCTGAATTGGAATTTCACTAGCACGGAGCTTGACGGCATCTTGCGGAGCTGTTCAAGCTCAAGCGGATAACCTGGATGGTGCATGTTGCCGAGGGAGTTGTGCCCTTGTGCAACAACTCGTCGCTTGATAGCATCCGCGCAATAATGCCGCCAGCGATTCCCACGGCATCGCTCCAACTGGCGAGAGCCCGCCGATGTCATAGTGCAGCAGTTCTTCGACAACTTGGTTGAAGTGCCGATCCGCGCCGACGAGAAGAGGCGGCTCACCCGCGACACCACTGCTCAGGAGATGGCGCGCATCGCCACAAGATTGGAGGAGGCTGCAGAGGCCGCTGCCGCCTGCGTGTTTGGGTTTACCGTCGAGGAGGCGGAGAGGGCCGAGGCGGCAAGCCTTGCCGACCAAGAAGAGTTCGTCGGTGAGGAGGAGCAGACCGAGCCCGACGACGACCCAAGTGAGTCTGCCGGGGACGCCTCTCCTCCGCCGTCAAGTAGCTTGCCGCAGGGGGAGCTCGCTGCCCCGCCAAGGAGACGTCTCCGGAAGACCGGAGAAGTGTCGGGGGAGCATCCAGTCCAACAGCCGCCCGACGCGCTCCACCGTGGCAAGTACCGTTGCCGCGGGGCACCTTATTCCGCCACGGCGACGGGTGCAGGGCCTTCTGGAGTCGCGGCCCCTGCACCCGCCAAGCGCCAGAGGGAGTCTTCTCCCCCAATCGGTCGCGCTGGAGCAGAGTTTGATCTTTCCGCCCTCAGCTCCAAGGAAGAAGAAGAAGAGTAAGATCTTGCCGCTGCTATTTGTAATCTTCCAATTCACTGTTTTATCTTATATCTGACTGGTTCCACTCTGAACTTTCTTCTTGAGCGTCCACTCGGAGGGCGCCAAGAGGGCCAAGACGCGGTGGTTGTCGTCTCAGATGATTCCCCACAGCAGCAGGGGCACGTCCGGGACTCCCTTGCCGGATCCGGCAACCCTTCAACAGAGCAGCCCCCAGCACAGCCCCCAGCGTAAGTATCTGGTATGCTTCACGTGGTTAGGCGTGCTTGGGTGCTTTTCCGTTACTGATATCTGGTTTGTTGGACTTTTGTAGGAGCAGAGCAGCCACATCATGGAGCACCGGAGGCTACCCCTGAGGTCCAGCCTCATCAGGAGGCCCCGGAGGTCACTCCCGAAATTCTGCTTGCTTCGACTACGCCACCAAGGGAGAATTCTCCGCCAAGGGAGCGCTCTCCGGCAAGGGAGGCTTCTCCGACAAAGGCTGGCGCCGACGACCCTCCGGTGGCGGAGACCGCGGCCACAGACCCCACTGCAGGTAATCTTCTTGTCTTGATAGTTTCCCTTGGGTTCTGTTCTTTCGTTTCTCTCTTTCGAATATCTGTTTGATTTGTGCTTCCTTCTCCTGACCATCAGATCCATCTGCCGGAGACCCGATGGAAACCGAGGCTGCCGGCGAGGAAGACGCTGGCGGCTACAATGTCGACGCCGCCAACATGGAGGAGGAGGAGGCTGGCGCTGACAAGCCCGCCGGCGAGGAGGTTGCCGAGGCCTGGTGTGGGGTGGGAGGAATCCGGCGATCGACCGACGGCCCGGAGGCCGCAGGAGCGCCAGCGCTGCGCCGACCGCCGATCCCCGCCACCGATGCCGCACCAGACTCGAGGAGCCCCAGCCCGGCGCCTACCGAAAGCCGGTGAGGCGTCTTCATCAAGCTCCATGGGCATCAAGCCCGGGCACCGGCCGAGGGGAGACCTTTGATGCGGAGCTGCTTGCCTCCGCCCGTCTTTGTCGCTGGTTGATGCCCCGAGCAGCAGCATGGTGAACTGAGGAGGAGCAGCTGCTAAGGAGGTTGTTGTCGCTCTACCGCGCCCGACAAGCCAAAGCCGGAGTCGTGGAGGCGCTTGTCGCGAGGACGGAGCTGACTTGGAGAAACGTGCGGAAGAGCTCCGACGCGCCAACAAAGAGACTCTCCGGGATATAGCAGAGGCTCGGGAGCAGCTTTCTGAGGAGCGCACGGCCTTCATCTTGGAGAAGGGCGAGGTTGAGGAGCAGCAGAGGCTTGCCAGTGAGAAACTCTCCGCTCGAGAAGGTGAGCTGGCGCAGCGGAAGATCAACCTCGACAGCTTTGAGGAAGATCTCGCATGAAAGCAAGCGATTGGCGGGCCACTCCGGGAGGCAAAGATCTGCAGCTGCTGCCGAGGCCGCCAAAAGGAATTGGAGGCGAGGTGGCTCAGTGGAGTCCACCCTCCGGAAGAGTGCCGAGGAGGTCGCCGGGTTGAAGCGGCGTGAGAAGGACGCCACACCTCGGCGAGTTGCGTGGTCGTTTGCTAAAAGATCAAGGAGATCGATGCCGCCAAGGAAGTCAAGGCGGATCTGGAGCTGAAATTGACCACCTTGACGGAGGCGTTGAGCGGCGCCAGGAGCGGAAACGAGCCTCGGAGAAAATCAAGGCCACCGAGGAGTTCTTGCCGAATCTTGTGACCGCCCAGAATAATCTTCGGACAGCATAATGCATTGGATGAAGGTCTTGTTGACACCGCTGGCATCCATAATGAGTTGATAGAGTTGGGGATGATAGATCTTGGATATTCCACCGGCGAGAACCTCCAACCCAGCGTCAAGCTCAGCCTATTCTTCAAAGGCGTGTTGGCGGGTATCCGCGGCTCGGGATGAGGTTCGAAGCAAGCGGCGGAGGAATCACGCCAAGTCTGTGCCGAGGCTCTCCGAAGGTGTTGATGAAGGTGGCCTTCCGCAACCCAAAGCGTCGACTTCTCCAAGGCCCTCAAGTCCCTGCCTCCATCCGCCGATGTTGAAGCGCTCAAGACCCTAGTCGCACCCATTGTGGACAGGGTGAGCGGAGTTAAGAGGCTCGAGGGCGACCGCGTGGACTAGGCCGCCAAGTCTATCTTTCCCTTGTCGTTAGCTTTTCTGTTGTCCATTTTCCGGCAAGGCGATAGTTCCTCGAGCGACGCTCGTCGGCCCACATCATTATCTCCTCCTCCCCCCCGGTTAACTTGTGGGTGGATGAACCTTCTTCTTGTTTGAGAAGAAAGAAGAGAAAAATAAAGTTATGGAGCCTAATGGCTTATTATCGCTTACCGGGTGCGGGTGCTGCACAAGATGTTAGTAAACACATGCATATATGATTATGAAAGCATGTATTGCAAAAATGTGCGCAACCATAGGCTTTACTGATGCACGGGGTCTGCGCCCGACTTTGTACAAAGGATTACATGCAACAGCGGCAAGACTTGTACAAAAGGGTGGTTCTTGAACAGGTTCAAACAACCGCGCCTCATGGGTAAAACTTGCGAAGATGCTCTATGTTCCAGGAATTGCTCACCGAAAGCCATCTTCGGTCTCAAAGCGGACAGCGCGGGCCTAGTGACTCGTTTCACCCGATAAGGGCCTTCCCACTTCAAGGCGTCAACTTGTTGGAATTCTTGGCGGATTGAGCGCGCGAAGAACAAGGTCGCCTTCCTCGAAGCTTCGGCATTAACTGCGGCTATGGTAGCGGCGCAAAGCTTGCGGTAACGAGCAGCTCGTCTGACAGAGCTGAAGGCGATCTTCCTCGAGGAGCAGCGTCATCTTGTCGCAGCTGCTCTTGCTCAAGCTCATCATAGCGAGCACTCGAGGTGACCCGTATACGAGTTCCGTGGGGAGAACTGCCTCTGCTCCGTAGACTAGAGCAAAGGGTGTCTGGCCAGTGGCTCGATTTGGCGTCGTCCTGATCGACCAAAGAACCACTGGCAGCTCCTTGATCCAGTTCCTTCCGCACTTGTGCAGCCTGTCGAAAGTTCTGGTCTTGAGTCCTCGCAGCACTTCAGCGTTTGCTCTCTCTGCTTGACCGTTGCTTCTCGGATGAGCAACGGAAGCAAAGCAGATCTTGGCGCCAAGATCTTGGGCGTACTGCGTGAAGGTGCGACCTCGTGAACTGTGTGCCGTTGTCGGTGATGATCCGGTTAGGAATCCCAAAGCGGCAAACAATTGACTGAAGAACTTGACGGCCGATTTGTTGTCACCTTCCTCACTGGTTCCACTTCCGGCCACTTTGTGAACTTGTCGATTGCGGACGTACAAGTATTCAAAGCCCCGACAGCTCGGGGAAGGGGCCGAGATGTCGAGCCCCAGACCGAGAAGGGCCAGGATAAAGGGATCGTCTGGAGAGCTTGAGCTGGCTGGTGTATCTGTCTTGAATGGGCCTGCACGCTTCACACTTGGTTACTTGTGCAGTTGCATCTGGAGGGCTTCGGCCGAAGAAACCTTCTTAGGAAAGCTTTGTCGGCAAGTGCTCTTGCGCCAATGTGGTGACCACATATGCCTCCGTGTATCTCCGCCAACAGCTTCATCCATCTTCGGCAAATACACTTCAATTTCACTCCGTTGAGTCTTCTTCTATACAGGTGTTGTCAACAAACTGGTACATACTTGATCGCCGGGCTACTTTTCCGCTTCTTCTTGCTCTTGGGAAGTTCTCTGTCTGAAGGAAATGGGCGATCTGTTGTGTCCATCTTTGGAGCACTGTGGCTCGACAACAAGGACTAAATGCTCATCTATCACTGCGGGACCATCGGCTTCTCGGCAAGGACTGCGGGTCCGCCGAGCTCGATGATCCCGTCAAGCTTGCGGAGCTAAGCTTGTCGGGGCGTTCTTCAACGATACAAACTGCATGGTTTGTCGGAGCAGACTGCTCCTCAGTGATATTTGTGTCGGTTTTAGGGACCTTCTTGGCGGCGGCTTCAGAGAGCTCTGCCGGAAAGTAGTCGCCGGAAACCAATTTTCTCTTCTTGCTCGCCTGTTTATGGTGTCACGGTTGGCTGAGTCGACTTGAGCACAAAATCCCTGGTTCCACAGGTAACTTAAGTGCGGCACATTTGGAGAGGCCATCAGCTATATCATTCTGCGCTCTTGGAACGTGTTCCATTTGCAGGCCTTCAAAGTGCTCTTCCAGCTTCCTCACTTCATCGACGTACGCTTCCATCAACGAACTCTGATAATCTTTATTTACTTGGCGGACGACGAGTTGCGAGTCTCCCCTGACAATGAGCTTCTTGATCCCAAGGTCCACCGCAATCCTGAGACCGACAAGCAAGCCTTCATACTCTGCAGTATTATTTGTTGCTTGTTCTTTGGGAAAGTGCATTTGGACTATGTATTTGAGGTGCTCCCCGGTGGGTGCGATAAGCAGCACGCCGGCACCGGCGCCTTGCAGCTAGAAGGCACCGTCAAAATACATCAGCCATTCTTTATTTGCCTCCTTGACGGGGATGCTCGTCTCCGGAATCTCTTCCTCCTACGTTGGCGTCCACTCTGCTATGAATTCTGCCAATGCCCTGCTCTGGATAGTTGAAGTGCTTTCGAACTTGAGACCAAAGCTTGACAGTTCCAGCGCCCACTCAACAATCCTGCTGTTGCTTCGGATTTTGCAAAATCCTCTTCAGTGAAAGCGAGTGACAACTGTTATCTCATGTGCTTGGAAGTAATGGCGCAACTTTCTCGAGGCCATGAGGAGGCGAAAAGCAGCTTCGCACACCGTAGTACCTCGATCTAGCCCCTGCAGAAGGGAACCGACAAAGTATCGGGCGCTGCACCATCTTCTTACAGATCTCTTCGCAACCTCGCTGATCCGTCCTTGTCGGGACGAGCTTGACGGTGAAGCACCTTGCTTGTCGCTGGATCGCTGCCTCGATTCTTGGCTCATCATCGCCTCCCTCTCCGCTACTAACGCAGCACTAACCACTTGATTGGTCGCTGCTATATACACAACAACTTCTCTTGTGGCTTAGGTGCGACAAGTATTGGAGCGGAGGACAGTATCTCTTCAAGTCTGCAGCGCAACCCGCGCCGAGTCCATTTCATTGGACATGCCTTCTTCAAGATCTTGAAAAGCGGCAGGCGTGTTCAGCAGACTTAGAGATGAACCTGCCGAGAGCAGCCCACGCAACGGAAAGCCTTCCGACATCCTTGACGCGCTTTGGTGCTTGATCTGCTCAATGGCCTTGATCTTGTCGGGATTAGCTTCAATTCCCGTTGAGATACAAAGAACCGAGAAGCTTGCGGAAGGGACTCCAAACACGCACTTCTCGGGGTTGAGCTTGAGGTTGATCTTGCGCAGGTTTGCAAGCGTCTCATCAAATCTTGAACCAGGGTTGCCTGTCTTTGCTCTTGACCACTATGTCATCCATGTAAGCTTCTACATTTGGTGTATCCCGAGGTCCAAAGGCATCATGGACTATCCTTGCAAAAGTTGCACCAGCATTCTTCAAACCGAAAGGCATCCGTATAAAGCGATCGTGCCACATGGTGTAATGAATGCGGTTTCTCTTCATCCTCTTCGCCATGAAGATCGATGATATCTGAATATGCATCAAGAAGCGAAGCAGATCGCATCCACCGTGGAGTCAACAATCTGGTCGTACGCGGCAAGGGAAATGGGTCCTTGGGACAAGCTTTATTAACATCTGTGAAGTCAATACAAAGTCTCCATTTCCCATTAGCCTTGCGTACCACTACCGGATTGGCCAACCACGTGGGGTGGAGGACTCCTCTGACAAGCCCTGCTGCTTCCAATTTCTTGATTTCTTCTACTATGAACTCTTGGCGCTCCACTGCATGTTTCCTAACTCTCGCTTGACGGGCGGCGTGAGGACAGACAGCTAGGTGGTGCTCAATTACTTTCACAGGAACACGCGGATGTCGGATGGTTGCCATGCGAACACATCGGCGTTCACCCGCGAGAAAGCAACGAGCTCGCTTTCCTATTTAGTATCAAGCGTGGCAGCGATGGTGAAGGTACCACCGTGCCGTCCTCCTTGGCGGGCACCTTCTTGGTCTTTGGCGGAGCTGCCATCGTCTTGTTGCACTTGCGGTGGAGCTCGATGGTGCGTCCTCGGCGATAGCGCAGCACCGAAGAGGTGCGCTTGCGGAGTGGGCAACAGAGCTCTTGCGGACCTAGTGGTCTTCTTCTTCGCCCGGAGCTTCATGATAAGTGGTTTGTTATCTGTCGCAGCTGCTGCATCGGTAAATCTTGTCGGCGCAGATAAGTGCATCTTTCTTGTCGCCATGGACAGAAATGACACTTATCGGGCGGGCATCTTGAGTAGGTTGTAAGCATAATGAGAGGCGGCCATGAACTTGGCGAGTCTTTGGGCGGCCAAGTATGCCATTGTAGGGCAATGGGAAATCGGCGACGTCAAACGTGACCCTCTCGGTTCTGAAGTTGAGCTCGCTGCCGAATGTTACCGCAGCGTGATCTTCCCTTTGGGCTTGCTCCTTCCTGGGTTGATTCCTTGGAAAGTACCAGTTTCTTCGAGCTCGCTGTCAGGGATTTGAAGTTTCTGGAGCACTGCAGAGGAGATCAAATTCAGGCTGGCCCCGTCGTCAACCAACGTCTTTGTGACCCTGAGGTTGCGGATGGTTGGTGAGACCAACATCGGCAAACACCCGACCGCAGTGATGCGATCGGGGTGATCCTCAATGTCAAAGATGATGGGCGTGCTGGACCACTTCAGAGGTTTGCGTGACTCTATGGATGGTTCTGCTGCATTGACCTCACGCATCCATTGCTTGAGTTGGAGGTGTGAGTTATGCAAAGACGCACCACCGTCGACGCAAAGGACCTCTGTTGCCTTTTGAAACTCATGCTCATCAGCTTCGTCGTCTTCATCGTCCTCGTCATCTTCATCTTCGTCTTCTTCCTTGTCGCGGCCACGGGGAGGTCTGTCTCCTTGCCGCTGCTTGGCCTTGCCGCGGCGTCCTCCCTGACCGGGTCTCTTCTTACTTGCTGCACCTGCACCTTCTTGAGCTTTCTCCTTGTCTCGCCGCTCGTATTCAGCTCTCTGTAGCTCAACAAGCTGCTCGACTTTCTTGCAGCTCTGGAGATCGTGGCCCTTAGTGCGGTGGATTTTCTGATCTTGCTTGTTGGAGCTGTCAGGCTTGTCGGCGGCCGCCACAGCTTGGCGGTCGGCGTCAACGGCAACCTCCTTGCCGGAGCCACCGGCCTTGGCTTTGTTGGCGGTACCATCCTTGCCGGACTGCTCGACAACTAGTACTTCTTGATTTTTCTTCCTCCTGTTGCTCCATGGCGGCTATTCCTTGCAGGCGATCCCCACCTTGTCGGACTCTGCTCCCACATTCTCTCCAGGAGTCTTCTTCCTTCTTCGGTAGCGTGCACACTTGTCGGCCAGGCGTGAGAGCTCGCTGGCGATTTCACTTTGCACATCGCCATCTCCTCCCTCATCCTGCGATTGCGTACATTACGATGGAGCGACCGATCCTTTGCAGCAGGGTGGGCGTGCAGGATGTTGTAGTGCACTCGGATGAATCTCTGGATGAATTTGCGCAGAGACTCCCCCTCCTTCTGGGCAAGCAGGTGGAGATCACTCTCTTGGCCATGAGGCTTGTGGCCGCCTGTGAAGGCGCCAACAAACTGGTGGCACAAATCTGCCCAAGAAGAAATAGAGCTATCCGGCAAGTGCATGAGCCAATATCTGACGTTTGGCTTGAGCACCAAGGGGAAGTAGTTGGCGAGGATCTTGTCGTCTCGTCCCCCGCAGCTTGCACCGCGATGGTGTAGATCTTTGAGGAACTCCGATGGTGTGTCCTGCCGTCGTACTTCTCCGCACGTCTGGTTTGAAGTTTTTCTTGTCGGGCCACCGGACTTGCCGCAGCTCACGAGTGAACGCAGGGCAACCCACCGCGTACGACAAGTCGCCTGGTTCCCTGGCGCATGCATATCGACAATGGGCCCGGCGCGTTGGTCGATTGACGGCGCTTCTCTTGGCGCTTCGTCACGGGTTCGGCGTCCTCTTCTTGCCGTTCGAAGAACTTGGCGTTGGTCGCGGCGAGCTCGCGGATCCGGCAACGCCGTGGAGTCATTGTCGAGGTGGATCCGGCGAGTCGGAGATCTTGGCCGGGAAGGGGAGTGTACGGTGGGTGCACCCGCAAGTCTCGTCGCCATCGGCTCACGCCTTGTCGCCTCGCCGCGGCTGCGAAGCACTCGGTTGCAGCGGGCGTCACCGTTGGCGGCCGATGAGACTGAATTGTGGCCCTCCATTCGTCGACCCTATCGGCCGTTGGAGGTAATCTAGTAGTAATCGAGCTCGCCAAGGCTTCCGCCGGTGTGGTTGGCGCAACGGCGTGCGGGCGAAGAACGGGATGTGCTCGGACTCTAACCAAGTTAGGAGGAGCAGCATCCGCCCAGCGATCAAATACCCACTCGCATCGGCATCTTTGGGGTGCATGCGGTCTCGAGGGCCTCGGGATCCTCCAGCTTGGCCTTGATCCAATGAGCGTATGGTGCCGCGAGTATCATGACGCTGTCGGTCCCGCGCCTCCTGCGAAGGACGCGGTGCAGATTCGGACGCCGACGCTTGCGCTGTCTTGTCCTTGGACCTGGCGGCATCGTGGGCTCTCTCGACGACGCCGGTCGCTCCGCCAGCATTTCCCCCACTGCCTGACGGCTCCGGTGGTGGTGGGTTCGACGCGGACGGCTCAGCTGCTGCCGAAGGCTTCTTCTTCGGCGCCATGTCGACGAAGATGTCGATGAAGTTGCTCGGGCGACCGCCGGATCGGGTTCGCACAGCCTCGACGCCCCCTACCTGGCGCACCAAAGATGTCGGGGGAGAACTGATCGAGCCCCACGAGCACCTATGGGACCTGGATCCCTTGTGGTTCGGAGGGGGGCGGAGATTGCACAAAGAGCGGATCGAGGCGATGCACACGAGCGGATTTACCCAGCTTCAGAGCTCTCCGGAGAGATAATACCCCTACTGTTGCTTTGTGGATTATCTTGTGTTCTTGCTAGGGAGCAATGGGCGCTACAAGACCTAGCCTGAGTGTGGTTTTGTATGAATGTGATGAACTAAGCTGGAGCTGGACCGAAACCAGCCGAACGAACCCCCTCTACGTTGCCCTTGGGCCTCCTTTTATAGGCACAAGGGGTTACCACATGTGGCAAGTAGACAAGGTTACAATGGTAAAAACCTAGGTTGGTACACCGCTTTGTACAGTGTACAGTAATCTATACCTAACTCTGACGGCAAGGGACAAGAGTCATCAATGCCCGTCTCAGTCGCCCGAACAGTGTAACAGGGACCGTTAAATGCGCCTCCGTTCGCCACGAAGGTAGCTTGTCAGCGTCGTCTGTCGCTACTCCCCGCTGGCTGTACAGCCCGTCGACACGCGTACTTGGGAGAGTCCCGTGGTGACACGTTGGCGGGTGAGCTGGAGCGGAGATGAAGAGAGGTCGCCCGCCCGACAGCGCCTTGGCGGCGAGGAACCCTGTCGCTTTGGGGGTTCGGCGCCGCCAAGCCTTCGGCAAGCTCCTCTTGCCGGGCCTTGTTTTCCTTTCATACTGGGTGGCCTTCCGCAAGCTCCTCTTGCGGGGTCTTGACTTCTTTGTTCTTGAATGGCTCCAAAGGAGCCGCTGAGGACCTTGGCGGCCGTCAGCCAGCCCGCCTGAGTATGGCCTGAATCGCCTGTGACGAGTTTGGGGTACTAGGGTACCCCTACTCTAGTACACCGACACCTTCCTGCCAGATTTACAAGGCACACATTGGGTCTGGTACACAACATAGCATACATGATAGAACCTATGGCTGAGGCATAGGGAATGACTTTCATTTTCTCTCTATCTTCTGAAGTGGTCGGGCATTGAGTCTGACTCAATTTCACACCTTGTAACACAGGCAAGAACCCTTTCTTTGACTGATCCATTTTGAACTTCTTCAAGGTATGTGCTTTGTGAAAGTCCAATTAAGCGTCATGATCTATCTCTATATATCTTGATGCCCAATATATAAGCAGCTTCACCGAGGTCTTTTATTCAAAAACTCTTATTCAAGTATCCTTTTATGCTATTCAAAAATTCTACATCATTTCCAATCAACAATATGGCATCCACATATAATATTAGAAATGCTACAGAGCTCCCACTCACTTTCTTGTAAATACAGGCTTCTCCGAAAGTCTGTATAGAACCATATGCTTTGATCACCTCATCAAAGCGTATATTCCAACTCCGAGATACTTGCACTAGTCCATAGATGGATCGCTGGAGCTTGCACACTTTGTTTGCACCTTTAGGATCGACAAAACCTTCTGGTTGCATCATATACAACTCTTCTTTAAGAAATCCATATAGGAATGCAGTTTTGACGTCCATTTGCCAACTTTCATAATCATAAAATGCGGCAATTGCTAACATGATTGGGACAGACTTAAGCATCGTACGGGTGAGAAAGTCTCATCATAGTCAACTCCTTGAACTTGTCGAAAACCTTTTGCGACAAGTAGAGCTTTGTAGACAGTAACAATACCATCAGCGTCAGTCTTCTTCTTTAAGATCCATTTATTCTCTATGGCTCGCCGATCATCGGGCAAGTCCACCAAAGTCCACACTTTGTTCTCATACATGGATCCTATCTCAGATTTCATGGCCTCAAGCCATTTATCGGAATCTGGGCTCATCATAGCTTCTTCGTAGTTCGTAGGTTCGTCATGGTCTAGTACCATGACTTCCAGAACAGGATTACCGTACCACTCTGGTGCGGAACATGCTCTGTCCAACCTACGAGGTCCAGTAGTAACTTGATCTGAAGTTTCATGATCATCATCATTAGCTTCCTCTCTAGTTGGTGTAGGCATCACGGGAATGGATTTCTCTGATGAGCTACTTGTTGGGAAACGTAGCATGTAATTTCAAAAAAAAATCCTCCGCTCACGCAAGATCTATCTAGGAGATGCATAGCAACAAGAGGGGGAGAGTGTGTCTATGTACTCTCGTAGACCGAAAGCGGAAGCGTTTGACAATGCGGTTCGTGTAGTCGAACTTCTTCTCGTTCCGACCGATCAAGCACCGAACGTACGGCACCTCCGAGTTCTGCACACGTTCAGCTCGATGAAGTCCCTCGAACTCTTGATCCAGCAAAGTGTCGAGGGAGAGTTCCGTCAGCACAACGGCGTGGTGACGGTGATGGTGAAGTGATCCACGCAGGGCTATGCCTAAGCACTACAGAGATATGACCGAGGGTGTAATATGTGGAGGGAGGCGCCGCACACGGCTAACATATGTTGTTGTATGTTCTAGGCGCCTCCCTGATGTAGCACAACAGCGGTAGGTATTTCCCTCAGATATGAAACCAAGCAACACAACGTAAACAGCCCCTGCACACAGATAACAAATCCTCGCAACCCGACATGTTACAGGGGTTGTCAATCCCTTCCGGGGTACGACGCCTCAAGATAGGCACACAGACGTGAGGTAAATTGTAGTAGATTGATAGATCGAACGCCAAATAAAATAAATAAGAATAAAACGCAACAAGGTATTTTGGTATTTTTGGTTTAATAAATCTGAAAATAAATGCAAGGAAAAAGTAGATCGCAAAGGCAAATATATGAGAAAGAGACCCAGGGCCCGTAGATTTCACTAGTGGCTTCTCTCGAGAAAAATAGCAAACAGTGGGTGAACAAATTACTATTGGGCAGTTGATAGAACTTAAAATACTCATGACGATATCCAGGCAATGATCATTATATAGGCATCACGTCCAAGATTAGTAGACCGACTCTGCCTGCATCTACTACTATTACTCCACACATCAACCGCTATCCAGCATGCATCTAGTGTATTAAGTTCATGGAAAAATGGAGTAATGCAATAAGAACGATGACATGATGTAGACAAGATCTATCTATGTAGAGACAGACCCCATCGTTTTATCCTTAGTAGCAACAATACATACGTGCCGGTTCCCTTTCTATCACTGGGATCAAGCACCGTAAGATCGAACCCACTACAAAGCACCTCTTCCCTTGCAAGATAAATAGATCAAGTTGGCCAAACAAAACCCAAATATCGGAGACGAAATACGAGGCTATAAGAGATCATGCATAAAAGAGATCAAAGAAACTCAAATACTTTCATGGATATTAAAAAATAGATCTTATCATAAACTCAAAGTTCATCGATCCCAACAAACACACCGCAAAAGAGTTACATAATATGGATTTCCAAGAGACCATTGTATTGAGAATTTAGAGAGAGAGAGATGAAGCCATCTAGCTACTAACTACGGACCCGATGGTCTACAAAGAACTACTCACGCATCATCGGAGAGGCACCAATGGAGGTGGTGAAACCCATCCGAGATGGTGTCTAGATTGGATCTGGTGGTTCTGGACTCTGTGGCGGCTGGATGAATATTTCGTCGACTCCCCTAGGGTTTTGGGAATATTGGGGGTATTTATAGGGCAAAGAGGCGGTCCGGGGGCACCTGAGGTGGGCACAACCCACCAGGCGCGCCGGTGCCTCCTCCTCGCGCCCTGGTGGGTTGTGCCCCCCTCTGGGCACCCCCCATGTGTAGCCAGGGCCCATTATGTTCCTTCTGGTCCAAAAAAATCTCTGCAAAGTTTCTTTTCATTTGGACTCCGTCTGATATTGATTTCCTGTGATGTAAAAAACATGCAGAAAACAGCAACTGGCACTTTGCACTATGTCAATAGGTTAGTACCAAAAAATGATATAAAATGACTATAAACATCCAAGATTGATAATATAACAGCATGGAACAATCAAAAAGTATAGATATGTTGGAGATGTATCAGCATCCCCAAGCTTAACTCCTACTCGTCCTCGAGTAGGTAAGTGATAAAAACAAAATTTTTGATGTGGAATGCTGCCTAACATGTCATATCATATTCTTTTCTTTATAGCATGGACAATTGGACTTTTATGTGATTCAAAGCAATAGTCTAGTTTTGACATGATAATTTAAATACTCGAGCATATCAACAAGCAACCATGTCTTTCAAAATATCAACGCTAAAATAAGTTATCCCTAGCCCATCATCCTCAACCATTGATCCATTCATGAAACACACTCGCATATTAGCTACACCCAATACTTAAGTACGATCATATTGCCTCCTAGTTGGTGCTTTTATAAGAGAAGATGGAGACTCAAATTCAAAACAAAAATTGCATAAAGTAAAAGAAAGGCCCTTCGCAGAGGGAAGTAGGGATTTGTAGAGGTGCCAGAGCTCAAAGAGAAAAACTAAGAGATAAAACATTTTGGGAGGTGTATCCATCCCACCAACGAAAACGACTTAGAGTTCCCAACACTTTCCATGCTAGATATATCATAGGCGGTTCCCAAACAGAAAATAAAGTTTATTCCTTTTTCCACCATACTTTCACTTTCCATGGCTAGCCGTATCCACGGTTGCCCTCCATACCAACACTTTCCAAGGAATTTATTATTTGACAACATAAAGTAAATTCATTTTTCATTTAGGGACTGGGCATCCCTAAAACATTTGCCTTACTCTCGTGCAATGACAAGTGAATAAACACTCATCGTGAGAATAACACATCCAGCATGGAAAGTATTAGCCACCCCTCACCGCTCCGCGAGCGAAACAAACACACAAAAGAGAAGTTCATTTTGAAAATTAGAGATGGCACATGCAAATTTGCTTAGAACGGCAAAACAATGCCGCATATAGGTAGATATAGTGGACTCATGTGGCAAAACTGGTTTAAAGGATTTTGGATGCACAAGTAGAGATCATACTTAGTGCAAAAATTAAGGCTAGCAAAAGATTGAGAAGCGACCAACCAAGAAACGAATAATCTCATAAAGCATAATTAACACCGAATAATGCACCACAAGTAGGATATAATTTCATTGCTTGACTATTGACTTTCGTACTTGCATAGGGGATCACAAACCTTAACACCAATATTCTTACTAAAGCATAATTACTCATCAACATAACTCACATATCGCATCATCATATCTCAAAACTATTACTAAGAATCAAGTTTATTTTGTCCAATTATCTTCATGAAAGTTTTTATTATATCCTTCTTGGATATCTATCACTTTGGGAGTAATTTTCATGTGTTGCTTTTCAAAAGCTCAAACAAATATAAGTGAAGATCATGAGCATAATTTTTCTTCCTTTCTCTCAAAATAATTTAAGTGAAGAAAGAGAGAATTTCTTGAAAAATTTACTAACTCTCAAATAAATCTAAGTCAAGCAAGAGAGCATTTCTGCAAAAATAATAAAGCACACCGTGCTCAAAAGATATAAGTGAAGCACCAGAGCAAGTCCATAGCTCATAAAAAATTAAGTGAAGCATAGAGAGCAATTCTAACAAGTCATGACATAATTTTGGCTCTCTCAAATAGGTGTGTCCAGCAAGGGATCAAGACTTAAAACACAAAATAAAACAAGCAAATACTCATATCATACAAGATGCTCCAAGCAAAACACATAGTATGTGACGAATAAAAATATTGCTTCGAGTAAAATACCGATGGTCGTTAGAAGAAAGAGGGGATGCCACTCGGGGGCATCCCCAAGCTTAATTGGTTGCTCATTTTTGGATAATAGCTTGGGATGCTGGGGCATCCCCAAGCTTAGGCTCTTCTATCCTTTATTCCTTCATCCATCGTAAGATAACCCAAAACTTGGAAACTTCAATCACACAAAACCCAACAAAACCTTTGTGAGATTAGTTAGTAAAAGAAAGCAAATCACTACTATAAGTATTGTACCAAACCAATTCACATTTTGTTTTTGCATTATATCTACTGTATTCCAAATTTTCTATGGAAAAAACTCATCAAAGAAAACCATAGAGCCATCAAAATAAGCACACAACGCAAAGAAAACAGAATCTGTGAAAACAGAACAGTCTGTAGCAACTGACTATTTCGAAAACTTCTGGACCTCCAAAAATTCTGAAAAACTAGGACGACCTGGGTAATTTGTATATTAATCTTCTTCAAAAATAATAAGGGAAAATCTATTTCTTATGAAAAATGAGAATTGTTTTTGTGAGCGCAAGGTTTTTATTTTTTTCCAGCAAGATCAAACAACTATCACCCAAGAAGATCCTATTGGTTCTACTTGGCACAAACACTAACTGAAACACAAAAAACACAATCATAACAGTAGAATAATTGTGTAAACACTCAAGAACATAAAGAAAAAAGCAAAAATAAATTTTATTCATTGGGTTGCCTCCCAACAAGCGCTACAGTTTTACGCCCTTAGCTAGGCATAAAGCAAGGATCTAAGTTTTGTCATCTTTGGTTCGAGATCCATAATATGCCCTCATGATTGATCCATATGGTGGCCTAATTCTTGTTATATGAAAGTGTTCCATACCCTTCCTCAAAGGAAATTGGAACTTAATATTGCCTTCTTTCATATCAATCACGACACCTATAGTGCGTAAAAACGGTCTACCAAGAATAATCGGACAAGACGGATTGCAATCAATATCAAGAACAATAAAATCTATGGGCACATAATTCTCTATTTGCAAGAATAAGAACATCATTAATTCTTCCCATAGGCCTTTTAATAGTAGAATCCGCCAAGTGCAAATTTAAAGAACATTCTTCAAGATCGGTAAAACCAAGCACATCACATAAAGATTTCGGAATTGTGGAAACACTAGCACCCAAGTCACACAAAGCAAAACACTCATAATTTTTAATATTTACTTTGATAGTAGGTTCCCATTCATCATACAATTTTCTAGGAATTGACACTTCTAATTCCAATTTTTCTTCAAGAGCTTTCATCATAGCATCAACAATATGTTTAGTAAAAGCTTTATTTTGTTCATAGGCATGGGGTGAATTTAGCATGTATTGCAACAAAGAAATACAATAAATCAAAGAGCAACTATCATAATTAAAGCCTTTGTAATCCAAAAGAGTGGGCACATCGCTAGTTAAAGTTTTGACCTCTTCAAACCCACTTTTATCAATTTTCTCAACAAGATTTTCATCCTCCGAAATATTGGGACACCTTCTACTTAAAGTTGACTCTTCTCCAGTCCCTTTTTCATTAGTCGTAACTTTACTAAACAAGGAATCAATAGAGGAAACACCAATCATTTTAAGATCTTCATCATCTTTATCTTCTAACGAGATTGGTTTAGCAGCTATTTGATTTAATAAGGTAGCTTGCGCATCGGATATCTTTGCTAGCAAACTTTTAGCAAAAGCATACTTAGATTGGAGATTGCAAACTTCTCTACTAATATCATCAAGTTGTTTTGTAATAGCATCTAGCACAACAGAGTGCTCCTTAAGTTCTTTAGTAAAATACTTATTATGCTCAAATCGCGTAGTCATATATTCCTTAGTACTCTTCTCAATTTCAAGCAAAATATTTGGGTAAGGAACATCATAATATTTTCTTTGAGGCATCATGACTACGCAAACAAGAACGCACACAAAAACAGACCCAGCAAGAAAATGGCAAATGAAAAGAGAGGCGAATAAAATGGCAAACTTTTGTGAAGTGGGGGAGAGGAAAACGAGAGGTAAATGGCAAATAATGTAAATTGCGAGGAGATGAGATTTGTGATTAGGAACCTGGTAGATGTTGAAGATCCTCCCCGGCAACGGCGCCAAAAATTAGCACGTTGACGGGAGACTACGTTGACTTGATCCTCCCCAGCAACGGCGCCAGAAATTCCTTGTGATGTTACTTGAAGCTACGTTGGTATTTCCCCAAAGAGGAAGGGATGATGCAACACAGCGGCGGTAGGTATTTCCCTCAGATATGAAACCTAGGTTATCGAACCAGTAGGAGAACCAAGCAACACAACGTAAAAACAGCCCCTGCACACAGATAACAAATCCTCGCAACCCCACGTGTTAAAGGGGTTGTCAATCCCTTCCGGGGTATGACGCCTCAAGATAGGCAAACAGACGTGAGGTAAATTGTAGTAGATTGATAGATCGAACGCCAAATAACATAAATAAGAATAAAACACAGCAAGGTATTTTTATATTTTTGGTTTAATAGATCTGAAAATAAATGCAAGGAAAAAGTAGATCGCAAAGGCAAATATATGAGAAAGAGATCCGGGGGCTGTAGATTTCACTAGTGGCTTCTCTCGAGAAAAATAGCAAACGGTGGGTGAAAAATTACTGTTGGGCAATTGATAGAACTTCAAATACTCATGACGATATCCAGGCAATGATCATTATATAGGCATCACGTCCAAGATTAGTAGACCGACTCCTGCCTGTATGTACTACTATTACTCCACACATCGACCGCTATCCAGCATGCATCTAGTGTATTAAGTTCATGGAAAAACGGAGTAATGCAATAAGAACGATGACATGATGTAGACAAGATCTATCTATGTACAGATAGACCCTATCGTTTTATCCTTAGTAGCAACAATACATACGTGTCGGTTTCCTTTCTGTCACTGGGATCAAGCACCGTAAGATCGAACTCACTACAAAGCACCTATTCCCATTGAAAGATAAATATATCAAGTTGGCCAAACAAAACCCAAATATCGGAGAAGAAATATGAGGCTATAAGAGATCATGCATAAAAGAGATCAAAGAAACTCAAATACTTTCATGGATATAAAAAATAGATCTGATCATAAACTCAAAGTTCATCGATCCCAACAAACACACCGCAAAAGAGTTACATCATATGGATCTCCAAGAGACCATTGTATTGAGAATTCAGAGAGAGAGATGAAGCCATCTAGCTACTAACTATGGACACAAAGGTCTACAAAGAACTACTCACGCATCATCAGAGAGGCACCAATGGAGGTGGTGAACCCCATCCGAGATGGTGTCTAGATTGGATCCGTGGTTCGGACTATCTGGCTGGATGAATATTTCATCAACTCCCCTAGGGTTTTGGGAATATTGGGGTATTTATAGAGAAAAGAGGCGGTCCGGGGGCACCCGAGGTGGGCACAACCCACCAGGGCGGGCCTGGGCCTCCTCGCGCGCCCTGGTGGGTTGTGTCCTCTTGGGGAACCCCCAGGCGTAGATAGGGCCCATTATGTTCCTTCTGGTCCAAAAAAATCTCCGCGGAGTTTTGTTGCATTTGGACTCCGTCTAATATTGATTTCCTGTGATGTAAACATGCAGAAAACAACAACTGGCACTTGGCACTATGTCAATAGGTTAGTACCAAAAAATGACTATAAAATGATTATAAAACATCCAAAATTGATAATATAACAACATGGAACAATAAAAAAATATAGATACATTGGAGACGTATCACTCCCCCCTCATATATATTGGTGGGAGGGAGAGAGGGCAGCCAAGGGGGCGCCCAAGTAGGAGGAATCCTACCTGGGGCCCTAATCCTATTCGCCCCCCTTACCATAATTCCCGGAGGGGGAAGGAAGGAGGAGGGGGAGAGAAGGAAGGGGGAGGACGAATCCCTCCCCTTCCTTTCTCTCTTCTCCTCTGTCCTTCCCCCTATTTCGGCCTACATGGGGCGCACCAGCCCATTAGGGGCTGCTCTGTCCCACTCTTGGCCCATTAGGCCCATGTAGTTGCCGGAAGGATGCCGGAACCCCTTCCGGTGACCCGATATGTACCCGGTACCCCTGGAACACTTCCGGTGTCCGAATACCATCGTCTTATATATCAATCTTTACCTATCGACCATTTCGAGATTCCTCATCATGTCTGTGATCTTATCCAGGACTCCGAACAACATTCGGTCACCAAATCACATAACTCATATAATACAAAATCATCATCGAACGTTAAGCGTGCGGACCCTATGGGTTCGAGAACTATGTAGACATGACCGAGACACCTCTCCGGTCAATAACCAATCGCAGAACTTGGATGCTCATATTGGTTCCTACATATTCTACGAAGATCTTTTTCGGTCGTACCGCAATGAGAACATACGTTATTCCCTTTGTCATCGGTATGTTACTTGCCCGAGATTCGACCGTCGGTATCTTTATACCTAGTTCAATCTCGTTACCGGCAAGCCTCTTTACTCATTTCGTAATATATCATCCCACAACTAACTCATTAGTCACATTACTTGCAAGGCTTATTATGATGTGCATTACCGAGAGGGCCCAGGGATACCTCTCCGATACTCGGAGTGACAAATCCTAATCTCGATCTATGCCAACCCAACAAACACCTTCAGAGATACCTGTAGAGCATCTTTATAATCACCCAGTTACATTGTGACGTTTGATAGCACACAAGTTATTCCTCCGGTATCCGGGAGTTGCATAATCTCATAGTAAAAGGAATATGTATATGACATGAAGAAAACAATAGCAATAAAACTTAATGATCATTATGCTAAGCTAACGGATGGGTCTTGTCCATCACATCATTCTCCTAATGATGTGATCCCGTTTATCAAATGACAACACATGTCCATGGTTAGGAAACTTAACCATCTTTGATTAACGAGCTAGTCTAGTAGAGGCTTACTAGAGACACTGTGTTTTGTCTATCTATCCACACATGAATCAAGTTTCCGGCTAATAAAATTCTAGCATGAATAATAAACATTTATCATGATATAAGGAAATATAAATAACAACTTTATTATTGCCTTTAGGGCATATTTCCTTCAATCTCCCACTTGCACTAGAGTCAATAATCTAGATTACATTGTAATGATTCTAACACCCATGGAGTCTTGGTGCTGATCATGTTTTGCTCGTGGAAGAGGCTTAGTCAACGGGTCGGCCACATTCAGATTCGTATGTATTTTGCAAATCTCTATGTCTCCCTCCTTGACTTGATCACGGATGGAGTTGAAGCGTCTCTTGATGTGTTTGGTTCTTTTGTGAAATCTGGATTCCTTCGCCAAGGCAATTGCTCCAGTATTGTCACAAAAAAAATCACTGGACACAATGCACTAGGTATTACACCTGGATATGAACTCCTTCATCCAGACTCCTTCATTCGCTGCTTTTGAAGCAGCTATGTACTCCGCTTCACACGCAGATCCCGCCACGATGCTTTGCTTGGAACTGCACCAACTAACAGCTCCACCATTTAATATAAATATGTATCCGGTTTGTGACTTAGAGTCATCCGGATCAGTGTCAAAGCTAGCATCGACGTAACCATTTGCGACAAGCTCTTTGTCACCTCCATAAACTAGAAACACATTCTTAGTCATTTTCAGATACTTCAGGATGTTCTTGGCCGCTGTCCAGTGATCCCCTCCTAGATTAATTTGGTACCTCCCTGCTAGACTTATAGCAAGGCACACATCAGGTCTGGTACACGACATAGCATACATGATAGAACCTATGGCTGAGGCATAGGGAATGACTTTCATTTTCTCTCTAGCTATCTTTTGCAGTGGTCGGGCATTGAGTCTGACTCAACTTCACACCTTGTAATATAGGCAAGAACCCTTTCTTTGACTGATCCATTTTGAACTTCTTCAAAACTTTATCAAGGTATGTGCTTTGTGAAAGTCCAATTAAGCGTCTTGATATATCTCTATAGATCTTGATGCCCAATACATAAGCAGCTTCACCGAGGTCTTTCATTGAAAAACTCTTATTCAAGTATCCTTTTATGTTATCTAGAAATTCTATATCATTTCCAATCAACAATATGTCATCCACATATAATATTAGAAATGCTACAGAGCTCCCACTCACTTTCTTGTAAATACATGCTTCTCCGAAAGTTTTTATAAACCCATATGCTTTGTTCACCTCATCAAAGCGTATATTCCAACTCCGAGATGCTTGCACCAGTCCATAAATGGATCGCTGGAGCTTGCACACTTTGTTAGCACCTTTAGGATCGACAAAACCTTCTGGTTGCATCATATACAACTCTTCTTTAAGAAATCCATTAAGGAATGCAATTTTGACATCCATTTGCCACATTTCATAATCATAAAATTTGGCAATTGCTAACATGATTCGGACAGACTTAAGCATCGCTACGAGTGAGAAGGTCTCATCGTAGTCAACTCCTTGAACTTGTCAAAAACCTTTCGCGGCAAGTCGAGCTTTGTAGATAGTAACATTTCCATCAGCGCCAGTCTTCTTCTTGAACATTCATTTACTCTCTATGGCTCGCCGATCATCGGGCAAGTCAACCAAAGTTCATACTTTGTTCTCATACATGGATCCTATCTCATATTTCATGGCCTCAACCCATTTTGCGGAATCTGGGCTCATCATCGCTTCCTCATAGTCCGTTGATTCATCATGGTCTAGTAACATGACTTGCAGAACAGGATTACCATACCACTTTGGTGCGGAACATGCTCTGGTTGACCTACGAGGTTTGGTAGTAACTTGATCTGAAGTTTCATGATCTTTATCATTTGCTTCCTCTCTAGTTGGTGTAGGAATCACTGGAACGGTTTTCTGTGATGAGCTACTTTCCAATTCGAGAGAAGGTACAATTACCTCATCAAGTTCTATTTTCCTCCCACTCACTTCTTTCGAGAGAACTCCTTCTCTAGAAAGGATCCATTCTTAGCAACAAAGATCTTGCCTTCGGATATGTGATAGAAGGTGTACCCAATAGTTTCTTTTGGGTATCCTATGAAGATGCACTTTTCTGATTTGGGTTCGGGCTTATCAGGCTGAAGCTATTTCACATAAGCATCTCAACCCCAAACTTTAAGAAACAGTAGCTTATGTTTCTTGCCAAACCATACTTTATACGGTGTCGTCTCAACAGATTTAGATGGTGCCCTATTTAACGTAGACGCAGCTGTCTCTAATGCATAACCCGAAAACGATATCGGTAAATTGGTAAGAGGCATCATAGATCGCACCATATCTAATAAATTATGGTTACAACATTCGGACACACTGATACGTCTCCAACGTATCTATAATTTATGAAGTATTCATGCTATTATATTATCTGTTTTGGATGTTTATGGGCTTTATTAAACACTTTTATATTATTTTGGGACTAACTTATTAACCCGAGCCAGTGCGGCTTCTATTTTTCCCTTGTTTGATGTTTTCTAAAAGGAATATCAAACGGAGTCCAAACGGAATGAAACCTTCGGAGAGTTATTTTTGGAGCGAAGCAATCCAGGAACTTGGAGTGCACGTAAGGGAAGCAACAAGGAAGGCACGAGGCGGGGGCGCCCCCCCTGGCGTGCCCTCCACCCTCGTGGGCCCCTCGTGGCTCCCCTGACCGACTTCTTTCACCTATATATCTCAATATACCCGAAAACCATCTGGGAACAGAATAGATCGGGAGTTCCGCCGCCGCAAGCCTCTGTAGCCACCAAAAATCAATCGGGACCTGTTAGGCACCGCTGGAGGGGGATCCTCACGGTGGCCATCTTCATCATCCCGCGCTCTCCATG
Organism: Aegilops longissima; assembly: GCA_021605205.1. NCBI lineage: Eukaryota > Viridiplantae > Streptophyta > Magnoliopsida > Poales > Poaceae > Aegilops > Aegilops longissima. The sequence goes on along the minus strand of CM038679.1, from coordinate 622,034,413 downwards.
ATAAGGAGGGAGTAGTTCACCCTCGGGGCTGAGGGTATGTACCAGTAGCTATGTGTTTGATCTCTCTCTCTCTCTCTCTCGTGTTCTTGATGTGGCATGATCTTGATGTATCGCGAGCTTTGCTATTATAGCTGGATCTTATGATGTTTCTCCTCCCTCTACTCTCTTGTAATGGATTGAGTTTTCCCTTTGAAGTTATCTTATCAGATTGAGTCTTTAAGGATTTGAGAACACTTGATGTATGTCTTGCCGTGCGTATCTGTGGTGACAATGGGATATCACGTGATTCACTTGATGTATGTTTTGGTGATCAACTTGCGGGTTCCGCCCATGAACCTATGCATAGGGGTTGGCACACGTTTTCGTCTTGACTCTCCGGTAGAAACTTTGGGGCACTCTTTGAAGTTCTTTGCGTTGGTTGAATAGATGAATCTGAGATTGTGTGATGCATATCGTATAATCATACCCACGGATACTTGAGGTGACATTGGAGTATCTAGGTGACATTAGGTTTTTGGTTGATTTGTGTCTTAAGGTGTTATTCTAGTATGAACTCTATGATAGATCAAATGGAAAGAATAGCTTCGTTTTATTTTACTACGGACTCTTGAATAGATCGATCAGAAAGGATAACTTTGAGGTGGTTTCACACCCTACCATAATCTCTTCGTTTGTTCTCCGCTATTAGTGACTTTGGAGTGACTCTTTGTTGCATGTTGAGGGATAGTTATATGACCCAATTATGTTATTATTGTTGAGAGAATTTGCACTAGTGAAAGTATGAACCCTAGGCCTTGTTTCAACACATTGCGATACCGTTTACGCTCACTTTTATCATTAGTTACCTTGCTGTTTTTATATTTTCAGATTACAAAAACCTATATCTATCATCCATATTGCACTTGTATCACCATCTCTTCGCCGAACTAGTGCACCTATACAATTTACCATTGTATTGGGTGTGTTGGGGACACAAGAGACTCTTTGTTATTTGGTTGCATGGTTGCTTGAGAGAGACCATCTTCATCCTACGCCTACCACGGATTGATAAACCTTAGGTCATCCACTTGAGGGAAATTTTCTGCTGTCCTACAAACCTCTGCACTTGGAGGCCCAACAACGTCTACAAGAAGAAGGTTGCGTAGTAGACGTCAAGCTCTTTTCTGGCGCCGTTGCCGAGGAGGCTAGGTAAGCGGCACTCACACCCCGTCAACCAAGCTCTTTTCTGGCATCGTTGCCGGGGAGGTGAGTGCTTGAAGGTATATCTTTAGATCTTACAATCGAATCTTTTAGTTTCTTGTTTTATCACTAGTTTAGTTTATAAAAGAAAACTACAAAAAAAGGAATTGAGTTTGTCTCATACGCTTCATCTTTTTAATATCTTTCGTGAGAATGATGGAAAGGAAAATTGTGCTCAAGTGCTAGAAGAAGAAATCTATAAAATGTTTGGCAATAAATCTTTGTATGATGAGCATGATTTCAATGTTGTTAGTATGAATTCCTTGAACATCCATGATGCTAATGATATGCAAAGCCACAAGCTCGGGGAAGCTATGTTTGATGAATGTGATATTTTTAGTCCCCCAAGTTTTGATGTGCAAATTTATTATGATGAGCCTCCTATCTATGATGATTATTGTGATGACACATATGCTATAAAGAATAATGATCATGAAACTTGTCATCTTGATTTTAATTTTCAATCACATGATAGTTATTTTGTTGAGTTTGCTCCCACTTTTATTCATGAGAAGAAATTTGCTTATGTGGAGAGTAATAAAATTTCTATGCTTGTGGATCATGAAAGGAATGCTTTATGTGATGGCTATATTGTTGAATTCATTCATGATGCTACTAAAAATTATTATGAGGGAGGGATATATGCTTGTAGGAATTGCAATAATATCAAGTTTCCTCTCTATGTGCTTAAAGTTTTAAAGTTATGCTTGTTTTGCCTTCCTATGCTAGTTGATTACTGTTCCCATAAGTTGTTTGCTCAAAAAATCCCTATGCATAGGAAGTGGGTTAGACTTAAATGTGCTAGTCATATTCTTCATGATGCTCTCTTTATGTTTCAATTCTTATTTTTTTATGTGAGCATCATTGGAATCATCATGCCTAGCTAGGGGCTTTAAACGTTAGCGCTTGTTGGGAGGCAATCCAATTTTATTTTTTTTTCCTTGCTTTTTGTTCCTGTTTATTAATAAATAAATCATCTAGCCTCTGGTTATACGTGGTTTTATATTTTAATTAGTGTTTGTGCCAAGTAAGACCTATAGGATCTTCTTGGATGATAGTTATTTGATCTTGCTGAAAATTCCAGAAACTTTCTGTTCACTAAAACAATTGTTTAAAATCACCAGAACATGATAAAATACCGATTCCAATTGCATAAGATCAATAATAAAATTATCTAGGTCTTCCTATTTTGGTATAATGTTTGGAGTTCCATAAGTATATGTTTGATACAGATTACTACAGACTGTTCTGTTTTTGACAGATTCTGTTTTCTATGTGTTGTTTGCTTATTTTGATGAATCTATGTCTAGTAAAATAGTTTATAAACCGTACACAAGTTGGAATACATTAGGTTTAACACCAATATAAATAAAGAGTGAGTTCATTATAGTACCTTGAAGTGGTGTTTTGTTTTCTTTCGCTAACGGAGCTCACGAGATTTTCTGTTAAGTTTTGTGTTGTGAAGTTTTCAAGTTTTGGGTAAAGATTCGATGGACTATGGAATAAGGAGTGGCAAGAGCCTAAGCTTGGGGATGCCCAAGGCACCCCAAGGTAATATTCAAGGACAACCAAAAGCCTAAGCTTGGGGATGCCCCGGATGGCATCCCCTCTTTCGTCTTCGTTCATCGGTAACTTTACTTGGAGCTATATTTTTATTCACCACATGATATGTGTTTTGCTAGGAGCGTCATTTTATTTTCTTTAGCTTTGCTTGCTGTTTGAATAAAATACCAAGATCTGAAATTCTTAAATGAGAGAGAGTCTTAACATAGCTACATAATTATTTAACTACTCATTGATCTTCACTTATATCTTTTTGGAGTAGTTTGTCATTTACTCGTGTGCTTCACTTATATCCTATGAGTAAATGGTTGAATGATTTGAATGTCATAAATCTGAAATTATATATGTTTCATATGCCTTTCCCATGGGGAGTAATGCCTTCACATATAAGAAGTAAAGGTGGTAAATTTATTGGAGGTTAGCAAACCTTGTATTGGTCACTTAAACAATTCATGAAAGAATATTGAAGGAAGAGAGATTTCACATATAAATATACTATCTTGGACATCGTTTGTAATTGTGAGCACTCATTAAAATATGACATGATAAAAGGTTGATGTTGGACAAGGAAGACAACATAATGGGTTATGTTTTCTTATATCCGAAATAAAGTATATTGTCATGGATCGCCCAACGCGTTGAGCTTGCCTTTCCCCCTCATGCTAGCCAAATTCCTTGCACCAAGTAGAGATACTACTTGTGCTTCCAAACATCCCTTAAACCAGTATTGCCATGAGAGTCCACCATACCTACCTATGGATTGAGTAAGATCCTTCAAGTAAGTTGTCATTGGTGCATGCAATAAAAATTGCTCTCTAAATATGTATGATCTTTTAGTGTGGAGAAAATAAGCTTTATACGATCTTGTGATATGGAAGAAATAAAAGCGACAGACTGCATAATAAAGGTCCCTATCACAAGTGGCAATATAAAGTGACGTTCCCTCGCATTAAGATTTTGTGCATCCAACTATAAAAGCGCATGGCAACCTCTTCTTCCCCTTGCGAAGGGCGTATATTTTACTTTTATGCAAGAGTCATGGTGATCTTCACCTTTCTTTTTTTCATTTTATCCTTTGGCAAGCACCTCGTGTTGGAAAGATTCGATATATATATATATATATATATATATATATATATATATATATATATATATATATATATATATATATATATATATATATCCAATTGGATGTAAGGCATCATGAACTATTATTGTTGACATTGCCCTTGAGGTAAAAGGTTGGGAGGCGAATCTATAAGCCCCTATCTTTCTCTGTGTCTGATTAAAACTTTGAACCCATAAATATCGCGTGAGTGTTAGCAATTGTGAAAGACTAAATGATAGTTGAGTATGTGGAGTTTGCTAAATCAAAGCTCTGACATAGACTCTTCCTAAAAATAAGATGAATTGTAATTGCTTGATGACTAATAACACAGTTTGTTAGTTTTCAAGAAAGTTTATGATCTATACTTTAACATGTGAATAATTTGTTACTTGATCATGCAAAGTTCTATGAGTTGAGCTACTATTATGACATATAATGATGCTATAAAAGGTGATTGAAATTATCATTGATCAAACTTATGCACCTGCTAGCATTCACACTTCATAAATTCTTTCTTTTATCATTTACCTACTCGAGGACGAGCAGGAATTAAGCTCGGGGATGCTGATACATCTCCAACGTATCTATAATTTATGAAGTATTCATGCTATTATATTATCTGTTTTGGATGTTTATGGGCTTTATTAAACACTTTTATATTATTTTTGGGACTAACTTATTAACCCAGAGCCCAGTGCCAGTTTATGTTTTTTCCCTTGTTTCAGTGTTTCATAGAAAAGGAATATCAAACGGAGTCCAAACAGAATGAAACCTTTGGGAGAGTTATTTTCGGAACGGAAGCAATCCAGGAGACTTGGAGTGCACGTAAGGGAAGCAACAAGGAAGGCACGAGGCAGGGGGCGCGCCCACCCCCTCCCCTCGTGGCTCCGCTGACCGACTTCTTTCGCCTATATATATCAATATACCCTAAAACCATCGGGGAACAGAATAGATCAGGAGTTCCGCCGCCGCAAGCCTCTATAGCCACCAAAAACCAATCGGGACCCTGTTCCGGCACCCTGCCGGAGGGGAGGATCCCTCACTGGTGGCCATCTTCATCATCCCGACGCTCTCCATGACGAGGAGGGAGTAGTTCACCCTCGGGGCTGAGGGTATGTACCAGTAGCTATGTGTTTGATCTCTCTCTCTCTCTCTCGTGTTCTTGAGGTGGCATGATCTTGATGTATCGCGAGCTTTGCTATTATAGTTGGATCTTATGATGTTTCTCCCCCCTCTACTCTCTTGTAATGGATTGAGTTTTCCCTTTGAAGTTATCTTATCAGATTGAGTCTTTAAGGATTTGAGAACACTTGATGTATGTCTTGCCGTGCGTATCCGTGGTGACAATGGGATATCACGTGATTCACTTGATGTATGTTTTGGTGATCAACTTGCGGGTTCCGCCCATGAACCTATGCATAGGGGTTGGCACACGTTTTCGTCTTGACTCTTCGGTAGAAACTTTGGGGCACTCTTTGAAGTTCTTTGTGTTGATTGAATAGATGAATCTGAGATTGTGTGATTCATATCGTATAATCATACCCACGGATACTTGAGGTGACATTGGAGTATCTAGGTGACATTAGGGTTTGGTTGATTTGTGTCTTAAGGTGTTATTCTAGTATGAACTCTATGATAGATCGAACGGAAAGAATAGCTTCGTGTTATTTTACTACGGACTCTTGAATAGATTGATCAGAAAGGATAACTTTGAGGTGGTTTCGTACCCTACCATAATCTCTTCGTTTGTTCTCCGCTATTAGTGACTTTGGAGTGACTCTTTGTTGCATGTTGAGGGATAGTTATATGATCCAATTATGTTATTATTGTTGAGAGAACTTGCACTAGTGAAAGTATGAACCCTAGGCCTTGTTTCAACACATTGCAATACCGTTTACGCTCACTTTTATCATTAGTTACCTTGCTGTTTTTATATTTTCAGATTACAAAAATCTATATCTATCATCCATATTGCACTTGTATCACCATCTCTTCGCCGAACTAGTGCACCTGTACAATTTACCATTGTATTGGGTGTGTTGGGGACACAAGAGACTCTTTGTTATTTGGTTGCATGGTTGCTTGAGAGAGACCATCTTCATCCTACGCCTCCCACGGATTGATAAACCTTAGGTCATCCACTTGAGGGAAAATTGCTGCTGTCCTACAAACCTCTGCACTTGGAGGCCCAACAACGTCTACAAGAAGAAGGTTGCGTAGCAGACATCACACACCATTACGCTGTGGTGTTCCAGGTGGTGTGAGTTGTGAAACTATTCCACATTGTTTTAAATGAAGGCCAAACTCGTAACTCAAATATTCGCCTCCTCGATCAGATCATAGAAACTTTATTTTCTTGTTACGATGATTCTCCACTTCACTCTGAAATTCTTTGAACTTTTCAAATGTTTCAGACTTGTGTTTCATCAAGTAGATATACCCATATCTGCTCAAATAGTCTGTGAAGGTCAGAAAATAATGATACCCGTCATGACCCTCAACACTCATCGGACCGCATACATTAGTATGTATTATTTCCAATAAGTCAGTGGCTCGCTCCATTTTCCAGAGAACGGAGTTTTAGTCATCTTGCCCATGAGGCATTGTTCGCAAGCATCAAATGATTCATAATCAAGTGATTCCAAAAGTCCATCCGCATGGAGTTTCTTCATGCACTTTACACCAATATGACCTAAAATGCAGTGCCACAAATATGTTGCACTATCATTATCAACTTTGCATCTTTTGGCATCAATATTATGAATATGTGTATCACCACGATCGAGATTCAACAAAAATAGACCACTCTTCAAGGGTGCATGACCATAAAAGATATTACTCATATAAATAGAACAAACCATTATTCTCTGATTTAAACGAATAACCGTCTCGCATTAAACAAGATCTAGATATAATTTTCATGCTCAACGCTGGCACCAAATAACAATTATTCAGGTCTAAAACTAATCCTGAAGGTAGATGTAGAGGTAGCATGCCGACGGCGATCACATCGACATTGGAGCCATTCTCGACGCGCATCTTCACCTCGTCCTTAGCCAATCTTCATTTAATCCGTAGCCCCTGTTTCGAGTTAAATATGAGCAACTGAACCGGTATCAAATACCCTGGCGCTACTACGAGCATTAGTAAGGTACACATCAATAACATGTATATCAAATATACCTTTGTTCACTTTGCCATCCTTCTTATCCGCCAAATACTTGGGGCAGTTCTGCTTTCAGTGACCAATCCCTTTGCAGTAGAAGCACTCAGTTTCAGGCTTAGGTCCAGACTTGGGCTTCTTCCCGGGAGTGGCAACTTGCTTGCCATTCTTTTTGAAGTTCCCCTTCTTTCCTTTGCACTTTTTCTTGTTAACCATCAACACTTGATGCTCCTTCTTGATTTCTACCTCCACAGCTTTGAGCATTGCGAAGAGCTCGGGAATTATGTTTTCCATCCATTGCATATTGTAGTTCATCACGAAGCCTTTGTAGCTTGGTTGCAGTGATTGGAGAACTCTGTCAATAACACTATCATCTGGAAAATTAACTCCCAGCTGAGTCAAGTGATTATGATACCCAGACATTCTGAGTATGTGTTCGCTAACAGAACTGTTCTCCTCCATCTTGCAGCTGTAGAACTTGTTGGAGACTTCATATCTCTCAACTCGGTCATTTGCTTGAAATATTAAATTCAACTCCTGGAACATCTCATATGGTCCATGACGTTCAAAACGTCTTTGAAATCCCGATTCTAAGTCGTAAAGCATGGCACATTGAATTATCGAGTAGTCATCAGATCGAGCTTGCCAGACGTTCATAACATCAGCATATGCTCCTGCAGCAGGCCTTTCACCTAGCGGTGCATCAAGGACATAATTCTTCTGTGCAGCAATGAGGATAATCCTCAAGTTACGGGCCCATTCCCTGTAGTTGCTACCATCATCTTTCAACTTATATTTCTCTAGGAACGCATTAAAATTCAAGGGAATGGTAGCACGGGCCATTGATCTACAACATAGATATTTAAAAACTATCAGGACTAAGTTCATGATAAGTTAAGTTCAATTAATCATATTACTTAAGAACTCCCACTTAGATAGACATCCCTCGGGTCATCTAAATGATCACGTGATCCATATCAACTAAACCATGTTCGATCATCATGTGCGATGGAGTAGTCTTCAATGGAACATCTCTATGTTGATCATATCTACTATATGATTCACGTTCGACCTTTCGGTCCCCAGTGTTTCGAGGAAATATCTGTACATGCTAGCACTACTGCAGGTTGCTGCTCACGCGATACTACAATTAGAGACCCTTCGACAAAACTGTGTGCGATGCCATAATCGCAAACGGTGGTGTAAAAAACCCGTCAAAAAAGGTGCAAAATGTTTGCGATGGAGGATGCATCAAACACGGTTCAGATTTTAGTCACGTGTGTGATTCAGGGCATACGGTTCTGTTCAATTAACCGTTTTCAATGAGGAGGAACAAAAAAACGGGCAGCCAGATGAAGGTGTGTGCGATGTACAGCATACGGTTCACTCGAATGAACTGTTTGTGATTAGGCAACACAAAAGAAACGGTCAGCCAGATGAAGGTTTGTGCGATATACGGCATGCAGTTCACTCGGATGAACTGTTTGCATTGACACAAGAGAACAGAAACGGTTCAACTTAACAAGACGTGTGTGTTGTGCGATGGGATTGCATACAGAAAAACAACATATATATATATATATACACACTTACCGCGCAATCTCGCAGGTTCCCGCGAAAGCTTCCCGCCTGACTCGGTGAAATCCTCCAAAATCCCAATGCTAACTGGCCTGCTATAAAAACGCTCACGGCCGGCGAGTCCTGCGTCGCATTTCCCCTCCCTCCATGTAGCTTATCTCGTCTGCTTCTCCCACAATCGCCAATGGCACCGGTCCATCGTCGTTGCTCAGCCACTCCGCCGTCATCAGAGGACAGCTCCAGCTGGGAGGCTACACTGCGGCGGCGGTGCAGTCCCCGGCATAGTGTAGTGAGCGTGGCGTCCCTGTTGGGTGTGCGCGGAACACCCACCACACGCTCTGCCGCCGGTGTTGTCCGTCGTTGCCACCACACCACCGTTGAAAGCCAGGGCCATCGCCCGCTCCGCTGCTGCGGCCCGAAGGCGGGAGGTGGCCGTCGTGGCTGCCACCCCACTGCCAGACACTGTGGCCATCACCCGCTCCGCCACCGCAGCCCGAAGGCGGGAAGTGGTGGTCGTGGCCGCCACCCCGTCGTCGACCGCAGTGGCCGCCAGCCCATCATCGACCACCGGGGTCATCACCCGCTCCGCCATCGCTGCCCGAAGGTGGGAGGCGGAGGTGGATGCCCGCACGTGCGTCAGCGACCTTGCGTGCTACACCGAGTTCCTGCGGGAGGAGGAGGAGCGCCTCATCGAGCATGCAAAGAGCCTTACCGCCGCCGTGGCCGCGACACACGCTGCCTCAGAGGCGAGGAATCAGGTGATCTACGAGGAGAACCACCACTTCAAGAGGGGTCGTCTAGAGCGGCAGAGGGCGTCCGAGGTGAGCGTCGCTGAAGCTGCAACAACGGCAGACACTGTATTGCGGTTGCCCAGCTTGTCGGTAGGCTCCTCCTCCCCGCCTCTTACTGAGCGCGCTCGGCAGAGGAGAGGCAGCCGGAAGTAGTACAAAGCCCCACCGCAGTAGTAGTAGTATTTAGGGGCTATTTTGTTCAGTTCATATGACTATAGATGTGGTGGAACATACAACGTACATAAAATTAGCTAGTATATATAGTTGAACTAGTTATTTCAGTACGTGGTTGGCAACAATTGGGGAAAAGTTTGGTCGGTTCTGCTGTCGAGTTGAACTGTTTGTATAAATTAAGAATGACTGCTTAATCTATGAATGAAATCTATGCTTAATTACTGAATTTTAGTTGCAAAAATTAGATACTGCTAGTGATTTTTAGCTTCATATTTTGACAAATTGCAGTGTTACAAGGATTGACAAATCTTACCAAATTGTTTGTACGTGGTTGCACATGGGTCATCTAGAACAACCATTTGCGTTGAAGGGATGCACAAATCCTGCGCTGCTCTTGCTTTGCATACGGGTGTTCTATCTAAAACGTTTGCGATCAAGAGCTGCAGAAATCCTGCTGAAATTTTTCTCTTGGCTTCCCGGGGAAGCTGTTGGTTTGCATACGGGTGTTCTAACTAAAACGTTTGTGATGAGCATTTTATATTTAAAAGTGAATTAAACTGCGGCTTGGGCGCCATTAATGGAGAGGATGCGAGCAAGGCGGGCGGCCATGGAAGTCAAAGGGATCGCTTCCATGAGCCTGCTCAACAGACTACTTCGACGCTTCCGGTGATCCTGCGCATTCGAGGACAGCTTGCACGCCTCTCGGTCAGCCTGCGCACCGGACGGCGCTCGCATGCCTCCCGTTCAGAGGTCAAGCATCTGTCTGCACGGCACCTCCTACAGCCATTAAAACCAAGAGACGTGGCGTCACATGAATGGTTAACAGAACGCACACGGTTTCAATTACACAAACATTTGAGATATTAAAGTGGCAACTATTTTTTCAAAATGCCTTTATTGGCTGTCATTATTCGAGTGCGCCTTCTCTCAAAATGGACACGAAAAATACCACAACATGTCGGGTGCCATTCTATGATAGAATGCCAAGTTTCATGAATTTCAGACGAGTTTTGGATTTACTAGAATTTAAAAACCAGGCATCTCAATGTTTTGCCGGCAATCAACGATGCCCTGGTGTTTGAAATTCATTCCCATTTCTTGCATGGGACCTAAGCATGCACCCAAGGACACATATTTGATTTTTCAACCAATTTATATGCACTGGAGCATGTGCATGTAGTTCAAATTTGAATTATGCACATAAATGCATTGAAAACTTAGTTAATGCATAAAAATGTCCAAACGAACCCCAAAAAATCACAAAAATTCACACAACACTCCTGTTGTTCTATGTTGACACGAGAAAAAAATTTGAAAGCAATAAGAGGCAATGGATATCATTTCGTCCCCAAAGGTGGGATGTTCCCTACCGAAAAACATCATGCTTGTTGTGAGAAGCTCTGGTTTGTGAGAAGCATATACCCAAACCTACCCCAAATGGGACAAATTTTTTTACCATGGCATGTTGATGCCGCTCCATGATAGAATGCCAAGTTTCATGAATTTCAGATGAGTTTTGGATTTACTAGAATTTAAAAACCAGGCATCTCAATGTTTTGCCGGCAATCAACGGTGCCCTCGTGTTTGAAATTCATTCCCATTTCTTGCATGGGACGTAAGCATGCACCCAAGGACACAGAATTGAGTTTTCAACCAATTTATATGCACTGGAGCATGTGCATGTAGTTCAAATTTGAATTGTGCACATAAATGCATTAAAAACTCAGTTAATGCATAAAAATGTCCAAACAAACCCTGAAAAATCAAAAAAATTCACATAACACTCCGGTTGTTCTATGTTGACACGAGAAAAAATTTGAAAGCAATAAGAGGTAATGGATATCGTTTCGTCCCCAAAGGTGGGACGTTCCCTACCGAAAACCATCATCCTTGTTGTGAGAAGCTCCGGTTTGTGAGAAGCATATACCCAAACTTGCCCCAAATGGGACAAAAAATTTACCACGGCATGTTGATGCCGCTCCATGACAGCATGCCAAGTTTCATGAATTTCAGACGAGTTTTGGATTTACTAGAATTTAAAAACTAGGCATCTCAATGTTTTGCCGGCAATCAACGGTGCCTTGGTGTTTGAAATTCATTCCCATTTCTTGCATGGGACCTAAGAATGCACCCAAGGACACAGATTTGATTTTTCAACGAATTTATATGCACTGGAGCATGTGCATGCAGTTCAAATTTGAATTGTGCACATAAATGCATTGAAAACTCAGTTAATGCATAAAAATGTCCAAACGAACTCCGAAAAATCACAAAAAATCACACACCACTCATGTTGTTCTATGTTGACACGGGAAAAAAATTGAAAGCAATAAGAGGCAATGGATATCGTTTCGTCCCCAAAGGTGGGATGTTCCCTACCAAAAACCATCATGCTTGTTGTGAGAAGCTCCGGTTTGTGAGAAGCATATACCCAAACCTGCCCCAAATGGGACAAAAATTTTACCACGGCATGTTGATGCCGCTCCATGACAGCATGCCAAGTTTCATGATTTTCAGACGAGTTTCGGATCTACTAGAATTTAAAAACTAGGCATCTCAATGTTTTGCCGGCAATCAACGGTGCCCTGGTGTTTGAAATTCATTCCCATTTCTTGCATGGGACCTAAGCATGCACCCAAGGACACAGATTTGATTTTTCAACCAATTTATATGCACTGGATCATGTCCATGTAGTTTAAATTTGAATTATGCACATAAATACATTAAAAACTCAGTTAATGCATAAAAATGTCCAAACGAACCCTGAAAAATCACAAAAATTCACACAACACTCCTGTTGTTCTATGTTGACATGAGAAAAAAATTTGAAAGCAATAAGAGGTAATGGATATCGTTTCATCACCAAAGGTGGGACGTTCGCTACCGAAAACCATCATACTTGTTGTGAGAAGCTCCGGTTTGTGAGAAGCATATACCCAAACTTGCCCCAAATGGGACAAAAATTTTACCACGACATGTTGATGCCGCTCCATGACAGCATGCCAAGTTTCATGAATTTCAGACGAGTTTTGGATTTACTAGAATTTAAAAACCAGGCATCTCAATGTGTTGCCGGCAATCAACGGTGCCTTGGTGTTTGAAATTCATTCCCATTTCTTGCATGGGACCTAAGCATGCACCCAAGGACACATATTTGATTTTTCAACCAATTTATATGCACTGGAGCATGTGCATGTAGTTCAAATTTGAATTGTGCACATAAATGCATTGAAAACTCAGTTAATGCATAAAAATGTCCAAACGAACCCCGAAAAATCACAAAAAATCACACAACACTCATGTTGTTCTATGTTGACACGAGAAAAAAATTTGAAAGCAATAAGAGGCAATGGATATCGTTTCGTCCCCAAAGGTGGGATGTTCCCTACCAAAACCATCATGCTTGTTGTGAGAAGCATATACCCAAACCTGCCCCAAATGGGACAAAAAATTTACCACGGCATGTTGATGCCGCTCCATGACAGCATGCCAAGTTTCATGATTCTCAGACGAGTTTCGGATTTACTGGAATTTAAAAACCAGGCATCTCAATGTTTTGCCGGCAATCAACGGCGCCCTGGTGTTTGAAATTCATTCCCATTTCTTGCATGGGACCTAAGCATGCACCCAAGGACACAGATTTGATTTTTCAACCAATTTATATGCACTGGATCAGGTCCATGTAGTTTAAATTTGAATTATGCACATAAATACATTAAAAACTCAGTTAATGCATAAAAATGTCCAAACGAACCCCGAAAAATCACAAAAATTCACACAACAGCGAGAAAAAAAATTGAAAGCAGTAAGAGGCAATGGATATCGTTTCGTCACCAAAGGTGGGACGTTCCCTACCGAAAACCATCATGCTTGTTGTGAGAAGCTCCGGTTTGTGAGAAGCATATACCCAAACCTGCCCCAAATGGGACAAAATTTTTACCACGGCATGTTGATGCCGCTCCATGATAGCATTCCAAGTTTAATGAATTGAAAACGAGTTTTGGATTTACTAGAATTTAAAAACCAGGCATCTCAATGTTTTGCCGGCAATCAACGGTGCCCTGGTGTTTGAAATTCATTCCCATTTCTTGCATGAGACCTAAGCATGCACCCAAGGACACATATTTGATTTTTCAACCAATTTTTATGCACTGGAGCATGTGCATGTAGTTGAAATTTCAAATATGCACATAAATGCATTGAATACTCAGTTAATGCATAAAAATGTCCAAACGAACCCCGAAAAATCACAAAAAATCACACAGCACTCCTGTTGTTCTATGTTGACACGAGAAAACATTTGAAAGCAATAAGAGGCAATGGATATCGTTTCGTCCCCAAAGGTGGGACGTTCCCTACCAAAAACCATTATGCTTATTGTGAGAAGCTCCGGTTTCTGAGAAGCATATATCCAAACCTGCCCCAAATGGGACACAATTTTTACCACGGCATGTTGAGGCCACTCCATGATAGCATGCCAAGTTTCATGAATTTCAGACAAGTTTTGGATTTACTAGAATTTAAAAACCAGGCATCTCGAAGTTTTGCCGGCAATCAACGGAGCCCTGGTGTTTGAAATTCATTGCCATTTCTTGCATGGGACCTAAGCATGCACCCAAGGACACAGAATTTGATTTGTCAACCAATTTATATGCACTGGAGCATGTGCATGTAGTTTAATTTTGAATTGTGCACCTGAAATGGCTAGAAAACCAATTTAATGTATAAAATGTTCAAACGAACCCTGAATAATTCCAATCTTTTACGACACACATATAGTTGCATGTTCACTCCAGATAAAAGGTCTAGCAATTAAAACACCGTCCATTGCTGCTGTGACCCCATTACGTAATTCAAATCAAGATGAAAAATCAAGTAGATCGCACACAGTTTATTATCAGCAACCGTGTGAGATGCAGCACAAAATATCCTGGAGCACCATTAGTGTATAGTATGCCTATGGCTTACGTGAGAAGGTGCGTTGGCTACAGTCCATAGCCAACGTCTCAAGCACACTAGCTCGCTCCCCAAATATCATTTCACTGTTCAATCATCGCCGGTGAAAGATGGGCACGTGGACCCGTGTCGTGAGGGCAATTTCGGTGGCCCACTCCAGCGAGAGCGCGGCCGTAGCCGCCATGCGCGTGCTAACAAGGTGCATGATTGCGGCCGCAATCTGTGATCGGGCGGCAAAGGCAGCCCAAACGGCCGTTGTTGCTTCTCAGGTGGCGGTATCAACATCTGCCTCGGGGAAAGCAACTAGCGAGAGCAGCACAGGAGCTGTCCGTTCTGCAACGGCGGCCTTAGACCTAATGGAGGCCGCCCATGACCATGTCGAGGCCGCCCACACATAGCTCCTGGCGGTCACCGCACAAATCGAAGCTTCTCCGACAACGGTCAGCAACCCATGACCGAAGAGCTGGCAATCACCGAGAGCGTTTGAGCAGCCGCCCGTTCCTCCGCCGCATACCTTGCAACGACGGAGCCCGTCCAAGCCTAGATCACGTCCGCCCACGCCCAGCTCATGGCGGCCTTTTCCAAAGAGATGGCGGACGCGGATGGCGAGATGCTTGCTGAGTATGGTGCGATGGATGCCATGGAGCCCCTTCCCAAGGAGACCGTCGGTGAAAGGACATGCGGTGCCCCCATGCGTGGTTTTGGTAATTTATGACATTCTCTATGGACTAATGGTTGCATTGAGTTATATTTGAAGGATTTGTCCATAGGCATTTCTTGAAGTCCATGCGTTGGTTTCAAGGAGTTTATGTGTTGACCAAGGTGCTATTAAGGAATTATCCAAAGATTGGTCATGTGAGTGTTGAGCTTATTGCAAGCATGTCTTGAAGAAGAAGATTGTGTGATCATTCATGTTTACCTTCAAGACATCATCCAAACTAAGAGAGTTCGAAAGATTCAAGGTTGATCAAGACTAAGTCAAGAGTGAATCAAGTTGATCAACTCACAAAGCGTAAAAGATGTACTGAGAGGGATCAAGTGATCCCATGGTATGGTAAGCATTGTCCATTGCACTTTGTGTACTAACCCATGGTCTATGTGAGAGTTCTATGTGGGGTTAGGTACATGTCCATGGGCTTGCGTCAAGAGGAAGATATCATACAACCCATGGAAAGGATGACATCAAGTAGTGATCGTCATCAAGATTGTCATGTGCAAGTTCAAGTGTAGCATCACGAAGAGATCAAGTGCTTGAAGCTTGCCATCCATTGTGGTGTCAATGGACTTGTGAAGATGTGCCGAAGAGTGGCTCACCCATAGTGGAGTATGGGGGAGCAATCATCTAGTCTCCATCGACCCAACGCAATCAAGAAAGGTGGTCCATCTTGCGGTGGACAAGATCGTCATCATCTAGCTCAAGTGGATCATGTGCCAGGCAAATGTTTTCCCTTGATAGGTTTTCTATTTTACCGGTCTCGTGGTGGTAGTAGGGAGACCGGGTTATATGATCGTTTGCCATACTATCAAGGGGGGCTCTCAAGTTGGTAGCGTGATCGTATCGTTAGTAGAGAGCTCAAACCCTTGCATCCTTGCATCATGTTTCTTGGTTCTTGTTTGTTTCTCTTTGTGAGTCTTAGAGCTTATGGTCATCTTGATGACAAGCTTGAGTTCATCGAAAACGGAGTTCACATGCGTCTTCTATGATGTTTTCGGTGTTGGAGGTTTTACCGGTCTTTTCCGAGGAAGGGTTCTCACCATTTTCTTTTGGGCCTTTTCTCATTTGCTTCTTATTGATATTTCTATCAAGATTGTGTTAGCCCTTGTCGCTAGCTATCCAACAAACTTGGTTTCATCGAATTCGGAGTCCGTTTGCAGAAGTTGTGTCGGTTTGGTGTTCGAAGGTCTGCAGCGGTACTACCGCGGACAGGAGCGGAAGTAATTTTTTACTACCGCTCTTGGGAGCGGTACTATCGCTTGGAGCATTACTACCGCTCTTGGAAGCGGTACTACCGCTTGGAGCAGTACTACCGTGGCTACTTCCGTGGCTACTTCCGCTCGGGACCAAAAACTCGTCACAAGTCCAGTGGTGGTAGGCACAGATGTAATTTTTTAGTACCGCTCGCAAGCAGTAGTACCGCTACCCTTAGCAGTAGTACCGCTACCCCTAGCGGTAGTACCGTGAGGTCAAGCGGTACTACCGCTCCGACGGTTCTTCTGGCCTTTTTGCCTCCTCGCTGTTGTGTTTCAAAGGGCTACTACCGCCCTAGCGGTAGTACCGCTCCTTGGAGCGGTAGTACCGCTCGATGCGGGCTGTGAGCATAACGGTTGGATTCGGGAGCTCCTATAAAAGGGGGTCTTCTTCCCCATTCAACCTTATCCTTTGAGCTCGTGTTCTTCCCCCATTGTTGACCTTCTTCGAGCTTGCTAACTCTCAATCCCTCCAATGATTCTTGCTTGTTCTTGAGGGAAAAGAGAGAGGAGATCTAGATCCACATTTCCACCAATCACTTTCTCCTCTAAGTGAGGGGAACCCCTTGGATCTAGATCTTGGAGTTCTTCGTGTTCTTCTTTCGTTCTTCCTCTCATTTTCCTCCCTAGCATTAGTTGCTTTGGTGGGATTTGGGAGAGAAGGACTTGGGCACTCCGTGTGCCCTTGCCATTGCATTTGGTGCATCGGTTTGAGTTCTCCACATGATACGTGGAAGTTACGAGTTGAGAAGCTTATTACTCTTGGGTGCTTGGTGCCCTTGAGCTTGTTCCTCTTGGGTGCTTTGGCGCCCTAGACGGTTGGTGGTGCTTGGAGCTCAATCATTGTGGTGTAAAGCTCCGGGCAAGCGTCGGGGTCTCCAAGTAGGTTGTGGAGATCGCCCCGAGCAATTTGACGGGTACCGGTGACCACCCCCAAGGGTTGCCAGTGTACGGGTTCGGTGACCGCCCCCAAGGGTTGCCATTTGTACGGGTTCGGTGACCGCCCTCAAGGGTCCCTTAGTGGAATCACGGCATCTTGCATTGTCTTGGCGTGAGGAGATTTCGGTGGCCCTAGTGGCTTCTTTGGGAGCATTGTGCCTCCACACCGCTCCAAACGGAGATTAGCATCCGCAAGGGTGTGAACTTCGGGATACATCGTCGTCTCCGCGTGCCTCGGTTATCTCTTACCCGAGCCCTTTACTTATGCACTTTACTTTGTGATAGCCATATTGTTTCTTGTCATATATCTTGCTATCACTTAGTTGTTTATCTTGCTTAGCATAAGTTGTTGGTGCACATAGGTGAGCCTAGTTGTTGTAGGTTTTGTGCTTGAAAAATTAACCGCTAGGTTTATTCCCCATTTGTTCAAGCCTAAACCGTAATTATTTTAAAAGCGCCTATTCACCCCCCCTCTAGGCGACATCCACGATCTTTCAATTGGTATCAGAGCCTCGTCTCTCTTTGTCAGGCTTAACCGCCTAGAGTGTAAAGATGTCGACTAGAGGATTAGGATTCTGTGACACTCTTAGTTTTGATGGCACAAATTTTGATGTTTGGGTAATTTGCATGCTTAATCTCTTTAGGGTCATGGACACAAATTTAGAGCGAATTGTAGATATGTGTTTTTCTCCTCCAAAGGATCCCCAAAGATTATCTTTAGAGGATGAGAGAAACACTCATCTCAATGCTCAAGCTTCTAATGTGCTTTTCGATGCTTTGAGCAATGTAGTTATATTTCAATCCATGTCGTTCCGGGATGCTCATGAGTTGTGGACAAAGCTTCAAGATAAATATGGCATGTACAAGTTTTGTGGGGATGATTGTTCTCCCTCCACATCAGGCCGTATAGTCTTCTCAACTTCTTCTACTTCACCTACATGTGGTTTTCCACAAGGTAATGATATGGTGAGTAGTGTTGGTCATTGCAATGATGATAGTATGCTTATTGTGGATGATCCTTCATCACTATCTTATTGCAATGCTTCTTATTTGGACTTTAACATTTCGAGCACCATACATGTTTCACATGCTTGTGTTGATAGTCTGTGCATATCTTGTAGAAATTGTTTGACTAAATCTCATGATGATATGCTTGCTATATCTTGTTTCCATGATAAAAATGCTTGTATTTCCTCGAGTTGTGGTGCTAACAATGTAGAGGAAACCCAACACTCCATGGAACAAGATGTGGTTTTAAATGGTGCTTCAAGGGATCCTACATCATCATCTATTGCTTTTTGCCTTATGGCTAAGGCTTCAAAGGTATCTCCTACTTTGAAACCCAATATGTCTCTTGATGATGATGTTGATGCTAATGATGATAAGGATAATGATGAAGAGAATGATAATGTTGCCTCCTTAAAAATTAAGGGGGGGATGGTTTTTAAAGCTCTTAATAAAAATAAAATTGCTCGTTCCAACTTCATGGAAATCATGTCCATTGCCATTGAGGGCAAGAAATATATTGATGAGTTGGAATCTCGTCTTGAGGAGCATGAGGTCACCATTGATAAAATGGAAGGTCATGAGCGTGATTACGCTAATGAGATCGCGGACCTCTCCCAAGCTCTCGAACTTGAACAAACCACCAAGGAATCTCTTGAGGAGACTTTTGCTCTAGAATTATCTAGAGTGAGGGAATCTCGTGATAGAGCTCTTGAGGTGGCCAATGATTTTGAAATTAAAAATGGGGAGCTTGAAGTTACACATGCTAAACTCCTTGAGGACTTTGAGCACCTCGAAAATGGCTCAAGGGTCATTAAGAGTGAGCTCATCAAACTCATCGAGTCTCATGCTCAACTTAAAGCTTAGTATTCAAAAGAGCTTTCCAAGGTTTCCTCTCCTCTTGTTGTTAATGATGATGCTTGTGCTACTAATTCTGTCTCTTGTGAAGCATCCATTTTGAAGGAGAATGTTGAGCTAAGGGCTCAACTTGAGTTGCTATCGAGCAATTATGGGATGTTGGAAGAAAATCATGTAAAGCTCACAAGCTCTCATGATGATCTTCTAGTATCCCATAATGTGCTAAAGTTAGCTCATGAGGCCATGCTTGCTAAGGTAACATCTAGTGAGCCTCATGTGGATACTAGCACTACTTTTATTCAAAATGCTATACTGCCTTGTGCTAGTCCTCGCGATTCATCCATGCATAACATTGGTACATCTTGTGATGAATTTCTTTCCTTGCCTTGTTGCTCTAACAATGAAGCTTATACTTCCTCTAGTACTTGTGTTGAGACTAACCATGTAGAGGAAATCAAGGAGCTCAAGGCCTAAGTCACTTCTTTGAAGAAAGGCTTGGAAAAGAGTCATGAAGGGAAATCCACACTCAACAATATCTTGAGTGTGCAAAAATCCCCCAATGACAAAGGTGGACTTGGATTCAAGTCCAATAAGAAGAAGAAGTCTAAGATGATCAAGAAGAAGGGCCAAGAACAAGTCAATAATTCGGCCAAGATTATTTGCTTCAAGTGCAAAATTGAAGGGCATCATGTTAGATCTTGCCCATTGAAGAAGAAACCCATTAGTGACAAGCAACAAGGGAAGCAGCCACAAGTTCATTCTCATGCTCAACCTCAAGTTGAAGAAAAGCCTCTTCCCAAGAAGACTCAAGCTTATGCTTCTCAAGTTGAGAAATCAAGTGAGAAGAAAGTGAAGAGTAGACGTTGCTACCTATGTCGCGAGAAAGGTCACCTCGCCTCTTCATGCACTAGTGGTAACTTATCCAACCCAATTATTATTGATGATATCTATTCTCTTGGGAAGGATAATGTTGGTAATGTGTTTGCCAAATTTGTTGGTGCTCAAAGTGGTGTCAAGAAAAGAACCATTTGGGTAGCCAAGCCTATTGTGACTAACCTCTTAGGACCCAACTTGGTTGGGGACCAACAAGCTCAAACTTGATCAATAGGTGATATTGGAGGTCATTGGAGACTTGGCTACATTATGAAGAATTAAGGGGACTTCATCATTCTTATTGTCTCAAGCCAAGTCATTCGGATTATCAAGTTTCTATCTTATATCCAATGTTCCTCCTTGCGGTAACTCATGCTTAAAGTGTCTACATTGATAGTTACTTGCCCCTTTGCATGTTTGGTTTCATTCCTTGCATGTGTTTGTATATGGTGTGCTTCCAACTTGATTATCTTGAGCAATCAAGTATGTGTGTGTTGGTTTGCACATCATGTACATGTGTGTCGTTCGTTGAGCCTTTGTGCATCTTGGTCATATCTTAGTTGGCTCTTGTGAGATTTTAATGGAATATCCCATTGTGGGGGAGTGATGTGCTTTGTGCACCTCACAATCCTATAAATGTGTGTACATGAGGAATACCATCTAGTATTGATATTACAAGATTATCTAGTCGCTATGTGGTATGTCTTCTCATGTGAAATTCAAATTCTAAATAGTCCATTAATTATCTCTTGTTGGATCCTTTAATTGCCTCTTGTCTATCTTTAATTGGTATCACATTATGGGGGAGTAATATGCTATGTGTATATTACTAGCCTAGAAAATGTGTACATTTGAGATATTGTCATCTAGAGTTGATATTGTAAATTATCTTGTTCCTAGGTGGCATGTTAGCTCTACAAGTTGCAATTTGCTTTTTGGTTGGTGTGAAGATGATGTCGGATATCCTTGCTATCTACCACCGGGAATTATTTCCATTTACTTCTTGTCTTTTGACAATTGGTACTCACTTTTGTGGTAGAATTTATTGATCATCTTTACATTGGCTTTTGCTTTTTATTTGCCTTTTCTCTTGCCTAGGATTGTATCAACTCCCTTTGTCTTCCATACCACTTGTGGATCTTGTTTATTTCTTGATCTTGTCTAGTGTTTTCTAGATATAGTGAAAGTGGTGATCCCACCTCATGCATTTTGTATTCAAATGCAATTTCTCTTTAATGCACTAGTCTTGGGGGAGCTGTCCTATTCTCTATAAAACACTCATCTCGTGATCCTTATCAAGTGTGTGTTTGTGGAAGGCAAGCCGTTTCTTTTTGGTACTTTGTGCCATCATGGAACTTTGTGGAGGGCTTGGTTTGTTTGGAACCATTCTCTCTTTTGGGAGTTTGACATCTTTCTTTTTGAGTGTATCAATGGATATCTCATTCCTTGATGTACTTTTATGGATATCCTCCAGGTGATGATTTATTCATTTAGTATCTTTTCTTCGTTTGGTATTTCTTTGTCTTTTGGTCTCGGTTCTTGAAAGTCTTGAGCATGCATATTTACTTCTTGTAGTTTCTTTGGCATGCTTTCTTTATTTGACCCAATATATAGGGGAAACTCCACCAAGTCTCAAATTGGATGAGATGTGCATGATATCTATGTTCAAATCTATATGCACATATTTATGTGGAGTTTGTCCTATGTATTGTTGGTGTTTCTAACTCTTTGGTCCAAATGAGTTTGGGTACCATTTTGTTTGTGTTGTTGTTCTAGGAACAATTGGAGATGCATTGGATGCTCGGCTCACTCACAAGGAAGGTGGTGTCACCATGTGCTTATTGGAGTCAAGCTAGGATGCTCAATGAACTACTATCTTGTACCTTCAATTGGTATCTACTACATCCTTCCAATGTTATCTCAGTAACAAGTATCTTCATATACTTCATGCACACATTTCTTGCATCAACCTTGTGTAGGTTGTATCATGGCATGTTATCCATTCTTTCTTGTGATACTTGTTTCCTTTCTCAAAGCATCCCAACAATGATGTCTTGTTGCTAGTTGTGATGTCTTTGATGTTCGTGTGGTTGAATTCATTTATATACAATAAGACCATATCTAGCCAAGTGCTATGCTTTCAAGCAAATATCTTATTGGTATATTTATGACTTCCTTGTGGATATCCTGTTCCTTCATGTTGTAACTATTTCGGGTGTACATCCCTCTTTGTAGATATATATCATCATGATTTTTTCTACCTAGAACCTTATACACTTGAGAGAAATTACATCTCTAGTTGATATCCTTTCTTTCACGTCCAGCTTGTCTTTCTTATGTTATTTCTTTGGTGGCTCCGTGAAAGCTTTTGCCTTGAGTGCGTGTCCTCTATCGTTGCATCTTGATGCACTCTTGTGTCGTGAAGATTATTTTCCTCTTGCTTATCTTTACGAGGCGTTTGCCATCTTAATTGGTACCCCTCGTCTTGATGAGCCTCTCATCGTCTATCTTCACCACGGGTTGTCACAAGCATAGGTTCTCTATTTTCTTATTAGTAATCTTGTGAACCATTTGCTAGTTGTGTGTGAGAATGAAAGGCTTTGCACCATGTATCTCATTCATTCGAGACTATGTTGATGCTTATGCTCATCCGTATAATAGTCTTCTCATGTGCTTTGCCATGACTCACACACATCATTTTGGTTGAGCCTATTCTTAAGTTGCCTCTTTTACAATGTTGCTCAACCATGTGCTTGTTGCAAGCGCTAGGCTTAGTTTCCTATATGCTCACTTGCACTTGTGGTAAGTTTCTATTGATTCTGGGGGAGCTATGATCCTATTTTGTGCACTTTGTATCCTAATACAAAAGTTCTTGATGTGCACAAATCATGGGGAGCTTCTCTAGTTTCTTTAGAACACTCCTCTGCTCATTTCATAATATCTTTATTCATGTGGCATGTAGGTTCATTGGTCTAGTTGGTTCAATTGGTATATTTTGATAGCTTGCTTCAATTGGTATCTTTTGATTGCTTGATTGCTTGTTTCTCTCTTTGTTATGTCTTTGTGGCATATCACTCTTTTGCAATCTTGGTGCCTCAATATAGTTGGTCTTCCTCCAAGTATTACCTTTGGATATGTGTATGGCATTCCACTCTCTTGTTGAGAAATACACAACTTTTGGAGGAACACCTTTTATATTGGTCTTCTTAGCTTTTCGCCCATTTTGGCAATCGATGCCAATGGGGGAGAAGTTTCAGAGAGTTTTGTGGAGAAGTCTTCAAAGTTTTCTCCTTGCTTTGGTTTTGTTCCTAAGCATTTGCATCTCATACGCATGCATTATTGGTTGTTGCATTGCATGGTGATGCATAATTCCTTATATAAACTCTCTTGAAAGTGATTGTCATCAATTACCAAAATGGGGGAGATTGAAAGGACATGCGGTGCCCCCACGTGTGGTTTTGGTAATTGATGAC
The DNA here is from genome assembly GCA_021605205.1 of Aegilops longissima. Lineage (NCBI taxonomy): Eukaryota > Viridiplantae > Streptophyta > Magnoliopsida > Poales > Poaceae > Aegilops > Aegilops longissima. The sequence continues at coordinate 622,010,725 of CM038679.1, read as the reverse complement.
ATTCTCTATGGACTAATGGTTGCATTGAGTTATATTTGAAGGATTTGTCCATAGGCATTTCTTGAAGTCCATGCGTTGGTTTCAAGGAGTTTATGTGTTGACCAAGGTGCTATTAAGGAATTATCCAAAGATTGGTCATGTGAGTGTTGAGCTTATTGCAAGCATGTCTTGAAGAAGAAGATTGTGTGATCATTCATGTTTACCTTCAAGACATCATCCAAACTAAGAGAGTTCGAAAGATTCAAGGTTGATCAAGACTAAGTCAAGAGTGAATCAAGTTGATCAACTCACAAAGCGTAAAAGATGTACCGAGAGGGATCAAGTGATCCCATGGTATGGTAAGCATTTTCCATTGCACTTTGTGTACTAACCCATGGTCTATGTGAGAGTTCTATGTGGGGTTAGGTACATGTCCATGGGCTTGCGTCAAGAGGAAGATATCATACAACCCATGGAAAGGATGACATCAAGTAGTGATCGTCATCAAGATTGTCATGTGCAAGTTCAAGTGTAGCATCACGAAGAGATCAAGTGCTTGAAGCTTGCCATCCATTGTGGTGTCAATGGACTTGTGAAGATGTGCCGAAGAGTGGCTCACCCATAGTGGAGTATGGGGGAGCAATCATCTAGTCTCCATCGACCCAACGCAATCAAGAAAGGTGGTCCATCTTGCAGTGGACAAGATCGTCATCATCTAGCTCAAGTGGATCATGTGCAAGGCAAAGGTTTTCCCTTGATAGATTTTCTATTTTACCGGTCTCATGGTGGTAGTAGGGAGACCGGGTTATATGATCGTTTGTCGTACTATCAAGGGGGGCTCTCAAGTTGGTAGCTTGATCGTATCGTTAGTAGAGAGCTCAAACCCTTGCATCCTTGCATCATGTTTCTTGGTTCTTGTTTGGTTCTCTTTGTGAGTCTTAGAGCTTATGGTCATCTTGATGACAAGCTTGAGTTCATCGAAAACGGAGTTCACATGCGTCTTCTATGATGTTTTCGGTGTTGGAGGTTTTATCGGTCTTTTCCAAGGAAGGGTTCTCACAATTTTCTTTTGGGCCTTTTCTCATTTGCTTCTTATTGATATTTCTATCAAGATTGTGTTAGCCCTTGTCTCTAGCTTTCCAACAAACTTGGTTTCGTCGAATTCGGAGTCCGTTTGCAGAAGTTGTGTTAGTTTTGGTGTTCTGAAAAGGCTGCAGCGGTACTACCGTGGACAGGAGCGGAAGTAATTTTTTACTACCGCTCTTGGGAGCGGTACTACCGCTTGGAGCAGTACTACTGCGGCTACTTCCGTGGCTACTTCCGCTCGGGACCAAAAACTCGTCACAAGTCCAGCGGTGGTAGGCACAGATGTAATTTTTTAGTACCGCTCGCAAGCAGTAGTACCGCTACCCTTAGCAGTAGTACCGCTACCCCTAGCGGTAGTACCGCTACCCCTAGTGGTAGTACCGTGAGGTCAAGCGGTACTACCGCTCCGACGGTTCTTCTGGCCTTTTTGCCTCCTCGCTGTTGTGTTTCAAAGGGCTACTACCGCCCTAGCGGTAGTACCGCTCCTTGGAGCGGTAGTACCGCTCGATGCGGGCTGTGAGCATAACGGTTGGATTCGGAGCTCCTATAAAGGGGTCTTCTTCCCATTCAACCTTATCCTTTGAGCTCGTGTTCTTCCCCATTGTTGACCTTCTTCGAGCTTGCTAACTCTCAATCCTTCCAATGATTCTTGCTAGTTCTTGAGGGAAAAGAGAGAGGAGATCTAGATCCACCTTTCCACCAATCACTTTCTCCTCTAAGTGAGGGGAACCCCTTGGATCTAGATCTTGGAGTTCTTCGTGTTCTTCTTTCGTTCTTCCTCTCATTTTCCTCCCTAGCATTAGTTGCTTTGGTGGGATTTGGGAGAGAAGGACTTGGGCACTCCGTGTGCCCTTGCCATTGCATTTGGTGCATCGGTTTGAGTTCTCCACGTGATACGTGGATGTTACGAGTTGAGAAGCTTATTACTCTTGGGTGCTTGGTGCCCTTGAGCTTGTTCCTCTTGGGTGCTTTGGCGCCCTAGACGGTTGGTGGTGCTTTGAGCTCAATCATTGTGGTGTAAAGCTCGGGCAGCGTCGGGTCTCCAATTAGGTTGTGGAGATCACCCGAGCAATTTGTGGTACCGTGACCGCCCCAAGGGTTGCCAAAGTGTACGGGTTCGGTGACCGCCCCAAGGGTTGCCATTTGTGCGGGTTTGGTGACCGCCTCAAGGGTCCCTTAGTGGAATCACGGCATCTTGCATTGTCGAGGGCGTGAGGAGATTCTGGTGGCCCTAGTGGCTTCTTGGGAGCATTGTGCCTCCACACCGCTCCAAACGGAGATTATCATCCGCAAGGGTGTGAACTTTGGGATACATCGTCGTCTCCGTGTACCTCGGTTATCTCTTACCCGAGCCCTTTACTTATGCACTTTACTTTGTGATAGCCATATTGTTTCTTGTCATATATCGTGCTATCACTTAGTTGTTTATCTTGCTTAGCATAAGTTGTTGGTGCACATAGGTGAGCCTAGTTGTTGTAGGTTTTCTGCTTGACAAATTAACCGCTAGGTTTATTCCGCATTTGTTCAAGCCTAAACCGTAATTATTTTAAAAGTGCCTATTCACCCCCCCTCTAGGCGACATCCATGATCTTTCAGTCGGGCGCGAGCTGGACATGGAGGCGGCGGCGGAGATTGACAAGCACCAGCCCTAGTAGTACTCTTTGTTTTATTTAATTAAGAGCGGCGGTCTTTAATTTGTTAGAGTAATGTTTAGGTCAGCTAGCTCTGTTTAACTCCTGAACTTGCTCGATTAAGAAGTGTGCGTGTGCTGTAGTCTCCTTTGTGTACCCAAATTATGCAATGACGTGGATGACCACTGTAACCATGGAAATTCAAACCAAAACTTTTGACGTTCAAACTCATCACACACGGGTGAAGCTATCTGAATCGTTTGTGATGTCCACATATCATACGATTCTGAATAAGGGACCGTGTCGATGACACTTTGTGTGCCGATTTTTTGGTGAAGCGATTCCAAATTTTGGCTTCATGAAATATCTACCTCCCCCTTACCAAAAGCCACATTTCCCCCTCTTTCCGCCTTCCTTTCCAAGTTGAAACCTTCACTCCTTGCTTGCAGCGCTGCCTCCTCATCGGCGACCCTCCTTCACACTGCTCGGCCTCGTCTAACCAGGCAGCTAATCCATACCCGACCCCCATCCTCCTCCTCCTTCCACATCCCACATGCCCCGACCGCCGGCACGAGCGCGACACCTTCCACCCAAATCACCGATCCCTCCACCAAATAAGCGCCGGCCTAAGCCATGGTGCACGCAGTATAGCCAGGATCTCAAGGAGCATTTGGCAGCGGAGAAGCAAATCGTGGCCGCATGCGCGGATGAGGTCGCGATGGCTGCCATTCGTGCCGACCCCCAGATCTTGGAGGAGCACCTTGCCATTTGCTAGCTACGCCGGTTAAGCATGCTCGTTTTACCCGTTGCGTGTGCTTCTCTTGCCTTTCCTTCACAAATTCTAGTGAATTGTGCTATCTAATTTTACCATGCAATCTTTTGCTCTAGTGTATATGTTCTATATGTCGTGAAGTGTGGTGCTCACTTATTAACTGTTTTGTTAATTAGTTGTCGTCTTTAGTTAACTGTTTGGTTCAATTCCGCAAATGTGATGTTCAACTCTTCAGGCTGCAATTTTGTATTGTCTTCCATGTGAGAAATAAATCGAATTTACCTTTACAAAATACATGAGAAACAAGTACAATTGCTATATGTCCAAGTTGTCAGTCATGCTTGGTTTGGTTATACATTGTGCAATGTGGTGCTCAGTTAACGTTTGGTTCATTTGTGTTGTGGTGTTTAGTTAACTGTTTGGTTCAATTCTAGAATGCGATGTTCAATAGTTGTGGGTGCATTCTGTTATTCTATACCATGTGAGGAATAAATTGAATTTGTTTGTAGTAAATACATGAGAAACAAATACAATTGCTTCAATTGGTTGTAGTTAACTGTTTGGTTAACTGTTTGATCTTCTATTAGGAGTATGTTATATTGTGCAATGTGGTGCTCAGTTAATGTTTGGTTCATTTGCTGTGGTGTTTAGTTAACTGCTTGGTTCAATTCTGCAATGCGATGTCCAATTGTCATGGGTAGAATTTTGTATTGTTGTGCATGTGAGGAATAAATCAAATTTGGCTGAACTTAATACATGAGAAACTTATACAAGTGCTATATTTCCTTGTTCTTAATCATGCTTGGTTTGGGTAAATGGGTTTTCCGTGTGGCTTGAATTAATCTGATGAATCTGCAATGTGCTTATTTTTCATCAACATATTTTCTTGATAGCATGCGAACCCTTACTTAACCTGATGACTAACTACCTTATATGTGTTGCAGGGAAACAATGGGAAGCACTGAGGTTTACAATCAAGGTTAGCACGTGCATGGTCCGTTCTCTAATAGCACATTATTGTGCAATTGCAGCAACCATTCTAATATTTTTGTTTTTACAAATTTGGTCTTGCACATGTAGGTCATTTGTCGAGGTTTTGACCCACCTGTTAGACCCTTTTTGCATATGGGGAAATGAGTTGTCCATGAATATCAATCAAATCAAGAAACTCAAAAGATTGTTAGGATAAAGAAATTAGCGACAAAAAACAACAAGATCTTTGTCTGCACAATGAAGAAGACATCAGTTCACTATAAGATGGTACTAACTATTATACCTTACCTTTTTTTATTCCTTTGCCACATTTCCAATATAGAGAAGATATTTATGCACATCCTTGTTTTCAGGCCTTTCCAAAGGAGTTCACTGATGATTACCTCTCAAACCACCTCTATGGTCAGGAGGCGAGGAATGTTTTCATACAACACCCACGGTTCAATATTGAAGTGTTCCTGAAGAGGACGAAGGACGCACGATCAATGTAGCGACCTGACCCAAAATCGGTCAAGTCTCTGTGTCTGTACCATCCCAAGATCATGCTGGTACTCACAGTACATCGATGAAATAATCAAAGTTCAATCACACCTGAATTTATTACACGATTCTCATATAGAGTCTTTATTACAAGATAATAAATTCGGCCGAAGGCCAACTCATGAGAAATAAACTAGTAAAACCGCGAAGCGAGATTTAAAGTAGCGAGTCCATCCGACTCCATAGGGCAATCGCTAAGCGCGAGCGTAGCCTCAATCTCGATCGAATACTCCTCGCAACATAAGACGTTGCAGCCATGTAGGTCAGCTTTTGAATAAGCTGGCAAGTCATGAAGAGAATAACAATAATAAAATTCTACACTATATGCATTTCTTGTGGGGCTCTAAGTTTCATCATTTTGCGAAAAGCCGGTTTTCCCTACTACTGTGGACTTGCTTGCAAATACTACAAAATTGTTGGTAGTTATAGAGATGGTTCCGCCAACCAATGTCTCATTCCCAAATTATTAAGTCATAACCCCTCAATTAATTTATTAATTTTAGTGTTGAGATTTCGAATACTTCCAAGTTCCAGAGGCTCAAATTGTCCGTAATCGGGACACGGCTAATCGATTAGATCTTTAACTCTGCAGAGGTTTATGCACTTTACCCGCAAGAATCATTCCTCCTTTTAAGTCTTCGCACTTCATGGTGTTTGAAGACGGACGAATAAACAGGGTCTTCGAAGAGTTCTTCGCCCTTTGCCGGTACCCATCCAATCCTACCGTTCTTCTACATCTCGTAGTACCGTCCAGCCAGCGTCACAACTAGGGTTGACCCAGCCGAGCCCATAATGGCTTGCGGCTGCAGGTAAGCTTCGGTCAATGGGGCATCCATCCGTCTCTTCGTGGCTGGGTGAAGCTTTCCGCAAGATGTCATGGCACTTCTCCATGCATCCCGGCCAACCACTGGGTTCTCCAGGGTGCCCGTCAACCGTCCTCCACCCAGTAGTGAATTCCGAAGTCCATCTTGAGTTTGAAGTTCATGGGGTTGTCATCATCATTTACTCTCACATCTCCCTTATGAATTCTCTCAGCCAATCCCGTCTACGAGCATAGCAAAATAAACTACTTCGTCCCGGGTCATGGTAACAAGGGGAGTTGATTCATCCTACCACATGATACTACTCAAGAACAATAACTTCAAAATTTCACCTACTGCATGCATGGTGGGGAGGTATAACACTAATGCAATAAAATCATAGGTATTGAAAGAACATGATCAATGACTTGCCTTGCTGACGATCTTCGTAAGCTAGGGAATCGTAGTAGCAAGCTTCGCACTCCGGAAATTCTACCGAGACAAACAATAATCACAATAAGCATATAGCATATAATCACTTAACACAATAGCATAGTAACATAACACACCAAAACAAACGAATCAAAACCCAAAGGAAAACTCAAAGAAAACCAACTCAAAGTTTTTCCTACTTCAAGCAACAACTAAAATAGTTTTACATAACAAATTTTTTTAACAAACCTAACCATGGGTTTATGTTAACTTAACAGAAAAGGATGCATTAAACAACTAGGAGCAAAAGAATCAATAAAAAGCTATTATGAAACTCCTATTAGGCCTAATTCAATTTCTGACAAGAAAAATAAAATAAAAGTTTTATTTATTATAAATAAAAGTTCATACTCTAAAGTGACAGAAACTAACCTAGAATAATCAATCACATGTTAAAAATAAATTTATTTACTAATTAAAATAATAGGAAAACAGTAGCTAGTTAATTAATTAAGAATAACATGATTCTGCTAGAAACTATTTTTTATTAATCCTAAAATGCCCAAATTAATTCCTACGGTTAGGCAATGTCAAAACAAAGTTGGGACAAAAGAATCACTAAAAATAATTTTCCTAACTCATTTTATAACAGATTTACTATTCTGACTGAAATTAAAATAAAGCAATTCTAAATAATTTTAACATAGCTAATTATATTTTCTACAGAAACTATAAGAAATTTACAAACCAACAAAAAAAGAATCACTTAAAAATATTAAGTAGAATAAAAGATATGAATTTTTCAAATCTGAAACTATTCTGTTAAAACAGAAAAACGAAAATAAAGAAAAACGGCTAAATGGGCCTAACTAACGCCCTGTGCGTAATTTAACTAAACGGGCCTAGGGTTAAACAAATCGGCCGGTACAAAATAAACCCTAACTAAATAAACCGGACCGGTTTTATAAAAAGAACATACCCCTTCGGGGGGTTCTAATCCTAGCCGTAGGGAGTAGATCGGACGGCGGGGAGGTGTTCCGGCGAGTTACCGGAAATCGACGGCGGTGGCGGCTCGGGCGCGAGTCGCCAGCGTCTCCGGTGGTTGGGGAGTCGACGAGTGCTCAGTGGGTGCGGACGGGCGAGGGAGAGCGTCCCGTGGAGTCGACGGGCTCGGGGTGGGCTAGGCGTCGACGGCGAGGTAAATGGCGGCGGTGGTGTGCTCGGGCTCCGAGCGTGAGGAGGAGAGAGGGTCGGCGAGGGGCGAGGGGGGAATGGGGTGCGGGAGGGGTTTTATAGGCGGGGCGACGACTTGCAGGGGTGAATCGGGAGGAGATTGAATCCGGATCCTTGGGATCCGGCGAGCGGCGGCATGGCGAGTGGCGTGGCGAGGTTGACGACGGTGGGGCCCGCCTGTCGGTGAGGGGAGGAAGGCGCGGCGCGGTCGGTCGGCCGATCAAACAGTTCGGCGAGGGGGGGCGGCTGGCTCTGGGCGGTCTTGGTGGCGCTGGCTGGGCTGGCTCGGTGGGCCGCCAGTCTTGGCTGGGCCGGTCGGCTGGCTGGTGCTGGGCATTTTTTTCTTTTTCCAAATTCATTTTTTGAAAAAATAAAAACAGAGATAATACATAATATATAAATATTTTATATAGGACATATATATATATCAAAATGATCAGGAAATATTCCTATCATTTGAACATTTTTCGAGGCAAAATCCAAAGTTTATAAAAATCATTTTTCCAAAATTCAAATAAAACTCAAATTTGAATTCAAAACTTTTGGCATTGTTTTCCTCGATATTTTGGAGTGTCATGTTTACTCCTCTCATACTTTTGCTCAAGTATTTATCGGGCATAGTTTTGAAATGATTCCCACTTGCCAAAGTTTGAATTCAAATTCCAAAACTCAAAATCTTCTGAAACTCGAAATGGCACTCAAATTCAAACAGAATGCATAGATGCTTAGCTATAATTGTAAAACATTCCAAATAGGAAATTTGGGATGTTACAAACCTACCACCTTAAGATGAATCTCGCCCTCGAGATTCGGGTTGGCTAGCAAATAGGTGCGGATGGTCTCAAGAAGGTCTTCTTCTCGCTCCCGTGTGGCTTCTTCCTCGGAGTGATGACTCCACAAGACACCTTGCAAAACTTGATGACCTTGCTGCGGGTGACTCGCTCGCAGTCTCGAGAATTCGGACGGGTTTCTCCTTATAAGTCAGATCACTGTCGAGCTGTATGGCCTCTAGGGGCACTGTGTCTCTCAACGGAATCTCGGCCATGTCGGCATGACATTTCTTCAGCTGAGAAACATGGAAGACATCATGAACTCCGGACAATCCTTCCGACAATTCCAACTTGTAAGCAACTTCTCCACGAGGTTCGAGGATTTTGTAGGGGCCAATGAATCAGGGTGCTAACTTCCCTTTGACACCAAACCTCTTGATTCCACGAAGTGGGGACACACGAAGTTACTTCCTTGCGTTTACTGTCGGCATAACTCTTCTGTCTCGACTGTGCTATCTTGAGTCTGTCCCGAATCAGCTTGACTTTCTCTTCGGAATCTCTGATAAGATCGGAACCTAAAAGTGATCGATCTCCAACACCATCCCACAGCAAGGGTGTTCTGCACCTCCTTCCGTATAGAGCTTCGAAAGGGGCCATCTTCAAACTGGACTGATAACTGTTGTTGTATGAAAACTCTGCGTATGGCAAATTATCATCCCAGCTAGACCCATAGTCTAGCACACAAGCTCTCAACATGTCCTCCGAATCTGGTTGACTCTCTCGGTCGTCCATCACTGCGGATGAAAAGCATCTTGAACTCCGCCTCGCACCCAAAGTTTCATGCAACCGATTCCAAAACTTTGAGGTAAATTGTGTTCTCTCTATCGACACGATACTCCTCGGAACTCCATGCGGACATACGATCCTGGTCATGTATATCTTGGCCAACTTAGCACTGGTATAGGTAGTCTTCACGGAATGAAGTGAGCTACCTTGGTCAAACGATCAACCACTACCCAGATAGAATCATAACCTGAGCGGGTCTGGGTAATCTGTGATAAAATCCATTCCAAGTTTTTCCCATTTCCAATCGGGAATCGGCAAAGGTTGAAGTAACCCGCTGGCTTCGATGTTCTGCCTTTACTCGTTGACAAACATCGACATCGCTACGTACTCGGCAATATCCTTCTTCATACCGCCCACCGAAACTTTCCTTCAAATCCGGTACATCTTGGTGTTACGGGGTGAATCGAATCTGGCGAATCATGAGCCTCTGAAGAATTAGCTTCCGAGTTCGGGATCATTGGGCACATAAATACGATCCTCGAACCATATAGCTCGTGTTCATCCTTACGGAATCCTTTAGCTTTTCCTTCATTCATCTTCCGCTTATCTCATCAATTTCCTTGTCCGACTTACGGCTTCACGAATCCTTTCAGCCAAAGTGGACTGAACTTCCGAGTTGCAACAAATTCTCTGGAACTATCTCCATCGGAGATCTCGAGGTCATCGACTAACTCTGGGGTAATCCTCCTGCTGTAAGAGTATTCACATAACTCTTACGGCTCAAAGCATCTGCTACAACATTAGCTTTACGGGTGGTAATGCATTCTCATGTCATAGTCCTTGATTAACTCTAGCCATCTCCTCCGCCACGAGGTTCAACTCTTCTGCGTGAAAATATACTTCAAGCTCTTGTGATCTGTAAACATCACAACGGTTTCCGATGAGGAAATGTCTCTGTGTCTTGAGTGCATGCACTACGGCTGCTAACTCCAAATCATGTGTGGCATAATTCATCTCGTGAGGTCGTAGCTGTGTGGAGGTATAAGCTACAACCTTTCCTTCCTGCATGAGTACTCCTCCGAGTCCCTGACGAGAAGCGTCACAATATACCGTAATCCTTGTGTATGTCCGCAAAATCAGATCTTGGGCTGTGACCAGACGTTTCTTCAATTCCTGAAAACTGGCTTCACAATCCTCGGTCCAAATGTACTTGGCCTCCTTCTTCAACAGCTCAGTCATGGGCTTGGCAATCTTCGAGAAGTTCTCAATGAACCTCCGATAATATCCTGCGAGTCCGAGAAAATCTGCGGATCTCCTTGATCGAGGTGGGTGATCGCCAATCGGTGATCGATTCAACCTTGGCGGGTCAATCGCTATTCCTTCTCCTGAAATAACATGTCCGAGGAATCCAACTTCCTTCAACCAAAATTCACATTTGCTGAACTTGGCATACAACTGATGTTCTCGAAGTTTCTCCAGAACTAGACGCAAATGTTCCTTATGCTCTTCCTCGCTCTTGGAGAAAATCAGATATCATCGATGAACACCACGACAAACTTGTCCAGATATTCCATAAATACCTTGTTCATCAAATTCATGAAGTATGCAGGAGCATTAGTCAATCCAAATGACATGACGGTATACTCATATAAACCATACCTGGTAGTGAATGCTGTTTTGGGTATATCCTTTTCACGGATCTTCAACTGATGATACCCTGATCGAAGATCGATCTTGGAGAATACCTTGGCTCCAACTAGCTGATCAAACAGATCATTAATCATCGGCAGAGGGTACTTGTTCTTGATGGTCACTTGCTCAACGAACGATAATCCACAACCATCCTCAAGGTGCCATCCTTCTTCTCTACCAAAAGAACTGGGGCTCCCCAAGGTGATGAGCTTGGCCGAATATATCCTTTCTCCAATAGCTCATTAATTTGGTTCTTGATCTCTTTCAAATCGTTCGGTGGCATCCGATAAGGTCTCTTGGATATTGGGGCTGTGCCGGCAATAACTCAATAAGAAATTCAATGTCCCTGTCGGTGGCATTCACGTAATTCC